>CM062817.1:1967128805-1967556305 GCA_031772625.1 Pinus tabuliformis | reverse complement strand
AATCTAGATTAATACAACATTCTGTACTTAGGCTTGAGATCAACTTGCACAAGTATTTCCTATCCTTTGCCTGATGACTTTTTTTGGCCAATACTTAGCCAAATTCCTAGCGTTCAAGCTTTTGATTCCTTGCACAATTCCTAAGAGAATTAGCTCGTATTTAAAGGGAAATTCCCACTTCATAATTGTGCAATCCATACATAGGTCCTTCTCTAATTACATGCACGATGTGTACAACTCGGAAAATTATACAACTGATACTACATTGTCCCTGCACTCTGGTCTCAAATGGGTCTTCTTATGAACTGACATGAATGAGCTATTTATGAGTGAATATTTAGTTAGCTGGTGTGGCACAGAGGATGCACTAGTGCACCAACTTACTACTAGACCTCTACTAGTTCCTCCAACAGTTAGAACTTGTTTAATTGTCTATAACTTAGTCAAACTGAGTTATCTAATTACAACTCAAATAAACTCAATCTAGACCCCTAAAACTTAGGGATCACACTTACATGTCTATAGATAGACTTTCAACTCCAATTTCCTAAGCTAAGTAAGTCTACTTAACTTAGTTAACTATTACAAGATGCTATGAGAAAATAATTATAATTTAATTCAAGGACAAATTAAATCGGAATTTCTAGATGACACTTCCTCTCAACAAGGAAGGAATTAAACTCTATCCTAATCCTGAACCTTTTGAATGTTCTGCATGCAACACCTCTCTCTAGTGTTGTTTCTACAACAACTCCTGAAACTGAAAAAGTATCCAACCTGAATGAGTATGATGCATCTGTCACCAAAGTCTCTGACTACTACTAGCTCTGCCTCCGTCGACTGAAAACTTCATGCTTCTGCTGAGTCTACCTTTCTGCATTATTGTCAACTCCGCTTTGCACTCTTCAGTATCTGAGAGCTTTAGCCTCTGTCACTCTAATCTCAGACTCCATCACCCGCCACTGATCCATCTTGCTACTATGTACTTCGGGTTCCCGTAGCAAGGTATGGTCCAAGAGAGTAAGCCTCTCGCTGGACCTTGCCCAATTGAGGACCTCTTGGGACTATCACCTCACATCCCCCCAACTCTCACCTGAAGGTATGGATGCATGTTATCTCTTTCCCCCCTTGGACCGAAATTCACCCCTAATAGAGTTCTCTTCATGAGTGGACATCTCCACTCGGTCTCCTCTCTACTTCTCCAATTGTGGCTACTCCACAATTATTTGAGACTGCTTCTTCTCTTCTCGAGTAGATCTCTCCACTCAGCCTCCTTTCTACTTTTCCAATTGTGGCTACTCCATAATTGTTTGAGTCTGCTCTAGAGGCTTCTTCTGGTGTTGCATGTTGAGAGGTAATTTATGCTCCCTCTCAACAACTAAGTCTCTAAACTTAGCCTTGCTCCTCAAGGCTTTGAGTGCATCATGTACCACAACAACATATAGGTTCTTGGTTTTCGCACCAATCTGTTTCATCTATCCCACCGTCACAAAAGTTTCTAAAAACGAGCGATTTTAAATTGGCGATATCTACCTCGTCCGAACTATGATTCGAACTATTTGTTTTTTGAAATTGGGTATTTTTTTGCAAGGAATCGAGATCTGCTATTTGTTTTTGAAAATTTTCTATAAAAAAATTCAGAAATTCTCTACAAACTCTCCGCCCAAATAATTCCTTCTCCAATACCATGTAGAAAATTTCTACAAATCTAGCTCTGATACCATGTATATTTTCCTGTAGATCCATAGCTCATGTAATTTACTAAAATGCAAGACAAGAATCCACTCTAGTCTTTACAACAGAAGCCCATAAAGATCGATCAAAACAATAATCGAGAAAAGGAAGATAATCAATGACACATAAAACAATATGTATCTAGAGAAAGTGATAGATCAAAACCCCTACTATCTATATTTCATTAATTAGAAATCCAAGATGAGAATACAATGATTGTTCTCACAAGAACAATCTCTACACAAGTATAATCAACTCTCTACTCACAAGCTAGCTGAAGCCAAAACTTAGCCCCTTTTGCTACTGATGACCCTGAAACTCTGCGCGCACTCCACTTGTATCTTAAGCATACAAGTCAATCCAATCCACTTCTAAAATGCCGAATACCAAAATAGAAATTCTGTTCTTTTCCCCAATGATATCTTTGTTTACAGCTAAATGACTTTATAAGCACCAAGCTCTCCTTCTGAAGCAATGGCCAAATACTTGAATATTTAGATGACCAACCGGAAACCCCTAGTTTTAACATTGGCTTTTAAAAGTAAAAATGAGAAACAGCATACCAATTCAGGGCTGTAAACCCCACTGGAAATCTAGGAAATGGACGCATTTCACCCATTCACAGTTCGGGCCTAAAAGAATATGTTAAAAAAACCAATGCCGTGGACGAGAACAAGGAAAGATCAATTCTGTTCAAGAACAAACACCCCATAAAACACTTTGAACTACCATTCATATAACTCAAGACAGCCATATCACAATGTGTCCAAACAGCGTGTGAATCAATTCAAATTCGATTAAAACAATTATGCAGCGCACAGTAGAAGCAAGAGTCATGATTGAAATGTTGATGGCAAAGAGGTACCGATGGCATCGCGCATAGTTGCAGCGTTACATAGAACTGTTCATCACCGCCAACGCCCAAATGTTCATATCGACCGATCCAGCAATTAATTCAATGGCTATACGCATATACACATATCGGGTTTTCCATTGCCAACACAGCATTACGTTAGTACATAGAAATCGACTCTTATCCAGAACAGAAATGGATGCTTGAACATTTCCATCAACAGAGATTACATGGGCGAACAGGCATTAGCTACCCCTCTGCGATTTAGTGGATCTGACAATTAAAACACTGCACAATCGGATCAACCGATATTCAACTGCTCCGATGAGATAAATTAAACAGATCTGACAGTTTCAAAACTAATCAATATTAATCGACTCGTTCAGAATTTCTGTGGGTTATTTACATAGATAAATTGCCACAATTCAAACAATTCATAAAAAAACACTCATATCAGTCTTCACAGCCAACATACATTGAGCACACACGCTATTTCTAACCATCAACCTTCGCAGAACTAAAAATTTCCTTTGATCCTTGTTCATAAGAACGATCTCGGCTTTTTTCCCAAAAAACAGAGTCTTTTTTAAAAAACAGAGTCTCTCCTATTATTAAGAGCTTTTCGCTCCTCTAAAAAAAAACACCCAACCAGACTCCCCTCCACGAAGAAAAAATCTCTTCGTTTATTACAACTTCCTCACATTAACTCCACTAACAAATCAATAACACAATCTTCTAATTTTAAAAATCCTAACAGTAAAATCTCCTACCTATTAGCGCTCGCACACACCTGTTTTAACAAATCTTATCACTAAGTTACTATAATAACTAATTAATTGAGAAATCGCCCTCCTCAATAAACTAGATTTGAACAAACCGTGAATGAAATTCACCCTGTCAAGCCACAACATGTGGACAAATTTCCACATTGCTGGCTAGCTCCGATGCTCCTGCATCAGACTCCCGGGGAAGAAAAGGTTTGTCCATTAAACTTTCAAGACCTACTCCATATCTCTGCAATTCAGCCGCTGTCAACCAACTGGAATCTTCCATTGGTTGCTCTTTCCACTTAACCAAACACTGATAGTGAGTCTGACCTCTGATTTTCTTTGGCACTCTCTTTTTCCTTTTCCCTGTTTTGTGTTTTCGTCTATTATGGCGTCTCCTTGTGGTTCTTCTTTTGGCTTTTAGTATAATCACTAATCTACAATACATGACTAAACCATCTGTTTGGAATTCATTTTTCCGTCTCTTCATATCTGCTCATTGTTTGTTTTTGCTACTGCATTCCTGCCATCTGCTTTTGTAATCTCTCTCAAATATGCTTCTAGGAGTTAGCCAATTCACAACTGCTTGGATTTTCTTCGAATCTAATTTCAACTCTTCTTTGGAGACTGCATGTTCCTCCAAACCTTCAATCTTTAATCTGATGGTGGTTTTATATAAGGTTCGAGAATTTGTGCTCATGTGCCCTTCAACTTCTTTTTCCGGATTGAGTATTGTTTCCACAACACATGGATTAAGACTTCCATTGATTTGCCCTTTATCCATCAACTCTCCCATTTTTGTTCCAGTTTCGGCATTTTCCTGCATTACCCTGTAGGCTACTTTATTCAGAAAACTGACTCCAGGTATTAGATCATTATGGTGGCTAATACTCCTGATGGGTAACAACTCATCCACAACAATATCAACAGAACCATTCAATAAATTCTGAATTTCTTCAGGTAAATCTTATAAATTTGTAGAAGTTAAAATTACCATGGGTTTTCCAACATTAGCAAAATGCATCTCCTTACCCTTCTCATCTTTCTACAACAGGATCTTCTCATTCATCAACGTGACACTATCTCCAAGTGCTTCTTTATCAGCTTCAGCTTTCAATGGCAGTAGTGTATGCTTATGCCCATATTTCTCCAAAGTATAAGTATTTCTTCTGCCATCATGTATGGCATTTCGGTCAAACTGCCAGGGCCTCCCTAGCAATATGTGGCATACATCTATCGGCATTACATCACATAAAATGACATCCTTATAAGTACCAATCTGAAATTCAACTTGGCATTGTTCAGTTACAAAAATTTGATGGCCTTTCTGAAGCCAAGATACTTTATAAGGAGTGGGGTGTACTGTTTTCTCCAACTTCAAATTGTCCACCATCTCTGTAGAAACAAGGTTGTCAGTACTACCGCTATCAATTATCAACTTGCAACACTTACCCTTGGACTTACATACAGTCCTGAATAAAGTCTTCCTTTGAACTGGTTCTTTGGCTTCCTTAGCTCCTTCCAGTAATACCCTCTTCAGTAATAGGGACTCTCCGTCTTCTGGTGGTTCCTCTTTAGCTTCAGGTTGAGGAATCTCTTCCTTGGCTTCTGCAACATTCACGTTGCACTGGTTTGCTGATCTCTGATGAGGACAATCCCATTGTAAATGTCCCCATTCACCACATGCAAAGCACCGGACATCTCTTCCTCGGCCTCTGCCTCCGGGCACGAACCTTCCACGGCCAAAATCTCCTCTTTGCGGTGCTCTGTTACTCGCATTCCCTGCCTCATTCTGAGAGTGTTGAACTTTGGATTCAAGTATCCTTCCTTCTTTTGCTGGATTCTTACCTCTGTTCCTCTGGTTTTGTTTGCGCAACAGTTTTTCCTCTGCCTTCAAGGCTGCTTGATAGGCATCCTCAACAATTTTCAAACTTAACAGGCTAATCTCATCTTGGATCTCATACCTTAGCCCATTAATATACCTGGCTACTTTCTCCAGATCATCTTCTACATGCCCTGTTCTGATATTTAACCTGTAAAATTCTTCAGTGTATTCTTTAATAGACATTCCTTTCTGCTTCAGATTTTGCATCTTCTTAAAAAGATTCAAATGATAGTCTTTAGGCAAAAACTTGGCTTTGAGTTTGCTTACCATTTTATCCCACTGCTTGATCTTAGATTTCCCCTTTCGCGTTCTTGATGTCTGTAACTCGTCCCACCAGATGGCTGCATGGCCCTTCAGTCTAGTGCCTGCAAACTTCACCCTCTTATTCTCCTCAACCTCTTCATAATCGAAATACTGATCTATGGATCTGATCCAATCCATGAGCTCCTCGGCATTTAAACTCCCTTCATACATATGAATTTCTATCTTGGGTTTGCTTCCAACTTTTGCCAGCATCATGAGGACTTTGGCAGTTTCATTTTCTTCTCCTGCTTCCACCTCTTCATCAGATTCTTCTGAAGAACTCTCAGTTCTCTCATCAGGTGCTCTTCTCTGAGTTGTTTCCATTGTCTCCATTCGTTCACGCAGTCTCCGCACTTCTTCTATCAAGATTGCATTTGGTTCTGGTCTTCCTCGACCAATTCCTCGCCTTGGCGGCATCTTGGCTGCAACCACCTGTATCTCTTGGCTCTGATACCAAAAATGATGACCCTGAAACTTTGGGCACACTCCACTTGTATCTTAAGCATACAAGTCAATCCAATCCACTTCTAAAATGCCGAATACCAAAATAGAAATTCTGTTCTTTTCCCCAATGATATCTTTGTTTACAGCTAAATGACTTTATAAGCACCAAGCTCTCCTTCTGAAGCAATGGCCAAATACTTGAATATTTGGATGACCAACCGGAAACCCCTAGTTTTAACATTGGCTTTTAAAAGTAAAAATGAGAAACAACATACCAATTCAGGGCTGTAAACCCCACTGAAAATCTAGGAAATGGACGCATTTCGCCCATTCGCAGTTCGGGCCTAAAAGAATATGTTAAAAAAACCAATGTCGTGGACGAGAACAAGGAAAGATCAATTCTGTTCAAGAACAAACGCCCCATAAAACACTTTGAACTGCCATTCATATAACTCAAGACAACCATATCACAATGTGTCCAAACAGCGTGTGAATCAATTCAAATTCGATTAAAACAATTATGCAACGCACAGTAGAAGCAAGAGTCATGATTGAAATGTTGATGGCAAAGAGGTACCGATGGCATCGCGCATAGTTGCAGCGTTACATAGAACTGTTCAGCACTGCCAACGCCCAAATGTTCATATCGACTGATCCAACAATTAATTCAATGGCTATACGCATATACACATATCGGGTTTTCCATTGCCAACACAACATTACGTTAGCACATAGAAATCGACTCTTATCCAGAACAGAAATGGATGCTTGAACATTTCCATCAACAGAGATTACATGGGCGAACAGGCATTAGCTACCCCTCTGCGATTTAGTGGATATGACAATTAAAACACTGCACAATCGGATCAACCGACATTCAACTGCTCCGATGAAATAAATTAAACGGATCTGACAGTTTCAAAACTAATCAATATTAATCGACTCGTTCAGAATTTCTGTGGGTTGTTTACATACATAAATTGCCACAATTCAAACAATTCATAAAAAACACTCATATCAATCTTCACAGCCAACATACATTGAGCGCACACGCTATTTCTAACCATCAACCTTCGCAGAACCGAAAATTGCCTTTGATCCCTGTTCATAAGAATGATCTCGGCTTTTTTCCCAAAAAACAAAGTCTTTTTTAAAAAACAGAGTCTCTCCTATTATTAAGAGCTTTTCGCTCCTCTAAAAAAGAACACCCAACCAGACTCCCCTCCACGAAGAAAAAATCTCTTCGTTTATTACAACTTCCTCACATTAACTCCACTAACAAATCGATAACACAATCTTCTAATTTTAAAAATCCTAACAATAAAATCTCCTACCTATTAGCGCTCGCACACACCTGTTTTAACAAATCTTATCACTAAGTTACTATAATAACTAATTAATTGAGAACTCGCCCTCCTCAATAAGCTAGATTTGAACAAACCGTGAATGAAATTCACCCTGTCAAGCCACAACATGTGGACAAATTTCCACATTGCTGGCTAGCTCCGATGCTCCTGCATCAGCTACTCTCCAAGCCCCTATTTCCTTGCACCATTCCTGGTCAAAGAATTTGGATAAATACAGTATGTTGTGCTCAACCTTGAGCTTAACCTGCATAAGTATTTCCTATCATCTACCTAATGACTTCCTTTGGCCACTACTTAGGCAAATTCCTATTATTCAAGGTTCTGATTCCTTGCAGAATTCCTGAGAGAATTATCTTGTATTTAAAGGGAAATCCCCACTTCATAACTGTGCAATCCAAACATAGGTCCTTCTATGATTGCATGCACCATCTGTACAACTCGAAAAATTATACAACTAATAGTAGACTATCACTGGACTCTAGTTCTAACTAGGTCTTCCTATGAACTGACATGCATAAGTTATTTATGAATGAATCTTTAGTTAGTTGGTGTGGCACTGAGGATGCACTAGTGCACCAACTCACTAATTGAACTCTACTAGTTCATCCAATAGTTAGTACTAGTTTAATTGTTTATAACTTAGTCAAACTGAGCTATCTAATTACAACGCAAATAAACTCAATCTAGACCCTTAAAACTTAGGCATCACACTTACATGACTACAGATATATTTACAACTCGATTTTTTTAAGCTAACTAAGTCAACTTAACTTAGTTAACTATTACAAGTTGCTATGAGAAAATAATTACAATTTAATTCAAGGACAAATTAAGTTGGAATTTGTAGATGTTATTTTAACATTTCATGTTGCTAGTTTCAACAGTGACTACAATTGAGGACCAGTCCTTTCTATAGATTCATCTTATCCAGCAACGTCTACTAGCTTTGTGATCCATTTCTTGGGAGTACAATCTCATATTATAGAGATACCAACAAGGAAAAACAATGTACATAGAACTTAACTTATTATACGCATGTACTAAGAAAAAAAGTATATTAATAAGGCTACAATGGGGGCATTAATTCGAGGATGCACAAGAAATATTGTTAGTTACTTATTTTATAGGGGCCACCCAATAAGGCGAGGGATGGTGTAACTCTAAGAAGCTCAACAATTCATAGGTTAGCTTCCATTATATTAAAATCACCAAGCATGCTAAAAACCTGTTGATCTAACTAGAAAGTTGGAAAGGAAGATGCCATACAATAAGCTCAATGCATAGTTATAAGATGACCCACACAGAGTATAGTGGTTCCCACACTTACACAAGTGCGGGCTAACCCCTCAGACACCATATTTGACAACCCCTATTATTTACTAGATTCGGGTTCATTCAACCTTCTTTCTATTTCCAAAGCCCATTGCTGGTATTTTAACCAGTTCATTTCAATTTTTGTCTATAGTCAAAAGCCTGCAACGGGAAGGAGTGAAACTACCCCCATAAGCTACTCCTACCACTAGCCAAAGTGAATGAGGTTAGATTTGTAGCCCAGATTCACTAAACACCAACTTCAAGCTGTTCCATAATTTACCTCTACAAAAGATTTAAACTCTCAAGCACTTTTCAGGATTGTATGTCTCCTGCAATTTAACAATTTTATCTTCCAATTTCTTGCATATTTGTTACAAATAAAGAAATCACGATGTCTAACAAGGCGATAAAACGGTTACATGAAATTTTATGGCAGAATTAGTTCCTTAATCTAAATCGGGATGATTTCTCTCAATCGATACATCTTGTCCTATAAATTGGCATCCCTAACAAATTTGCAAACAACACCAACCAATGAACTTTTCTTTTTTAATAGGCAATCATCACGTGACCTCACAATTGCTTCAACTTTACTATGGAATTCCCAATATTTGTGAGTGGTTCAAAAAGTCATAATTCTAATAAATACAAAAGTATTTCACCTACATTATGCTCATGGGTTATAATTATTTTTATTTTAAAGATAAACAAGTTGAACAGTTGTACAAATCAAGATTCAGTTGGCAATCAATATATTTGATAGTTAATATAGTGGGATCTAATGGTGGAAGAACTCTTAATCATCTAATAATAGATCTGATGGTGAACAATGGTGCAAAGTGGCATGTAGGGGGGTTCTTCCTAAACAGAAATTCCTTAAGGTGTAATTATCAAATCCTTGTTATGTGTTTTAAGTGGATGTTTTTATAATTTTATTTAGAGAAGCTGATATTTGAAATCTAATGGTCGCAATTTTGATTTATCGAAATTTAAAATGGTAATGTCTTGATTGAGATTGAGAAATTTAATGACCATCATTTCAATTTATGAAATAATCCTTAAATTGTTATGGATATTCCACTAGACATTCTATCACAACATATTTGGTAATAATAATCCTAAAATGCTAAATCTACACTACGAATGTCTATTTGTCCAGATATTTATGGATATGTTAATTATTTTCTATTTGGAGTGCATGCATATTATAATTATGTAGAAAATAGAGAAAAATGAAAAAAAACCGACAAACCACAAATAAACACCAGATATACCTCAAGAAACTCTTTCAGGAGAAAACCCAGCTGGAAGGTGACATTTTTGTGCTCTATTTCTCTAAATGGAAAATAGATGCAAGTACAAAGAAGTGAGTCTTATGGCTCATGGGCTACTATAGTGGACAAATCCTCCTTGTTTTCTCTCTCCCTATTTATTCTCCACTACTATGCTCATCTTTGGAACAAAAATGCACTTGAATGGAATCAAACCCCTTTTCCTCCTAGTGGCCCAATTATAACATAACATAATAGCCTACTAGTGGTTAGCTTTGACTCCTTCAACTCTTAACTAGAGTTACAATATTGGATTTTCTAGATTTTTTTCAATATGATTGCATTGCTAGCCTACTTTCCATGAATAATGGGTGTCGACATGACATCCTCTCGAATTATGTTGGTCAAAACAAGAAGGTCAACTTCCAAGTGGCATAACATTTGCATACAAACTTTGTTGAGACGATTCTTATGGCAGTCATTGGAAATTTCTTTGTGTGTAGAATAGCACTAAAAGTTGTTACACTTATGTGGAAAATTTTTATTCCCCCATGAATGTAGTTTGATGCCTCATACTATTCCTGGATCATATGAAAAATGGACCTTGTGGGTAAGAATGGTCGTCTAAGTTGATTCCTACATGTTTTTCCACTCTTAAAGCATCAAAATGGATGATAAATAATATAATGACTCAAAATTAATCATACCTCCCCATTTTGGAAGGATTTTGGTCCCCAAAATCTTCTATAGAATGAGGGGTTTTATCCTCTACAAAATATTCATGGTATTGTAACAAACCCTTACACATGGTGAATCTCTATACTAAAGTGTAGTGAATTTCCATGGTTAAATAATGTTGTTATCTGTATTTTAAATGTATATATGTTTAACTCATATATTAATTTTTTTAATCATAATAATAACTTTAAAATAAAGTTATTATTTAGTAAATTTTTGCGATTTTTTAAAATTTTGAATGTGAAATGTATTAGAAGAAAATATTTTGAAATATATCAACATTGATTAGCCATTCAATTTATATGACTGAACTAATTTATATCAAATTGGAAATATAGATATTCCATACAAAATAAATACTTAATATTTTTGTTTATAAATACTAATAAAAAAATATGATGTGTAATTGATTTACAATTAAACTACATATTTAAATTTGATGAAAATAATTAAAAATGATATTGAATATTAAAATCTCCCATGCGAGAATCAACGATGAGAGTCACCCTCATATAATTGGAGACGTCTCTTGACAAAGACAACTCAACCATAAGATGCCACAAAGAAATCTCATAAGATGGTCGTTAGAATGATACGATTGGACAAATCAATCTTGACAAAGACAACTCAACCATAAGAGGCGACAAAAACAACTTAGAAGATGGTTTATGTTCTAGTATGTATGATTATTTCCTGAGTTTAGTTGAATGTCACTATGTGTGACTTCTATTATTTTTTATTCCATGAATATTATGGACATCTATGATATACATAGATAGATTGGTGGGAGTATGTGGTTGATGTGTATATGGTACTCTATATCAGTGAGTGTGATAGTGCCTATTGTTAGGCATGTTGATATTCTTGTTTCCTTGTTGTGGCTATGTTTAATGCCTGAGATGTTTGTGAGGGAATGAGGGACCTATCTCTATTATATTTACAATCTAGAGCATTACATGTAATCTAGAATGGCTTCGTAAGCCATTGGAGTCCTTAAGACTCTAAATTTGGTTGTTGTTGAATGTTAGAATTGTACTTGGGATGATCGATCCTTGTTAAGACTTGAAATCGAGTCAAGTCTATGGAGACTAATAAATGTTTATTTGTTATTAGACATATTTACATCCTAGGGAATGGAGATGTGCCTCCATGGGATGGAAATTTTTACATTATGGACGAAGATGTGAATTAAAGGGAGTATGAAATGGGAAAATTTCCCATCACTTATGATGGAAATTCATGTCATGGCACACAAAGGACACCAAGAGACTTCAGGGAGAAGTGAGTGTGGTTTAAAAGGGTCACAGGACAGGAAAATTTCTACCACCTACCATTAGAAATTTATGTCATGTTGTGGGGAAAAGACGATGGTTCACCCCTTCATGAGAGTGTCAGTTCTATAGATGGAGTGTGAGACACAATTTCCTCCCTATAATTGAACGTAAAAACATTAATTATCACAGAGGTATGGGAGCCACAACTTAAGCTCAGATGGAAGATGCCACGTAGGGCACATATGACATGTAACTATGATGTGACAAGGTTTCCAATATGTCACACTGATATCGTGACACATGGCAGGAAGATATGGTCTTGGTGGATGCCCAAGTGGCTAGTTTTTAGATGACACATGACACCAATAGAGGATTCATATGTGGTAGGATGATGACCTTGACATTAGTGTCATGTCAGTAAGAAACTATAGAATTGGGTGATCTGGAGGTTATTATGACGTGGAATTAAACAACTTGTGGATGTAGTTTGTGGTGCCACCTAGTGTAAAGTGCTACGTAGTGCTGAAGAGGTAGCACATCACCATGCAGCTTAGGTCTACGAGGGTATTTGGTAGTATGTGTCTACTGCAAGGCACAAAGTAGAAATAAGTCGTAAGATGACAATTGTCCCCATCATTTAACATGAAATTATATGGTTCATTGTGGAGGTTAGAATGGAGTGCCATTATAGGCAAGTGGTGCAGGGTGTTGTGGCACTAAGGCATTATGATGTGGCGAGTGCCATGATGGGCTTCATATGAGGAAACAATACCACCTGGGTGTCACGTGGTAAATCCTTATTGATTTTGCGAGGGTTACGAGGCTCAAAAATCAAATCGGCATAAGTTAGAACCTAGAGGTTGGATTGAGATAAAGTTTATATCACCAGAAATTTCTCAATGAGCTAAATATGATGGTCTTATCCAAAGTGAATTCCACACACATTCGGTGAGAAGGAATTTCATAACCCCATATTCATAATGAAACCATGGAGGTTGGCTTAATTGAACATGACACATCCCACTATTCATGGGAAGTCCAAGGGGGTGGGAGGAAGCATTACATGGAAAATAAAGAAGGGTTTATATTTCCCTTGTTTATACCACTGAGAAGGGTTGATTTTTTCCCTGTTTGGATGACAAATAAGGGTTAAATTTGTCCCTCTTTGGATAGTAGAGAAGTGTTGAGTTTGCCCATTTTCGGATAGCAGAAGAGGGTTGAGTTTTCCCCTATTTGGATAATGGAGAAGGGTTGAGTTTGACTTTATTTAGGCACTAGAGAAGGGATGTGTTTTACCTTATTTGGACAACAAAGAAGGGTTGAGTTATCCCCTATCTAGACAATGGATACAGGTTGAGTTTTCCCTTGTTTGGACAACAAAAAGGGGTTGTGTTTGCCCTTGTTTGGACAACAAAGAGGGGTTGAGTTTGCCCTTTTTGGACCATAGAGAAGGGTTAAGTTTACTTTTAAATTTTAGTGATTGGGTAGCTATAGGAGAAACCAACAATGAGCATATTGTGGCAAGTACAATGAGTAGACTATGGCATGGAGACTAAGGAGGCTTTCAATAGTAAAGAAAACAATTTTTTTGAGTAGGTTTTCCCTTGTATTTGGAATTTTACTAAGCATTGTGAAAGTGTCATTTTCCCTTGTATGGGAGCCCTAGATTCTTATTGAAGGACTAATAAGAATTCTATTTTTGGGGTTGAATTCATGTGTTATTGTGCATGATTTAATTACTAGTTTTAAAGTTTCCATTATGTAAAAGTTAGACACATTAATATGTTTCAATTTATTAGCTAAGTAAAATTAAGTGGAAACTTATATCAAATCTAGTATGTGTGTGTGTATGTGTGCGCATGCGCATGCGCATTGAGTCTAGTGTCCAAAAAATCCAGCATGTTAGTGTAAACTAGTGCACCTAAGTTAGGGGGACTTGAACGAAGTCCTCGCCAACACAAAACTAGTTAAATTCCCAACAATTTTGATGACCATTGGTTGAGTTAGCCCCTTTGTTTACTCACAAAAACACATATTTTCAAGGAATTTTGCACAAGGAAACCTAAAGGATGCTTACCCACATTGATGGATTATATATCTAATAAACCCATTGGCATGGACTATTGCACCTACTTAAGGGGAAACAATCTAAGCATAGAGATATCCAAATGTCTAGTGACATTGGTGACAACCAAATGAGCTAATCCTTTAGCTTATACATAATAGATTCATCAATATTTGAAATTTTTAAATACCAAAAAATTTATATCCATTTTAATAGTTAATAAATCTAGTTAGAATGAATCTACAATAACTTATATAAGAATAAAAACATTACTCTTGTTACTATTTAGGGAGTACTTAAGATCATAACCCTTCTATAATTTAGAATTTGAAGCCTGCTCAATCCATATAATTGCTACAATGTATTACTCACTTTTTCTTGATCTCTAATATTAAGAGATACACTTTCTCTGACATAAAAAAATACTGGTTTCCCATACTGAGGTTAATTTTATATCTCTGGTTTCATCATATACTAGTTATTTTTAGAACCAAGTATAAAAATACTCGCCTTTTTCTATTTAAAATGTTGTGGTCTAAACATTTTACGAATTAATTCATTTTTTTGTTATATAATAAAAAATAAAGTGATATTTGTTAATTGTAAAATGATGAAATTCCATGTATAAGATGTTTATTTTAAACATGTATAAGATATTTATTTTAAACATGTATAAGATGTTTATTTTAGACAATCTTGTTGTAATAAAAGTATCAAAAAAAACATTAAATCCATTTTTACCTTAAAAATAATAATTTCATAAATGAAATTATATAATTTAATAAAATTTTGTAATAAAAAATTAATAATAATTAAGATAAATATTTATTTGATTTTATAAAAAATTATTTTAAATACATTATTTATATCTTTATCTATTTACTTTTTCAAATTCCTTTAACCAAATTTGATTTTACATAATTTTAATATGATGTATCAATTATGCTCCCTATTACTCTAAGTGATATTATCACATTTTTTCCAATATGTCATCATTTTAGCACTTTCTTTCTTTATTAAAAAGAAGTATGTTCTTTCTTTATTAAAAACCAATATGTCATAATTTTAGCATTTTCTTTCTTTATTAAAAAGAAATATGTTATTAAAATTATGACCAATCAAAATTGTTTATGAGTGTTATATACTTTATTCATTAAAAATCATTTCTATTATTAGTAGCAATACTCCAACAGGTTTGTTTTTGCCGGTCTCTTAGTTAAACTTTGTGACTTTTTATTAATTAAACTTTTATCTAGTATTTAATTATATATATAATTTAATATTATTAAAAAAATTGTAATTAATTTATTGGTTTATATTTTGAATGTTGGAGCATAATGAAATAATTTTTTAAATCATTGGAAAGCAACTTCCATCACTATAATTACTCTCAATCGTTTTTTCATACCAGTTCTTATTGGATAGTTATTATGGAGGAATGGCATAAGCTTTGGTCTATGCCACAATAAATTTTGCTTTCTTATTCTTTCCTTAGTTTATTTATAAATGCAAAATTTTGCTTTTAAAATTATTTCAATGATATAAATAGTAGTTATTTTAATAGTATAAAGAGTTTTGGTCCATGCCACCATAAATTTTGGTTTCTTATTCTTTCCTTAGTTTATTTATAAATGAAAAATTTTGCTTTTAAAATTATTTCAATGATATAAAGAGTAGTTATTTCAATAGTATAAAGAGTAGTATTTATCAAAGCGATGGAAGGTTGTAGTATAAAGAGTAGTATTTGTAGTTGGTACTTTAATTCTGTTCATTAAAATTGTACAGGCATACTGCAGCGTATGGGAATGCAATCAGGGTTTCTCAATGAAACGGTAAGCGCAAAGGTACGAGGATTTTCAGAGGATTGATTCCTTGAATTGAATTGATTTGATTTTACTAAGCTACCATTTACAGATTCTTGATTCCTTGAATTTTAAGAGTCACTCCAACGATATTCAAAACCTCTTTTCCGCAAATTCCAGAGAATTATCAATGGTGAATTGGTAAAGCTTAACTCCTATGGTCAAAGGTGCTTGCACAAATCGCTCCATTTGTGTTATCTTGACCGCAATTCGATTGAAAAGACAAACCATTAATCTAACCAATTTAATGTTCAAAGTGTAATTTTCGATGGAAAAATTCATTCTTTAATCTGATCAATTTATCGATCAAACTAAAATTTTAATATTATGAATGGATGTAGAAGTTGACATCTTTGAAAACACGTAATCACAATGATGGGACTAGCCCAACACTTTACAATCTGTCGTAATTGAAATGATTATGTAATGTTTATATGTTTGGTTGAATCATTCGGTGGTGATTACATTTGGGGAAATGCACCATCGAATATTTTGGGTTTGTATTATGTGGCATTCAATTACACAATAATGAATGGGTACTTGCCTCGGATTTCGTATTCCTGCTCAGTCCTATGCTTGAACCCTTTATTCATTTTTCATTTCGGTCATTTGTTGTTGGCTTGTCGAGGGTTTGCTCCGCTATGTTCTGCAAGTTTTGGTGGGCAGCTCTACTCCGAGTCTTGGGTGCGCCTGTGGTTGTTTCTATAATGGCTCTTTGCAATGAATGTGGTTGTTCTTAAATCTCAGTTTGTTGGTAGTTGTGGTTTGCCCTATAGCCGCCTCGGTAAGTGATACTTCTGTTGTGATTTTATTTCCTCCTGTTGTTGGTTCAATAGGCCGTCGTACTTCAAGTTTTGTGTTGGTGTGTCTCATTCTGGTTGGAAACTTAACGATTGGCTTTTATCTAGGCTCAATTCGATGGCATTCTTTCGTCCTCGGCTTAATACACAGGTAGTCTTCCTTCTCTGTTTCAATTTATGATTCTTTTTCCACAGTTTCTAACCTGGTCTGCTCCTTCGTCTCCATAGTCAGTCGGAACTTTAGGTGGAATGCCAGTCTTCGGTCTCACTGCAAATTCTCAGGTAAGCCGAATGCAACTTTCATTGTTTTTCTTTCCCTTTCTAGCTCTTTACTTTCACTTCTGCTACAATATATGTTCTAACACTTGTGTATCATGGCTGTGCAGGTGTTGAGGGTTTGCGGTTGGAGGGTTTGGCCATATATGTCTCGGTCTTGTCCGGTAGGCTCTGCCTCTTCGAATTTCCTTTAGTGCTCGTTCTGGTTTTTTAAACTTACGCCTTCTGGTCATATGGGTTTGTCACCCACGTTTCTTGTCAATTGGCTCACACTATGAGTGATGTTCGGTTACTTTGGAAATCTGGGCTTCCACTGTGTCTTTGACTACAATCTCCAGTTTATGGTTGCAATTTTCTTTCGTAACCCTCACCTAGGGTTTGTCGTTCAACGGTCTGTGTGGCTATAACTGTGTATGGATATGTGTTTGAAACCCTCACCTAGGGTTTGTCGTTCACGGTTTGAGCATTCTCGGCTTTATTTTTATAGTATTGTTATGTAACTATTATACACTAGACTTTGCAATTTTGAAAGAAAAATCCTTCAGGAAGATATAATAAGATTTGGTTTGGTTTACCTGAATGACATTTGCTTTTGGTTTTCTCTGAATTCGTAGCCTGAACTGTTGTTATGATTCTTCAGTTTGCTTGTGATTATATGAACGTGCACGAACGTTGTAGATACGCTGGTAATTTGTATGGCTATCAATTTAAATGTATGTGGAAGTTTTCGTCCGGCGTGTAGGTACTTGGCCTGTACCGAATTCTGTTTGTGCCACCCTCTGTCTATTCTCACTGTTCAATTCACATGAAACATAAATGCTCGTGTGATGTCTATTCTTCTACCTCGCTATGAGAACTAGTTCTTTCTCTCAGGAAAACAAAAAAAAAGGAATTAATTTCAAGAATTCTGTGTATAGTAGGTTGTCTGGTCAAATATTTCTCAATTGGAAAACACAATAGAATACAATAGGTCATACAGATGGACAAAACTTAGTTTCTCTGTTATTGTTATTATTCGAATGCGAGAGGTATTGAACTGAACCCCTTCCATGATTTGTCATGTTACATTTATATGTTTCTTGTTCCAGTTAATGAAACTGGACAGTTGTTTTTTAGTTATAGACTTTACAATTACATGGTTATTAGTCATTCGTTCTATCTTACGACAAGATTTTCCTTTTAGATACATTTTTCTTTTTCCTTTTAAAATAATAGGACAATTATTAATCCATGACTTGTTAACAACAGACAAACAAATAACCCTAAATGATCAATTACGCTTGACTAATTTAGAAATTAAGATAAGAATAAAATTCCTACCTACTATTATGTCAACTAACATAAAGATGAATAAAAGTAGACTCAACTCTTTGACCTGGCAGAGACCAACACCCGGTCATAGTGCGTGAGCTGAATGCTCCTACATCAGGCTCCCGGACAAAAGAAAATCATGACTCCGGTCCATGAGCTCCTCAACTGAAGAACCTGTTTGGTCAATCTGCCTGGCATCAAGCCACGAACTGTCTTCAATAGGACGATTCTTCCACTTGACCAGGTATTGCAGATACTCCTTCCGCCGAGTTCGTTTGGCCACCCGAGTGTCGAGAATGCGCTCGATCTCGGGAGGCTAAACGTAAGGTATCTGTCTCATCCAAGCTTCTCCTCCATCTTGGGTATTCTGTGTAGGCCGTGTGGTTCCATCTTCTTCCTTCTCTTCTAGGTCAGCCGCATAGGGAAATAGGTATGCTACGTTAAAGATAGGTGAAATGCCTATTCCGGGTGGCAACTGTATCTCATAGGCATTTGCCGAAAATTTCTGAAGGACTTTGCAGGGTCCTATCTTCTTATACTTTAATTTATTGTATGTAACCCTAGGGGGGTGTTACTTGCGCAAATGCGCAAAGACTTCATCTCCCACATTAAACTGTACTTCCCTTCTCTTCAAATCTGCTTGCTGTTTATACTTTAGGTTGCTGTCCTGTAATTTAATTTTTACTTGCTCATGTAAATCCCTCATCGCGTTAGCGAAATCTTCTCCATCTGTGCTTCGCCTTTCTTGCAGTCCAAGATCCCGCAACTCATGAACTCCGCGAGGATGCATGCGATATAAGATTTGAAATGGACTGAAACCTGTGCTGCAGTTAGGCGAGTTGTTATAACCGAACTCTGCATGTGCCAGCACTCGATCCCAAATCCGCGAATTCTCTCCAACCAGACTTCATAGAAGGTTTCCTAGACTCCTGTTTACAACTTCTATTTGTCCGTCGGTTTGCGAATGATAAGCAGAACTGTAACTCAACTGTGTATCCATTTTTTTCCACAGGGTACGCCAAAAGTGTCCTGTAAACTTCACATCCTTGTCCGACATGATAGACTTAGGAAACCCATGTAACCTGACAATCTCTGTGAAAATCAAGTGGGCCACATGAGTGGCATCACTGGTTTTCCTGCAAGGGATGAAATGCAAAATTTTCGAGAATCTGTCCACTACTACCATCACCGAGTCGTAATCTCATTGTGTCTTAGGTAGACCTAAGATGAAGTCCAAGCTGATTGAGTCCCACGGCCTACCTGGAATAGGTAATGGTGTGTACAGTCCCGTGTTTTGACTGTGACCCTTTGCCAACTGGCACACTTAACATCTAGCCACAAATCGCTGCACAACCCTCCGCATCTTTGGCCAAAAGTAGAAATGACTGAACTGCTTGAGTGTCTTGTCCATGCCGAAATGTCCGGCCAGACCTCCACTATGCTTCTCCCGAATAATATTCTTTCTCATCGAGCAGTGAGGTATGCATAGCTGTCCTCCCTTAAACAGTAGTTTCTCCTGTAGCTTGTATTCCAACCATGGACTGTTATCTCTCACAAAGGGATTCTTACATGCCTCATAGGCCTCCTTAAAATCTGTATCAGTCTGGTATAAGTCTTTTAAGTGCTCGAAACCCAGCACTTGCATTCTACTTTATTTCAAAAGTAAACCTCTCCTACTTAGCGCATCTGCCACCTTGTTGGCCTGCCTGCTAATATGCTTCAATACAAAGTTGAAACTCTACAAATACTCCACCCATTTGGTGTGTTTGTGGTTCAACTTGTGTTGTTGCATTACATACTGTAGTGTAGAATTATCTGAAAACAACACAAATTCGTTTCCCAACATATAATGCCTACGGTGTTTTAATGCCTGTATAACAACATAGAACTCCTTATCATATGATGAATATTTCTGTCGACTTTCATTTAGCTTCTCGCTGAAAACCGCTACAGGCTTATCCTCCTAGCTTATTACAGCTCAATAGCCGTACCGCTACCATCACAACGAACTTGAAAAAGCTTCTTGAAAGTTGGCAATCTCAGGATTGGCCTATCATTGATCTTCCTCTTTAATAACTGGAAACTTCTCTCCGCTGTATCCGTCCATTGAAAAGGCTAACTGGCCTTTTTAATGGTGTCCAACATAGGTGCACAAATTTCGCTAAAATTCCTTATGAATTTCCAGTAAAAACTCGCTAGTCCATGAAATCTACGTACCTAAAATAAATTTTTCGGAGATGGCCAATTAACTATTGCCGCAACCTTCTCCGGATCCATCTTCAGTTCATTTTATGCTATTACAAAGCCCAAATAAATAAATTCCTTTTACAGAAAGGTACATTTCTTCAAGTTTATTAGCAATTTATTCTGTTGTAATTTTTCCAACACCTTCCATACATGCTGAAGGTGTTCTTCCCTTGTCCTGCTGAAAATTAGTATGTCGTCCAGGTACACTATCACAGATTTCCCGATGTACTCCTTCAGCATCTCATTCATCAACCTCATAAATGTACTGGGCGCATTGCTCAGTCCAAATGGCATGACCAGTGATTTGTACAGCCCCTCATTCGTCTTAAAGGCTATCTTCCATTCGTCCACCTCTCATATCCGAATCTGATGGTACCTGCTCTTCAAGTCTATCTTAG
This sequence comes from Pinus tabuliformis, assembly GCA_031772625.1. Taxonomy (NCBI): domain Eukaryota; kingdom Viridiplantae; phylum Streptophyta; class Pinopsida; order Pinales; family Pinaceae; genus Pinus; species Pinus tabuliformis. Next base: position 1,967,535,396 of record CM062817.1, on the reverse strand, counting down.
AGAAATATGCTACCCCGCTTAAACAATCCATCATGTCATCCATCCGTGGTAATGGGAACCTGTACCGGATGGTGATTTTGTTGATTGCCCTTGAGTCTGTGCACATCCGCCACTCTCCTCCCTTCTTGGGGGCGAGAACAATTGGGACTACACAAGGGCTCAAACTTTCCCTTATCAATCCCTTGTCTAACAATTCTTGCACCTGCTTCCTAATCTCTTCATTGTCCTTGGGGCTCATTCAGTATGCTACTTTGTTCGGCAAACTGGCTTCGAGTATGAAGTCAATATGATGACTTATGCTTCTTTTGGGGGATAATTTGTCTAGCAAGTCATCCACCACTATATCTGTAAATTCCTGCAACATCTGCTAGATTTCTGTAGGTAAATCTGATACCTCCATATGCAACACCACTGTCCTTGGTCTCTTTACAACTACGTAACCCATCTCATTGTCCTCAACTTGTTTCAGAAATTGTTTTCCACTAACCAACAATACTCTTGGTTCACTTGTCCCTATTGTCCCTTCTTCTTTGATGGGCACAAGTGTATGCTTGATTCCATCTTTGACAAACTTATAAGAGTTCATCAATCCATCGTGTACCACTTTCCTGTCGTACTGCGAAGGCCTGTCTAGAAGTATGTGACATACATCCATTGGCATGATGTCACAAATGACTTTATCCTTATATCTACCTTATTTGAAAGTCCACCTCGCATTGTTTATCCACCAGCAACTGATGGCATTTTTGTAGCCATGAGACTTCGTAAGGGTTGGGATGTTTCAAGCGCTTCAACTCTAACTTTTCTACCATCTCTGTGGACACTAAGTTATCAGTACTACAACTATCAATAATTAACTTACAACACTTACCTCGTGACTTACAAATTTTTCTAAACAAATCCTTCTGTTGTGTCTATTCGGTGACCTCCTTGACTGGTTTTAGCAATACCTTGTGCAGCACCAGGGCTTCCCCTGTCTCTGGAGCATTTTTTGCTTCTTGGGGAGGTGCTACTGCTTCTTTTGGTTGTGTAGCATATGCACCCCGTTGTCCAGCTTGATCTGCCTCTCGACATTCAAATGATATGTGTCCCCATTTATGACACCTGTAACATTGGTAACCAGCCCCTCTTCCTCGGCCATTTCCCCTGCCTCGCTAGGATGACCTGCCACCTCTCACATTATCACCTATGTCCGCTGATCCAAAAGCTAGGGAATTGCTGCCTTCCTCATTAATACTAGCAGTCCGCCCTTTGCCATATGACTGGCCTTTTCCCCAGCTGGCTCCTCGTCCTCTCGGGGCATTCTGCCTTCTAGTAATTTTCTCTTCAGCTTTCATCACACTTTGTTACGCTTCTTCAGTGTTATTTGAAGATAAAATACTGATTTCATCTAAAATTTCTAATCTGAACCCATTTACATACCTAGCTGTTCTTTCCGCAGTATCCTCTGTATATCCGGCTCGTAATTTCACTCGATAGAACTCATTCATGTACTCCCTTACCGTCAATCCTTTCTGTCTCAGATTTTGCACTTGCTTGTCTAGTGCAATCTGATAATATTTTGGCATAAATTTGCTCTTCAACTTGGCCACCATCCTTGACCAGGTTTTAATCGGCAACTTTTTCAATCTCTTTCACTCCATCTGGACACTATCCCACCACAGGGCTACGTGTCCCTTCAATTTTGTCGCAGCGAACCTAACTCTGCGGTCTTCGCTGACTTCCTCACACTCGAAATACTTATCCATCTCATTGATCCCATTCAATAAAACCTCGATAGATAGGCTGACGTCATAGGTTGGGAGTTCTGGCTTGGGTTTACAGCTTACCACTAGAACAGACCTCAACAATCTCACTTCTGGGGTCTCACCTTCTGGTCCATATGTTGTTGCTTCAGTTTCCTCTTCACTGTCATCACCTATCTCCAGGTTTCTTCTCTGCCTTGCCTCCACTGCCTCCAAACGGGCATCAAGAATTTAGATCTCCTCTCTCAGTCCTTCCTCCGCTATCCTTCGAGCACCTCTACCACAACTTCGACTTCCTTTTTCCATGTCTTCAATCAATTTCACCTGCTCTGATACGACTTTTATGGGACCAACCCAACACTTCACAATCTGACGTAATTGAAATGATTATGTAATGTTTATATGTTTGGTTGAATCATTCGGTGGTGATTACACGTGGGAGAAATGCACTATTGGATATTTTGGGTTTGTATTATGTGGCATTCAATTAGACAATAATGAATGGGTACTTGCCTCGGATTTCGTATTCCCACTCAGTCCTATGCTTGAAACCTTTGTTCATTGTTCATTTCGGTCATTTGTTGTTGGCTTGTCAAGGGTTTGCTCCGTTGTGCTCTGCAAGTTTTGGTGGGCAGCTCTGCTGTGAGTCTTGGGCGAGCCTCTGGTTGTTTCTGTAATGGATCTTTGCTGTGAATGTGGTTGTTCTTAAATCTCGGTTAGTTGGCAGTTGTGGTTTTCCCTGTAGCCACCTAGGTAAGTGATACTTCTGATGCGATTTGTTTTGTTGTTCGTTCAACAGGCCACCGTACTTCAAGTTTTGTGCTGGTGTGTCTCGTTCTGGTTCGAAACTTAACGATTGGCTTGTCTCCAAGCTCAATTCGATGGCATTCTTTCGTCCTTGGCCTAATACACCTGTAGTCTTCCTTCTTTGTTTCAATTTATGATTCTTTTTCCACAGTTTCTGACCTGGTCTGCTCCTTCGTCTCCATAGTTAGTTGAAACTTTAGGTGGAATGCCAGTCTCCGATCTCACTGCAAATTCCTAGGTAAGCCGAATGCAAATTTCATTGTTTATTTCCCTTTCCAGCTCTGTACTCTCACTTATGCTACAATATATATTCTGAAACCTGTGTATCATGGCTGTGCAGGTGTTGAGGGTTTGTGGTTGGAGGGTTTGGCCATATATGTCTCGGTCTTGTCCGGTAGGCTCTACCTCTTCGAATTTCCTTTAGTGCTCGTTCTAGTTTTTAACTTACGCCTTCTGGTCGTATGGGTTTGTCACCCATGTTGCTTGTCAATTGGTTCACACTGTGAGTGATGTTTGATTACTTTGGAAATTTGGGCTTTTGTTGTGTCTTTAACTACAATCTCCGGTTTATGGTTTCAATTTTCTTTCGTAACCCTCACCTAGGGTTTGTCGTTCAAGGGTCTGCGTATCTATAGCTGTGTGTTGATATGTGTTTGAAACCCTCACCTAGGGTTTGTCGTTCACAGTTTGAGCGTTCTCGGCTTTATTTTTACAGTACTGTTATGTAGCGGTTATACACTAGACTTCGCAATTTTGAAAGAAAAATCCTTCAGGAAGATATAATAAGATTTAGTTTGGTTTACCTGAATGACATTTGCTTTTGGTTTGCGCTGAATTTGTAGCCTGAACTGCTGTTATGATTCTTTAGTTTGCTTGTGATTATATGAACGTGCACGAATGTTATAGATACACTGGTAATTTGTATGGCTATCAATTTAAATGTATGTGGACGTTTTCGTCCGGCCTGTGGGTGCTTGGCCTGTACCGAATTCCGTTTGTGCCACTCTCTGTCTATTCTCGTTGTTTGATTCACATGAAATATAAACCCTCGTGTTATATCTGTTCTTCTGCCTTGCTATGAGAACTGGTTCTTTCTCTCAGGAAAACAAAAAAAAAGAATTAATTTCAAGAATTTTGTGTACAGTAGGTTGTCTGGTCAAATATTTCTCAATTGGAAAACACAATAGAATACAATAGGACATACAGATGGACAGAACTTAGTTTCTTTGTTATTGTTATTATTCGAGTGCGAGAGGTATTGAACTGAACCCCTTCCATGATTTCTCCTGTTACATTTATATGTTTCTTGTTCCAGTTAATGAAACTGTATAGTTGATTTTCGGTTATAGACTTTACAGTTACATGGTTATTAGTCATTCGTTCTATCTTATGACAAGATTTTCCTTTTAGATACATTTGTCTTTTTCCTTTTAAAATAATAGGATAGTAATTAATCCATGACTTGTTAACAACAGAAAAACAAATAACCCTAACTAATCAATTACCCTTGACTAATTTAGAAATTAAGATAAGAATAAAAGTCATACCTACTATCCTGTCAACTAACATAGAGACAAATAAAAGTAAACTCAACCATTTGACCTGGCAGAGACCGACACCCAGTCATGGTGCTTGAGCTAGATTCTCCTGCATCACACAATTTGAAATCATGACCATTTCAATCAAATTTAAACCAAAATTCCACCTTATGTCTGACAAGAAACTAAGCAATTTATGATAAAAATGGAAATGTTTGTATTAAGAAAATAGAACCCATATGTTAGCTCTACAAAAGAGAGTCTGAACCAGGAGAGTCTGGCTTCGTATAATGCTCTAAATTTTCATTAACATTACACATTAAATAGAATATACGGTTTTAGGGAAGTTAGAATAGTATCCTAAGAAATAGAAACTAATTCCTAGAACCAACTCTACCTATTCTAGGATATTCTCTATTATCTTCATCAATTTAAACGAGTATCAGCAACATTAAAGATGCTCTACCTAACAATCCATGATTTACATGTACTTTGATCATTAACTTCCTCGTTAATTACGTCATAAGGCATTTCTCTCTGAATTCCATCCCCATTTTTTCCTACCTGTCATCCTTGGACACCGTACAACTAGATGTTAGATTATTACAAAGACTTGAACCGTCGATCAAAACAGTTACAAATTCGTTGGAAGAATTTTATCTTTTCTTTATTGACTAGTCTTATACATATAGCATATGTGAAGAGAGCTCATGAAGGGACATCGTTAGCGCCGCCCATTCCAGATGCTACCACCACAACTCTGCATTGCTTTTCTGGAGCAAAGGTGTTGTCTCCTTCTAATTGTAAAGGAAGGATTCGAAGTGTTTCTCCCTCCCCATCGGCGGCTAAATCAGGCAAAAGAATGGTATGTTTCTTTTACCTGTGAATCTACTTGGTTTCTTTGAGTTGGGATTCGGAGTTTTTTGGGGAGTTGGTATTTTTTTTTTGCTTGACCGTGTTTGGATTTATTGCAGAAACCCATTGGAACGAAACCCCATCCTGCAAAATTTCTAAAGGTATATCGATAGTATCAGCCAACTGCTGTGGCTTATTCTATTGTGTCTATTTCCAAAGGAGATTTATTATAAGCCATTGGGTTTTTCAAAATTCTACAGATACCCAAAAAATGGATTATGTTTGATTGATAATTTGTTGGGATTTAAATTATGCACGTGTCGACAACATTTTCAGAGCAAGAGGTCGAAGTTGCGGACGTATTGTTTGGATTTGCAAGCCACCCAAAAAATGGATTCTGTTTGATTAATAATTTGTTGGGATTTAAATTATGCAGGTGTCAGCAGAATTTTCAGAGCGAGAGGTCGAAGTTGTGGAGGTGTTGTTTGGATTTGAAAGCCAAATTACTAGTGCAGAAAAAAAATTTAAATGATTTGGAGGCGGCCTCGTCATCTTCTCCTTCTTTTCCTCCAAATATTCCATCTCCTATGCGTGTATCATCTCCCATTTTTGCTTCTCCGTCCTGATTGGCTCAACCGACGAAGGGTATATTTGCCTTTCTTTTGATTGGCTACAGTCTCATGCTTGATCTTATTTTTTCATCATTGATTTTTTTAATTGAAATGTACTGAAATATCTTTGCAGGTCCCAAGAAGAAAAGGCCTCGCCCACTATGATTGATGAAATTAGATCCCCTACTGCTCCTACAACTGCACTCGCTTATTGTCAATCCACGAGGATGGAGATTTGTTCTTCTGACAATGCAGATGGCGTTGGTGGGTTTACTAATGAAATTACAAATGTGTTGCCTCCTACAACTTCTGCAACTCATAATCATACATCTTCGTCCTTTGGTCAAAGATATGGAGAGCTGACCAAGGAAACAGTTACAGTAAGCGAAAAGATTAGTGTTAAGTTTGAGGATTCAGATGTTTTTGCCCCCCTACCAGAGGAAAAAACGACGGATATTCCTGTAAAGGTGGAAGGGTTTTCTGAATCTGAAAGAAATCGAATAGAAGCAAAGAAGATTGATAGGCACACTGCTGTATTTCCATCTGAAAATTCAATAGGGAAATTTGAATCTTCAGTGGTGTAAGTCTTTCAGAACACAGATGCACATGCATGCAATTTCCTATAGTTAGGATTTTTTTTTTCCTCCAGTTCCTTAAGCTGCTTTGTTGGATTTCTGTCTGGATAGCTCTCCTTCAATCGTTGATGCTAAGACTACTTCTTTAGAGAAAATGGAGATAGACCTGATGGTATGCTTTTTTGTCAATTCTATCAACTTTTAATTTCTGATTTTCCCGATAGATAGAGAGGTGGTCTAAATAACTATATGATGGGATTTTGTTCAGGTACCTCCAGAGAAAGAAGCTAACATTTCAGAGATTGATAGTATCATTGTTGCGGTAGACAGAGCCACTACTGAATTGCCAGCAGAAGGAACTATAAGAGTGCTTCACTTTCTGCATCCCACGTTGTGTAGTAGTTTTTTGAAATATGGGATAAATTGCCTATAACAAGGATGAAGTATATTAGTGTATAAAAGTTTATTGCAGACACTTAGGTAAGAATGCATGTCATTGCTGAAGTATTTCGTGTAAATTCTTCTTTGTGATTGTAACAGATGGGAGTCAGCAGTGCATTTGAAGGAAAATCTATATCAGTAGATAAAGTAAGAGATCAAGAGAAAAGGGAAGATAGTTCAGAGTACAAAGAAGGGGAGAAGAGCTCTTGTAAGGGAGACCTCATAGAGGGAAGTGTTGTTGAAAGACATATAAAGGTGGAAAACATTAAGGAAGAAAGTCAAGTAGACAGTATGTGAGGAAACGATAATGATTCAAGCAAATTATTGCCACAGAAGCAGGAGGTAATCACCAAGATTGATTCAAGAATGCAGAAACAAGAGAAACCTGGTTAGTGAACTTGCTCTTTTAGTGACAAGAGATTAATCTGAAAATTCAATTTATGGATTTTGTTTTCTTGCTTGTTTTCCATCTAAAAAACCTCTTCCATTAGTCATGGTCATGTTTTCATACTAATATACATCATCATATTTCTAACTGCCGGGTTCCATCAGATGTTCCATCTCTCGCCGTTTCAGCTTCATGTGCTGTCAGTTGCTCCACCAATGGAGCTACTGGACCTTCACCCATATCCATGGCTGTAGCAGGGTGGCCTGGAGCCTTATCTGCTCTTGGGTATGAACATCTCTCTACCCTGTTATGTTGATCATGTTGTTTTGTTGTTGCTTGTAATAAGCAATCATTTTTTGAGCTGAAACAAGGATTTGTTCAGTAGGTATTTTGGACCAGCGGTGGCTACTTGGCTTGGAACATCTCTGCCTGGAATGATGCCTATTGAAGGAAACTTGATGAAAGGAATACAGGTAGCTAATTTGTTTCCACTGATCCTTTAGTTGTGGACTATTTTTCATTGCATGGTGAGTCCTTGTAATTTGTTGATTATTGATGTATGCTGGTCAATTCTTGGTGATGAAGAAGGCGGCATGCAGGTTTTTATATTTTATATTTTATTGCGAAGTTATTTGTGGCTTCCTTAGGGTTGATTTTCCCATGCTTTAAACCTGTCAGATCATTGGACTATCATAGCTCCTGGCTTGCACATTATCGTTGTATCTATGAATGGGTTTTTCTGCTTCTTGACTTCGATCATGATTTGGGGTGGCCTTCTGCACTGATTTCCATCTGCCTTCAACATTATGAGCTAGAGAGTATATGATGTGTTTTATCTTATAATTTGGAATGTGTTCTGTTTGATCATTCTTTTGTGTCTTCGATCATGGTTTCAGTATTCTTGGAGTATTCCTGGATATAGTCTTCCAATTGAGGTGTTATATTTGTTAAAAGATGTTCAGATTTTCTCATTTTATCATGTGATGAATCAGTGGGGATAATGAAATGAATGAGTTGGGATATCGGTTTTATGTTGTCCTTCATGAAACGTTGTTCAAGTCGGCATCTTTGAGACTTACCAATATATTCTCTGATGAAGGATTCATGGTAGAAGGACCTTGAAAAAAACCTCGTTCCTCATATTTTGACAAAGATGATTAGATTTCAGAAATGACAAATCAAACACCTGTAACCATCAGTGTTGTTAGATTTATCACCAGCAAAATCTAACACTGAAAATTCAAATTCACCAAAGAGTATTTCAAAGGAAAATCATTGTGATAATTGAGTAATATGGAGAACAACTACAGATCCGTGCTACCAACATTTTTCCAGGGAAAATAACCTTGCAAATTGAAACCCAATGACACCCTCTATGAAGAAACCAAAAATACCAGAAACCCTTGTCTTCTCATCATATCTACCAAAAGATTCATATAACCGTCAGTAATTTCAATACTCTTCCACAAGAATCCTCAGCAAACATATCAGTCTTCAACAATACAAAGGTTAGAAATCTCTTCCGAGATGAATTATTGCTTTGACTCATTGTTTCCAATAATCCATCTTTCACAATAATAGAAATGAACTGTGTATGAAAATAGCCACACTTACAAAGATAGAATCAGATAGAAATGAGGGTGATGAATATGCAATATACAAACAATCAATAGGATGCTCATTACTATCATTTTTACAGTCACACATAAGTCAACGTCATGCAATTAGTGTTACTCTTACAACATGAACAAATGGTCAAGGATTTGTCACACAAGGTTTTTGTCCTGTGTCAAGGACTTTAACTATTAGTGCTATTGGTGAAGCTTCAGACCTAGGATCACAACTTGAAGAGAAGAAACTGGTAGAGCTTCCTAATCTGAAGATAAATATCACGGATACCCAAAGAAAAGCTCGGTCTTCTCAAGTAATGGTGCTTCTAAGTTTGCTACTCAGGCATGACAACACAAAATTGTACATTGCTTCCTTTCTATTTTATGAGGGGAAATGTACACTTTGAGTAGCCACTTGTGATATTAAAACAGTGATTTCTGAGGTCAATATAATGCTCAGACTTATTGAGAAACAAGACCTGGAGATATTCAATAGACAAAGATGGAGATGGAAGTTTCAATCGACAATCTGCTTCAAACAATTTCAGCTCACGGAATCAGGAATCGATTTCAATTATTATGCCTATATATTATTCATTCTCTGATGAAGGATTCGTGGTAGAAGGACCTTGAAAAAATCCTCGTTCCTCAGATTTTGGAAAAGATGATTAGATTTCAGAAATGACAAATCAAACACTTGTAACACTGAAAATTCAAATTCACCAAAGAGTATTTCAGAGGAAAATCATCATGATAATTGAGTAATATGGAGAAAAACTACAGATCCGTGCTACCAACATTTTTCCAGGGAAAATAATCATGCAAATTGAAACCCAATGACACCCTTTATAAAGAAACCAAAAATACCAGAAACCCTTGTCTTCTCGTCAGATCTACCAAAATATTCATATAACTGTAATTAATTTCAATACTCTTCCACAAGAACCCTCAGCAAACACATCATTCTTCAACAGTCCAAAGGTGAGAAATCTCTTCAGAGATGACTTATTGCTTTGGCTCACTGTTTCCAATAATCCATCTTTTACAATCTTAGAAATGAACTGTGTATATAACTAAAATCATATGTTATAATGTAAAATAGAGGTCATTTTATGACAAACCAGTCGATCTGATAGTTCCAATAGCGATGACAAAGTTGCGATCAATTTCCATAATATCATATCGAAAGTTATACTAAATGCTTCATAACAATGAATTGTTGATCTAATGGATCAAATAGTGAAAATTTAAATAAATCTGATGGTTGTTATTCCATATTGGAATATAATATGTGAACACATTAACCCAAAGCTCTTGATCTAATAATCCAATGGTGAAAGGTGAAGAAATATCCAAATATCCAAATTCCATAAGACATCAGAAATTATGTAAAATTTAAAAGCACGTTACACTTTCACTGGAGCTGACAACTCTCATGATCCATGATTGAAGGTCTATATTCATACCATATTGTAACATACATAGAACTTAAAGTCAACTTACACTTTTGATATATTGAAGGGTCAGAGTGAGTTGAGATTGATGGTGAATATTCATATTAGGTTGTAACTTGCAGAGTTTTTAACCATAAGTTACATTCCAGTGAATCTAACAATGAATATCAATAATGGTGATTGAATTTTTAAATGGGTGGAGTTAATAGAATTATAACAAGTGGGTTCCACCCAATATTCCCACTATTTGTTATTAGGTCATTTTAATGGTGGTAATTAATAGAATTTGTACTTACATTTACATTAATGGTTTAAAGTACATCATTTTAATTGTGGTAATTAGTAGAATTTATTATTAATGGTTTAAAGTACATGTTATCACTCAGAATTTTACCGGGCTATGTAAAGGAAAATCCCAAGGTAACATTGAATTAGTTTTTAGATTGGAAGTGGACCTTTCCAGCTTAGAGAGAGTTATCTCTCATAACTCAGTCACCCTGTGTCACCTCAATAACTCGTTATTTAATCAGTATAATGGCTAGATATTATGTACGATAAGATTTAAAATGTTGTAAGACAAAGTGAAATATCCATTGGGCATGGAGTTATGATAATTAGCAAGAAATCTAATGGATCCATTTAAAATGTTGTAGGACAGAGTGAAATATCCATTGGGCAAGGAGTCATGATAATTAGCCCGAAATCTGATGGATCCTCCATTACCTGGGTATGGATATTAGGGATATTAAGGGTTAAAATGTTGTAGGACAGAGTGAAATATCCATTGAGCATGGAGTCATGATAATTAGCAAGAAATTTGATAGATCCTCCATTACCTGGCTATAGATATTAAAAGCAGGAATGATGAAACTTCCTTAGATTATCGGTGTAGTTGAAAGTTAAATGGGGATGATAGTCCACTACAGTAGAGCATCCAACGAGGATGAATTATAAAGTAGCTTTAGAAGGAAATGAAAGTATTTGATTGTAAGAAAATAAACCATCAATGAGAAATTCTAAAATATTTACTTTCCAAAAATGAAAGTATTTGATTGTAAGAAAATAAGACATCAATGATAAATTTCAAAATATTTACTTTCAATAAAGGATTGAAGATTACATATAAAATAAAATCACCTACAAAGAAAAAAATTCAACATAAAGAAACAGATAGGAAAGTAGCATCTCAAGAATCTTTGGACCATAAAATCAAGAATTTTTGGTCCAATCAAATTCATTTAATCTCAAATATACACAGTAACTTTTTCTCTCTGAAACCGAACCCTTTGTCATTTTTTTCATCTATTTTATAGAGATATTACATATGTTTTTTCATATCTTTTATAGAGATATTACATATGTTTTAGATCCGAAATCTGTGGAAAGATATTAACTATGAAATATTCAACTAAAAATTGTACACTCCTTCCTTTCTATTTTCTGAGGGGAAATGTACACTCTGAGTAGCCACTTGTGATATTAAAATAGTGAGCTCTGAGGTCAATATAATTCTTAGACTTATTGAGAAATAAGCGCTAGAGGTATTCAATAGAAAGAGATGGAGATGGGAGTTTCAATGGACAATCTGCTTCAAATAATTTCAGCTCACGGAATCAGGAATCGATTTCAATTATTATGCCTCTATATAATTCATCCTTTGATGAAGGATTCATGGTAGAAGGACCTTGAAAAAAAACTTGTTCCTCAAATTTTGGCAAAGATGATTAGATTTCAGAAATGACAAATCAAACACTTGTAACCATCAATGTTGTTAGATTTATCACCAGCAAAATCTAACGTTGAAAATTCAAATTCACCAAAGAGTATCTCAGAGGAAACTTATTGTGATAATTGAGTAATATGGAGAACAACTACAGATCTGTGCTACCAGCATTTTTCCAGGGAAAATAACCTTGCAAATTGAAACCCAACGACACCCTCTATGAAGAAACCAAAAATACCAGAAACCCTTGTCTTCTCGTCAGATCTACCAAAAGATTCATATAACCGTAAGTAATTTCAATACTCTTCCACAAGAATCCTCAGCAAACATATCAGTCTTCAACAGTCCAAAGGTGAGAAATCTCTTCAGAGATGACTTATTGCTTTGGCTCACTGTTTCCAATAATCCATCTTTCACAATCTTAGAAATGAACTGTGTATGCAAATAGCCATGCTTACAAAGATAGAATTAGATAGAAATGAGGGTGATGAATATGCAATATACAACCAGTCAATAGGATTCTCATTGCTATCATTGTTATAGTCACTTATAAGTCAATGTCATGCAACCAGTGTTACGCTTACAGCATCAACAAATCATGAAGGATCTGTCACACAAGGTTTCTGTCATGTGTCAAGTTCTTTAGCTATTAGTGCTATTGGTGAAGCTTCAGACCTAGGATCACAACTTGAAGAGAAGAAATTGTTAGCGCCTCCTAATCTGAAGATAAATATCACAGATACCCAAAGAAAATCTCAGTCTTCTCAAGTAATGGTGCTTCTAAGTTTGCTACTGAGGCATGACAACACAAAATTGTACATTGCTTCCTTCTATTTTCTGAGGGGAAATGTACACTCTGAGTAGCCACTTGTGATATTAAAACAATGAGCTTTAAGGTCAATATAATGCTCAAACTTATTGAGAAACAAGAGCTGGATATATTCAATAGACAAAGATGGAGATGGGAGTTTCAATTGACAATCTGCTTCAAACAATTTCAGCTCACGGAATGAGGAATCGATTTCAATTATTATGCCTCTATATAATTCATTCTCTGATGAAGGATTCATGGTAGAAGGACCTTGGAAAAAACCTCGTTCCTCAGATTTTGGCAAAGATGATTAGATTTCAGAAATGAAAAATCAAACACTTGTAACCATCAGTGTTGTTAGATTTATCACTAGCAAAATCTAACACTGAAAATTCAAATTCACCAAAGAGTATTTCAGAGGAAAATCATCATGATAATTGAGTAATATGGAGAACAACTATAGATCTATGCTACCAGCATTTTTCTAGGGAAAATAATCTTGAAAATTGAAACCCAACGACACCCTTTATGAAGAAACCAAAAATACCAGAAACCCTTGTCTTCTCGTTAGATCTACAAAAAGATTCATATAACTGTAAGTAATTTCAATACTCTTCCACAAGTACCCTCAGCAAACATATCAGTCTTCCACAATCCAAAGGTCAGAAATATCTTCAGATATGACTTATTGCTTTGGCTCACTGTTTCCAATAATCCATCTTTTACAATCTTAGAAATGAACTATGTATGCAAATAGCCACGCTTACAAAGATAGAATTAGATAGAAATGATGGTGATGAATATGCAAAGATGTGGTTGAGTCAGAGATTGCAGACTCAGAGGTTTTCTTTATTTCTCGATGAAGTTTTGAGAGATGGTTCCCAGTTGATGGAAGAATTTGGTTTGTTGCTGCTAACCCACCACTCCAACTCGAGACTTGTTGTAAGTTCAAGAAATCGCAAAGCCTTGTCAGAAATTGGAGTTATGGAGACATCTATAATAAGAATGGGAGATTTGGTAGAAGAGGAAAACTAGCAGCTATTTTTTATTCATCCTTTTCGAATTCCATGATTCAGTTGGGGCTTAATCACGAGGTTATTCTTTGGCTATCCACACTCAGGGAAAGTGTTCAACCTTCAGCCAATTCTTTGTTCTTGATTGGAATATCTGATTACAAGTTATTTTCTCACTGATATACAACCAATAAATAGGTTTCTCATTGCTATCATTGTTACAGTTAGGCATAAGTCAGTGTCATGCAATTAGTGTTACTCTTACAACATCAAAAAATCATCAAGGATCTGTCACACAAGGTTTATGTCTTATGTCAAGGACTTTAGCTATTAGTGCTGTTGGTGAAGCTTCAGACCTAGGATCACAACTTGAAGAGAATAAACTGGTAGAGCCTCCTAATCTGAAGATAAATATCACAGATACCCAAAGAAAATCTTGGTCTTCTCAAGTAATGGTGCTTATAAGTTTGCTACTGAGGCACGACAACACAAAATTGTACATTTCTTCCTTTCTATTTTCTGAGGGGCAATGTACACTCTGGGTAGCCACTTGTGATATTAAAACAGTGAGCTCTGAGGTCAATATAAAGCTAAGACTTATTGAAAAACAAGAGCTAGAGATATTCAATAGACAAAGATGGAGATGGGAGTTTCAATGGACAATCTGCTTCAAACAATTTCAGCTCACGAAATCAAGAATCGATTTCAATTATTATGCCTCTATATAATTCATTCTATGATGAAGGATCCGTGGTAGAAGGACCTTGAAAAAAACCCCGTTCCTGAGATTTTGGAAAAGATGATTAGATTTCAGAAATGACAAATCAAACATGTGTAACCATCAGTGTTGTTAGATTTATCACCAACAAAATCTAACACTAAAAATTCAAATTCACCAAAGAGTATTTCAGAGGAAAATCATCGTGATAATTGAGTACTATGGAGAACAACTACAGATCCGTGCTACCAGCATTTTTCCAGGGAAAATAATCTTGCAAATTGAAACCCAATGACACCCTTTATGAAGAAACCTAAAATACCAGAAACCCTTGTCTTCACGTCAGATCTACCAAAAGATTCATATAACGTGAGTAATTTCAATGCTCTTCCACAAGAACCCTCAGCAAACATATCAGTCTTCCACAGTCCAAAGGTGAGAAATCTCTTCAGAGATGACTTATTGCTTTGGCTCACTGTTTCCAATAATCCATCTTTTATAATCTTAGAAATGAACTATGTATGCAAATAGCCATGCTTACAAAGAAAGAATTAGATAGAAATGATGGTGATGAATATGCAAAGATGTGGTTTGTCATAGATTGCAGACTCAGAGGTTTTCTTTATTTTTGGATGAAGTTTGGAGAGATGGTTCCTAGTTGATGGAAGAATTTGGTTTGTTGCTGCTAACCGACCACTCCAACTCGAGACTTGTTGTAAGTTCAAGAAATCGCAAAGTCCTGCCAGAAATTGGAATTGCGGAGACATCTATAATAATAATGGGGGATTTGGTAGAAGAGGAAAACTGGCAACTATTTTTTATTCATCCTTTTCGAATACCATGATTCAGTTGGGGCTTACCCACGAGGTTCTTCTTTGGTTGTCCACACTCAGGGAATGTTTTCAATCTTCAGACAGTTCCTTGTTCTTGATTGGCATATCTGATTACAAGTTATTTTCTCACTGATATACAACCAATCAATAGGATGCTCATTTCTATCATTGTTACAGTCACACATAAGTCAATGTCATGCAATTAGTGTTCCTCTTACAGCATCAACAAATCGTCAAGGATCTGTCACACAAGGTTTATGTCCTGTGTCAAGGACTTTAGCTATTAGTGATATTGTTGAATCTTCAGACCTAGGATCACAATTTGAAGAGAAGAAACTCGTAGAGCCTCCTAATCTGAAGATAAATATCACATATACCCAAAGAAAAGCTCGGTCTTCTCAAGTAATGGTGCTTCTATGTTTGCTACTGAGGCATGACAACACAAAATTGTACATTGCTTCCTTTCTATTTTCTGAGGGGCAATGTACACTTTGGGTAGCCACTTGTGATATTAAAATAGTGAGCTCTGAGGTGAATATAATGCTCAGACTTATTGAGAAACAAGATCTGGAAATATTCAATAGACAAAGATGGAGATGGTAGTTTCAATGGACAATCGGCTTCAAACAATTTCATCTCGTGGAATTAAGAATCGATTTCAATTATTATGCCTATATATAATTCATTCTTTGATGAGGGATTCGTGGTAGAAGGACCTTGAAAAAAACCTCATTCCTCAAATTTTGGCAAGGATGGTTAGATTTCAAAAATGACAATCAAACACCTATAACCATGAGTGTTGTTAGATTTATCACCAGCAAAATCTAAGACTAAAAATTCAAATTCACCAAAGAGTACTTCAAAGGAAAATCATCGTGATAATTGAGTAATATTGAGAACAACTATAGATCCATTCTACCAGCATTTTTCCAGGGAAAATAATCTTGCAAATTGAAACCCAACGACACCCTTTATGAAGAAACCGAAAATACCAGAAACCCTTGTCTTCTCGTGAGATCTACCAAAAGATTCATATAACCGTAAGTAATTTCAATACTCTTCCACAAGAACCCTCAGCAAACATATCAGAGCATGTGTCATTGATGAGGGCCGAGGATTTTAAAAAGGGGTTCTAGACAGTGGCTAGCACATGTTTCCTAGGAAATCTGCAGATGTAATTAACTTGAGAAGTTTGATCCATAGACATAATTCATATGAGAAGTTTGATCCACCTACAAAATATGAGAGACATTGAAACACAACATGACATATCCTTATAAATTGTAAACCCAACAAGCCATCGAAACCCTAGTAAAAAATAAAACACAAACTTTTCAAAACAATCGTCAATTTTCCAAAAATCCTTCAACCGCATGGAAGAATCGTGCATTTGTATGCATTTTCACCCTCACACACACTATGTTTTTGTATTTTCATTAATAAAACATAATATAATTATGGGTTTGGGTTTAGAAATTGTCAAAAATAAAGAGTACAAGTTACCAAGATGAAAAATAAGAGTCAACCTTAACAAATATACCTATATTGTGTCTTAATTAGCAAGGCCCAAATTTATGTGCAATATAAATTCTCTTACCTGAATAAGGAGGAGAAAAATAGAATTCCACATAAGAGACTAATTATTTTAATTAGCTAAATAATAATAGAAAGTAAATTAAATCACCTTTATTTTACTAGATTATTTACAATGATTTTAAAACATACTTTCAATGTTACAACTATTTTTTTTTTATGAATATATGTGATTTAGAAATAAACATATTCAAATTAAAACTCATTTATTATGATTTTAAAGCATACTTTCAGTGTTAAGCAACCATTAAAATTTTATGAATAAATTTGACTCTAGAAATAAATAAATTCAAATTATGAGTAGAATTTTTTTTGGGATAAGTTATGAGATGCAAGAGATTCGTTGTATAATCCCAACCACGGGTATGATACAAGAGAGACTAATTATTTTTATTAATTAAATAATAAAAAAATTTAAAATTATGATTTAGTTCTAATAATCATCTTCATCTTATTGGAGAGAGACTAATTATTTTTAGTAATTAAATAATAAAACAAATTAAAATTATGATTTAGTTCTAATAATCATCTTTATATTATTAGATTGTTTACTATGATTTGAAAGCATACTTTCAGTCTTACACAACCATTAATCAATTTTTATGAGTAAAAGTGACTTTAGAAATAAATAAATTCAAATTGAAACTAAATTACTATGATTTCAAAGTAAATTCAAATTAACTCACACGTACAATTTATAGTGTTATTCCTACCTCTCCTCTCCTTTCGCTATAGCTTTCCCATTGAGCAATTTGGTAGCGTCATAGTCATGAACAACGATTTATATGCAATATTAATTCAACAATTAATAAAAAATAGTGTGAGGCACCCTAAATCAATTTCATTTCTATTGCATCTCTACATTTCATTTAGATTTGCCCATTCCCATGTCCTGATTGTTCCTCAATTTATGCCTTACAACGTTTCCTTTACAACATTTGGTGCAAATGCTAATTATATACCAAGCTCAATGTTTTGATTTATTTCCAAAAGAAACACGAAATGCAATAGAGAACTATGCTCAAAATCAAAATCAGTGATTTTGAATAGAATTTTGGTTATAAATATTTTCCCTTGAGAAATGGTTGACATGAATTTACGTTTTGTATATATTATTTGCATTATGATTACGATAATGTACAGAAGTTTTGGGTATAAATATTTTTTCCATCAGAAATTGTTCATATGAATTTAATTTTTTTTATATATTATTTGCATTATGATGACCCTAATGTTTTGAACCATAGTTTAATGTCTAAGGTTGTAATATTAGGTAATCAATTTTTTTAATAAGTAGAATTTTTTTTTTTGAATTTTGGAGCATAATGATTTGAATTTGATGATGATGATGATGATGATGATGATGATGATGGTTAACGTCCGCTGAGACCAAATAATGATCTATCGGACCTAAAAAGACAAATTATTTATTTTGATTTAAGACTTTATTCCTATGCTCAAAAATCTTGGAGAGAAGCCTCCCGAGTTCACTATAATTTTGGCATTGTAAAAGGCTAGGAAGGTCAGTATTGTAACAAAGGTTGTGAAATTGAGATCTAATGTGGTTGTATGCAGGGCACTCTAAGAGGAAGTGGTTTTCATCCTCGATGCTCCTATTCTCACAAATATGGCAGATCCTTTCCATCCATGGCGTTTTAGAAACTACCCAACGGCCAATTTCACTATGGAGCTCATGAGAATTCGTTCTAATCTTTGCTATATTAGTTTTCTTTTTTGAGCTAGTTAGAATAGAGAGATACTTTTGATCTTCAAGGGTGGGGTTGATGACCTTCTTATAATAACTTAATTTTCTTTTAGACCCTAAATCTTTCTCACACCACAATTTTTCTTTGAACTTAGAAGTAACAATATCTTTAATGTTATTTATGTTTTGCAAAGCATCATCCTCATTGATCTCCCAATAGTTTAACCAGGCCCTTGTGTCCTTATGCCATCCTCGGTTAAGCCTTAGGTGATTTTGGCTGGAATTTAAAGCTAGCTTAGGAAGTCTATGATTGTCTATGTTATTGGGCTTGTGCTTGTACATCAGAAACCTGAGCATAGCTAGGCTCTCAATAGAAGAAAGACCTGCTTCTATAAGGAGAATAGGATAGGGTGTATTACTTTTAATTTTCAGGATATAAGTTATAAAACGCTTCTGGATTTGCTCAATCTTCCTCCATGATTCTCTGGAGATGCTGTAGCCCCAAACTTCACAGCCATATAAGATAACATGAGTGACTAAAGTTTCAAAGAGGAACTTCTTTTTATCCCACATTACGAGGTTTGCTGTTTTACAATTATTTTCAAGACCAAAATAAGCTTTCCATCCCCCATTGATCCTTTTCTCAATGCTATGGTTCCAGTTGAGCTTGTGATGGATATCAATTCCTAGGTACTTGTAAGAATACACTTCCCCCAAGTTATTATTGTCATACGTAAAATTAGCGCAAGTGTCCTTCTTAGATTTGATAATCATAACTTTTGTTTTGTCTGTGTTAACAGTCATACCCATGGTAGAGCAGAAATCCTTAAGAAGCTTGAGTTGCTTATCAAGATCAGAAGGGAACCTTTCCAAAAGAACAATATCGTCAGCATAGAGAAGAAGGATAATGACTATCCCAGCTAAGATTGTGCCACCACATCCTGCTTCTTCTAAATAACCTTCGAGCTTATCGATGTAAATGCCAAATAGAGTAGGGGAGAGGGGGCAACCTTGTTTAACTCCGATGTTACACTTAATATCTTTTGACCACCCCTCGTTGCTCTTTAGCAATGAGGGGTGGTCAAAAGATATTAAGTGTAACATCGGAGTTAAACAAGGTTGCCCCCTCTCCCCTACTCTATTTGGCATTTACATCGATAAGCTCGAAGGTTATTTAGAAGAAGCAGGATGTGGTGGCACAATCTTAGCTGGGATAGTCATTATCCTTCTTCTCTATGCTGACGATATTGTTCTTTTGGCAAGGTGCCCTTCTGATCTTGATAAGCAACTCAAGCTTCTTAAGGATTTCTGCTCTACCATGGATATGACTGTCAATTAAATTTTTATTTTGTCAATTAAATTTTAAATAGATTTCATAAAAAAATCATACCGTCTCTTTCTTAAAAGAGTAAGACTTTTTATGTAAAGAGAGCAAATTTTGATGATGAATATCGAAAAATTTTAATATTTAATTAGAACTTTCAATATTTAAAATTATTTTTTTATAAGTTATTAAATTAAAAATATAAAATCTAACAAATTATGATTATTTTTTCATTTATAAATAATGAAAACATTAGTTTTCTTTTATTAATTTAATAAATAAATAATTTTTTAAATTTCTTTAATAATTCGTTTAAATATATTCTTAATTCTCTCACATATATTAAAAATTAAATCTTAATACTATATTTTTTAAAATTATTATTTATTAATTTAATGTCATGTGAATTATTATTTATTAATTTAATGTGATATTCTCATAGTAAATTGTAAATAAATTTTTAAAATAATTATTTTTTTTCTTTTATTTTTTATTTTAATAAATTATTAAATAAATTACAAATATTTAAATCAATTATTTTAATACATATTAATTAAATATTTAAGTGTAAATTTAATTTAGAGAGAGATTCTTCGGCGAAAATCACATGGAAAATCATTTGTCGACGCGTTTCGAACCAACAAGTGTGGTTCATCATCAGGACAAGTTGAAGAAACAGATCCAGCTGAGCAAGTTAAATAGGCAGAGCAGAGACTCCTGACCAACGGCTAGTTTGACTCAAGAATCGGGGTCAAAAATACTTTATTAGTTTAGCTAGCAGAATTAGGACCAAAATATAAATAGAAGGGTAATTTAGTTAACAAATATTAATAAAAATTAGTTAAATAATGGACCTTAAATATAAAATATTAAAATTATAAAATAATAAAAGAACTATCAAAGGTCAAAGGGGGAAGGTTAGTTAAAATTATTCAAGTAAATAAAAATAAATTAAAAATTAAAAATTGTAAAATACTAAAAAACGAGGATAGGTTAGAAAAATAATAAAATAAATAAATGGAT
This sequence comes from Pinus tabuliformis, assembly GCA_031772625.1. NCBI lineage: Eukaryota > Viridiplantae > Streptophyta > Pinopsida > Pinales > Pinaceae > Pinus > Pinus tabuliformis. Next base: position 1,967,514,629 of record CM062817.1, on the reverse strand, counting down.
AAATTAAACTAGAAAAGAAAAATAAAAATAAATTGGTTAAAAAACATAAAAATAAATTATTTTCCATGTGATTTTCGCCGAAGAATCTCTCTCTAAATTGATATGGATCACAAAAGCCTGAACTCTATTATGTAAATTTAATTATTTTAATTTCTAATATTATTAAAATTATTGATGATGATGATGATGGTGATGGTGGTGGTGGTGGTGGTGGTTAATGTCCACTCAAACCAAACTTTGGTCTATCAGACCTAAAGAAACAAATTATTTAGTTTGATTTAAGATTTTATTCCTATGCTCAAAAAGCTTGGAGAGAAGCCTCCCAAGCTCACTATAATTTTGACAACGTAAAAGGCTAGGAGGGTCAGTGTTGCAACAAAGATTTTGAAACTGAGATCTAATATGGTTGTACGCGGGGCATTCTAAGCGGAAGTGATTTTCATCCTCGATGTTCGTATTCTCACAGATGGCAAAAAATTTCCATCCATGGTGTTTTAGGAACTTCCCAACAATCCATTTCACTATCGAGCTCATGAAAGTTCGTTCTAATCTTGGCTATATTAATTTCCTTCTTTGAGCTAGATAAAACAGAGAAATACTTTTGATCTTCTAGGGTGGGGTTGATGACCTCCTTATAATATCTTAATTTTCTTTAAGCTACTAAGTCTTTCTCACACCACATTTTTCTTTGAACTTAGAAGTAACAATATTTTTAATGTTATTAATGTTTTGCAATGCAACATTCTCGTCGATCTCTGAATGGTTTAACCAAGCCCTAGTGTCTTTCTACCAACCTTGTTTGAGCCATAGGTGGTTTTGGCTGGAATTTCAAGCTAGCTTAGGAAGTCTGTGGTCTTCTATGTTATTGAGTTTGTGCTTGTACAATAGAAGCCTAGTCATAGGTAGGCTCTCGATAGGGAAAAGACCCACTTCTATAAGGAGAATAGGATAGGGTGTGTTGCTTTTAATTTTGAGGTTATACGTTATAAATGCTTCTAGATTTGCTCAATCTTTCTCCATTGTTCTCTAGAAATGCTACAACCCCAAACCTCACATCCATATAAGATAACCGGAGTGACTAAAGTTCCAAAGAGGAACTTCTTTCTATCCCATACTACGAGGTATGTAGTTTTACAATTATTTTCAAGACCAAAATAAGTTTTCCATCCCCCATTAATCCTTTTCTCAATGCTATAGTTCCAGTTGAGCTTGTGATGAATATCAATTCCTAAGTATTTGTAGGAAGACACTTCCTCCAAGTTACTATTGTCATACATAAAAGTAGTGTAAGTGTCCTTCTTGGATTTGATAATCATAACCTTTTTTTGTTAGTGTTAACAATCATATCCATGGTAGAGTAGAAATCCTTAAGAAGTATAAGTTGCTTATCAAGATTAGATGGGCACCTTGCGAGAAGAACAATATCGTCAGCATAGAGAATAAGGATGATTACTATCCCAACTAAGATCGTGCAAGCACATCTTGCTTCCTCTAAACAACCTTCTAGCTTGTCAATGTAAATTCCAAATAGGGGAGGGGAGAGGGGGCAAACTTGTTTAACTCTGATATTACACTTAATATCTTTCGACCACCCCTCATTGCATTTTAACATGGCAATTAAATTCTAGAATAACCTTATAGTGACAGCTCTCAACTCAAAAGGAACCTTTAGCTCTTCTAATATGTTCCAAAGGTTGTTTCTAGGAACTGTATCGAAAGACTTTCTAAAGTCCACAAAGCAACAAAAGAGATTGGATTTATCATTGTGGCATTCCTCCATAATGATACTAAGCATAACAAGGTGGTCTGTTGTTGAGTGCTGCTTTCTAAAACCCACTTGGCCTTTAGCATACTTACCTTTAGTTTCAAGCCATATGCTCAACTTCCTTTCCAAAATAATACCATATAACTTGGCTAGAAGAGGGCTGATCATAAGTGTCCGATAATTAGAGGGGTTATTTGTATTGCCACTTTTAGAAATAGGGATAATGAGGCTTTGATTCCATGGTTTAGGGAACCCTTGCTTGACCGCTTAATTGAAAATATTGTTATTGTGGGGGATGAGGACAAGACCTCCATTTTTTAAGATTTTTGCCTGGTAACCTTCAATGCCCTTAGCTTTCCCATTAGCCAAGTGATTAACCCCAAAATCAATGTCTTCTAATGAAAAAAATTCTTTCGTTGTGAGTAGGGTTTCAAAGTTATCCATGACATTTGGAGATTCACAAAGCTTTTTAAGATAGGAATTCTAGCCGTGTAAAGCAATTTTATTATTATCTTTAGCTTTCCTAGTTAGAATCTACCCCCAGAATTTCTTGGGAGCTACATTAGAGAGGTGTAAGAGATTCTCTTGTCTTTTACGAATATACTGCATTTTTCTCTTTTTAGTTAGGTCTTTGTATATTTTTATCTTGCCAATTTTAAGAGATTCATAAACAACTTCCTTAATTATTGTCCTCGCACTTTTACAATCTTTGTCATACCATGGGTTGGTTTTGCTATTTCTTTTATTACTTGAAACTTCAATTGAGAACTTGTTAATAGAATATGAAAGGGTTGTAGTAAAATTATGATAGATATCTTCTATGTTGTCTATACTAGATAAATGAAGCAAATTAGTTTTTAATTCATTTAGAAAGATATATTTTTTATTTCTATCAGAGATTAACTTCTTTTGGCTATAAGGATTATCTTCTATGGGATCTCTATGCATGAAAAAATTGAGAGTTATAAGTAAAGGCCTATGATCAGAGTCAAGCTTGTGGTCATTTAAGATGTCAAAATTTGTTATTTCGTTGTATAGAGGGAGATCAGAGATAACATAGTCTACCATGCTGCTACCAAACCCATGGATGCAGGTCATCTGGCTAGAATTGGGCCACTTCTTTAGACAATTGCAAATTATGAGATCTTGAGCACTACGAAGCTTGATTAGCTCCGACCCAAACAAATTCTCCCCGAGGTCTTCAGAGCTCCTTTTGTACTGGCTAGCCAGAGGAAGGTCTTCGTCTAACCAAAGAGGATTGGGGTAGGAATGATTTCTTAGAAGAATAGCTTGTTTACTTGAAGTTCGAGCATTAAAGTCACCCATTAAAAGGATATGGCCTTCATTCCTTAGACTAGATATATCATTCTCTAAACCATTGTAAGGGCTATTTTTATCTAGATTCTTTTTCTTATAGAAGTTAGAATTGATGGCGGGAACAACAAATTGCTGTGTAGGTCTTTTTATCATAAATGTAAGTAATTTCTATTCAACTATATTGGTTGTAAGGATCCTTTTTATAAATCCTAGTATGGGGAGATATGTTCTTCTTAATGTAATAGGCTATACCCCCAATGCCTCTACAGGAGGATTGCTTATTCCAGGTAGACCATAATGTAAATTCATTTATGTTAGGGACCTTAGATTCTTCTTGCTCCCAAGTTTCAACAAGAAAAACAATATCAACATCATTGGAGATCCAATTTAGCTTGGGGCCTTTGTTCCATGGAAAGCCCCGACAATTCCAAGAAAGAATCAGGAGCATGTTGAATTGCTATTTATTATTATCTTTTGGTTTCTATCTTAAATAACGGCTTTTCTATTTCTAATTATTGCCCATTTTACTTCCTTCCTATCTTGCTTTACCTTTTGAACTTCCTTTCTCAATTCTGCTTGATCTTCTGGAATAAGATCTTCATTTATAAATATTCCCATTCCTTTTATAATTGAGATTTTACTAAGAATGTCATGCTTATGGTTAGTAGAACTCACCTTTATTCAGATCAGCCTTCCTTTATTCTTAGTTAGTTTCCCCAACCTTGTTGCTTCTATGAGACATGTTGTTTCAATTCGTAATCTGTTATGTAATTTTGTCTGGGCTAGGGCTAAAGTACCCTCGTCTACCTCCTCTTTCAAACCAAAGATTATAAGGTTCAAGGCCCTTTTGTTATGCTCATGGTCTAATTCTATCAATTTTTTCACTTCATCTTTAATTGGTTTGATATCTAATTTACTTGCCACACTATTTAGGGTGAGGCGGCTATTAACTTTTTCTTCTAGCTCTTTAATCATGTCGTTCATTTTAATACTCTCTAAAGTATCAACATCTACTTGTTGGGATGTTTGGTTCATATCTTGGTTTTGCTTTTCTATAACATGCAACCTAGTCTCCATTACCTCCATCTTATTCTCCAATAGTTCTATTTTATTTTCTATTTGTTTTTGGATCTTGTCTTCAAGAGATGTGAATTTATTTTCCAGTATGGCTGCTAACTCTATTTGTAGCTTGACTTCTCTTTCTTCTCTATGTTTCTCTAAAGACTCTATATACTCATAGAGGCTCTCTAGAGTAGCTGTGCTAGGTCTACCTTTGGTAATGTTTGGTAATTGTGGTGAATTATTCATACCTGAAAATATCTGAGCAAATATGTATTAGAAAAATATAAGGAATGTGTGTACCTTATATCAACACATCGGCCCACAAAGGTATGTGCCCCAGATTGTTTTTCTAATATCATTATTTTATTTTAAAATTTGAATTTAAATGATTGTCATCAAATTGTTCACATAATCCATGTGGTGCCAATGCTTCTGCTTTTACCTTTTTGTATAGATATATTTTATGCATGTAAGCTATATGAAGAAAAAACAAAGGTAGTGACACTAACATTAATACAAAAGAAGTGACATTACAATAAATTGTTATAAAGCCTAGTCCAATTTAACGAACAATATTAACCTTTTGAAAGAGGATAGCCACAACCTTAAAATCAAAGTCAAAGTTACTTATTAATTTTTTAAAAGTTAATTAATAGCTATCAATATTGCAAAATAAATAAATCAATATCAATTTGATAATATTGAAATAAAACTAGGATAGTTCAAATCAACAATGAAAATATAAATTATCAAACTTTGTCATATAAATATGAATATAATTGTGCTTTGTAAATTAATTTCATAGAATAACTATTTTATGTTAGCTTAATATATGAAATATGTATATTAGTCTTCTCCATGCTATATTAATATCAGTATAAATATCATAAACGAATTTAACATCAAGGAAAACATAATGGTGATCTAGGGTTTACCCAAACTCTGCAACGGAGTTCTGCTCTAAGCACAGTGACCCTGAATCATTGACCCTGCAACTCTTGACAACTACACATGCCAGCTAATAGTATAGCCTCAATGGCAACCTTGACAAGGGAGGACTCTAGGCCTCCCTCCATGGTGAACCCTGTGTTTCTGGCCAAGAACAGATCTGACAAAGCCTCTGCCTCGCAGACGCAAATAGATCAGACAAGCATGATATGCATAATGAACCATATGTAGGAAATGATGAAATTCCCAAAGTAACCTCTGTAACTTGCAAACCTGTAGCCACAGAATGACCAAAGACTAAATTTCCTAGTCAAAGAATCAACACCCAGATCCAATTCATGAAGGATCATGCCCTTATTGGGAAATTTATTGGGTTTTGGCCAAAAGAGAAAGCCTTACAGGGCTGGATAACAGCCAAATGGAAACAAGAAGGGCACATCGATCTAAAATTAGGACCAAAGGGGTTCTTTACAGCAATATTCAACTGCGTCGAGGACCGAAATAGGGTCATAGACAGTGGCCCTTATTTCTTTAATGCTAATGTACTTTATCTATGTTATTGGATTCAAAGATTCAATCCAGACAAAAAAGATCTGAGCTCGACATCAGTTTGGATCCAGTTATATTCCTTGCAGCTGGATATTGGGATGAAGAGTCCTTAAAAGACATTGGAAACAGCTTGACAGAGTTTATAAAAGTTGCAGAAGAAACAAAACTCATAAGGTATACTTCCTAAGCCCACATTTGCGTCTACATGCATCTAAAAAAAGCTCTTCCGGACTTGGTAAGTCTATTTCATGATGATTTTGAATGGATTCAGACAATAGATTATGAACATGTTCCCTTTAGATGTAGAAAATGTCATGCTCATGGACATCTATTCCAGGATTTCCCGCTTAATGCCAAGCCCTCCTCCAATACCTCCTCAGGGAAAACTGATCAAGATGGCTTTACTAAAGTGAACTCTCAGAAAAGGAACCATAAAAAGCCTGCTTCTCAACCCAAAAATCCCCCTGCCAGCAATTCTACTCCCTCTACCAGCAATAGCTTTGATATTCTAGCTCAGCCTACCTCAATGGTCTCTGAGCCCCCCATGCACTCTTATGAGATTCCCAAACAGCCCTCTGACAACCCTCATTCGGCTTCATCTCCTGCCCATCTCCCCGAGCGAACCCAAGTTCCCCCCATCACCTCTTCCATTAAAGATTTGGCCTGGAAACCTAATGGTATGGACATCAATACCTTTTTGATTGATCCCAAGCATGCATCAAACATCATGGCCGAGAGCAGTGAACTCAAGTAGATGGATGAAGAGCCTAAAAGCATCGACCTAAGAGACTTGGAAATTTTTAGCCTAGAGCAAGGATGCAAGCAGAAACAATTTGATAATATCCCTGTAAGCCAGCTAGAAAGTCTAGAGGTTATCCTCTCTAGAGCACATCAATAACGATCTCTTAGAATTCAACCAGGAAGTTAGTGGGATGGAAAGAACATGTTCAAGGATACCAAGAAAAGAGGGATAAAGACAGATCTACAAAGGACCATCCTCATCAGGGAAATGTTGGTATAATTTGGTAGATATTCTAAACTCATAAAGTACTACAGGCCACTCCCCAACCCTGAACCATGAAGCTCACATCATGGAATTTAAGAGGGCTAAATGGCCCTGGGAAATACAGAATGATCAAACACTTGATACAACAGGAGAAACCTCATATCTTCTTCATGCAAGAAATGTAATGTAATAGTACTTTTCTTAGTACCATTCTTTCAAAAGCATGGCCTGGTAGTCACTCAATGGCGGTGGATGTTATAGGAGCCTCAGGTGGATTAGAAATAGCATGGAATACATAGGCCATTGTGCTCATAAACTTTCATGCAAACCATCACTTCATTCAAGCCAACTTCCATATAATAGGTACCAATGTGCACGATCACCTTACCAATGTTTATTTCCCATAAGCTGTTGTGGACAAAACAACAACTCTGGACATGCTCATGCTGCTCAATGCCACTCGTACTCACCCACTCTGGATTATGGGGGGAAACTTCAATATGATCACTAAATTAGATGAAAAACTAGGGGACCGAATCAGACTGGACAATGAAAGTGAGTATTTCAAGGATTTCATTCAAATCAATTGGCTAATCGATTTGCCCTTCAACAATGGAATCTAAACCTAGAATAAAAAAAAAATTGGTCCCCATCAGATTGCTTCAAGCCTAGACATATTTTTGATCTCAGATAATGCTATCCACCTAGGAGGAGACCTCTCAGCCTCAATTTTTCCACTTCCAGGATCAGACCATTGGCCTATTTCGCTTCAATGGCAAACACTGGTAAACTCCACTCAAAGACTCTTCCGCTTTGAATCCTTTTGGTTGACCCATCCAAATTTGAAAGATCCAATTCAGTATGCATGGCAAAGTTTTCTTCCCCCTACAGGCTCCAAAATGTTTCAATTCCAACAAAAGCTTAGATTCCTAAAACCACAAATCAAATAGTGGAACCATGCTACCTTTGGAAACATTTTCCAATCTCATAGAGCCCTTGCCCAGGAGATGGAGAAACTCTAGAAAACCATCATAACAGAAGGAAGCACTCAAGCCGTCATAGAACAAGAAAAGAACCTTCTGACACAGATCAAAGAAAGAGGAAAACAACATGAAATCCTATGGAAACAGAAATCCCGAATAAGATGGTTAAAGGAAGGCGAGAGGAATAAAAAATTCTTTCATCGTACTGCCATCTAGAGGCAAATTCATAATAACATCAACCAAATTCATAATCAGCAAGGAGACTGATTGGAAGATGATGGAGATATTGAAAAATAACTCCTTAAGTACTTCAAAACAGTCCATCAAGAAACTGACATCAATAGACTGCCAGCAATTAACAAGATTGTCCCTCATATCCGAAAGGTGATAATAGATAAATTGCTACTTCATCTGATCTCCTTACATGAGGTTGAATTAGATATGAAACAGCTCCAAGAAGGAAAAGCTCCTGGTCCAGATGGCTTTACCTCCACCTTCTTTCTCATATTATGGGAAGTTATTAAAGAGGAGGTTTGGCAGGTAGTGGAAGAGTTTAGAACACTCCATTGGATGCTACCCTCTCTAAATGCAACATTCATTACTCTCATCCCCAAGGAGGAACACTCTAACACGTTGAACAAATTCAGGCCTATAGCCCTTTGCAATATCATCTACAAAATCATATCTAAAGTTACAGCTTCCCGATTGAAGCCGCTGCTTCCCTTACTTATCTCTCCAGAAAAATCAGGCTATGTCAAAGGAAGGCAATCATAGATGACATCATCCTCACCCATGAGAGCATCCACTCTCTCAAGCACCACAAGAAAGTAGGTATGCTTCTAAAAATAGACCTCTTAAAAGCGTTTGATAAGTTGAGTTTGTTGTACATTCAAAAAATGTTAATAGCCTTTGGTTTCTCACATGTTTGGGTTCGATGGATCATGAGCTTAATCTCCTCATCTTTCTTCTCCATTCTGGTTAATAGAATTCCTTCCACCCCCTTTCAACCCTCAAGAGGCATCCGTCAAGGAGATCCCCTCTCTCCTTTCCTCTTTGTTCTTATGGCTAAAGGACTGGGCAAGGCCATCAAACATGCTCTCGAGGAGCATCAACTTCGATGTATATCCCTTCATAATTCCCCTGCCATCACCCACCAGAAATTTGTGGATGATAACATGTTATTTGGGCATCCCTCGGTCCAAGAAGCCCGAAAATTCAAGTCCCTCCTTGACGACTTCTCAGCAGCCTCTGGAGCTAGCATCAACATCGTTAAATCCCAGATCTTCTTTTTTCATACTCCCGCCATAACTCAAAACTCCATAGCCCGCATTCTGGGATTCTCTGTCACCTCTCTCCCCTCCAAGTACCTTGGTGCCCCCTTAACTGACTCTGCTCTTAAGCACTCCTCATGGCAACTGCTCCTAGACAAACTTGAAGCCCGCCTCACTTCCTAGACCTTTAGAGCCCTAAACATGGCAAGTCGACTAATCCTCATCAAGGTTGTACTGCAATCTATGCCTCTTTATCTCTTCTCTGTTCTAGCAGCGCCTAAATGAATACTTAAAAAAATCAAAGATCTTCAAAGGAACTTTCTATGGGGATCTGCTGGACATAATCACAAATGGGCATTGGTCACGTGGGCGACAATTTGCCTCCCAAAAAACCTTGGGGGAATCGGTCTTCGGGACCCTCAACACAGCAATGCAGTCATGGGAGAAAGAATATGGTGGAAGTGGCTTTCAGCTCCGCACACGACCTCGGTGATCATATGGAAAGCCAAATATGCCAACAACAGATCGAATGCAAACTTTATTAGGCTCACAAATATGAGAAATGGCTCCCTAATTTGGAATGCGGCTAGACTACACAGACACATGATCCATCAGCACAACTTTTGGGAAATAAGAGATGGCAAAATGCCCACTTATGGATGGATCCATGGCAGCAAAGACCCAAACTCAACAACTTAATCTCACTACCACAAATAGAGGACGAGGAAGCTCATTGTTGGAAAATGGTCAAACAGTACTGGATTCCCACCCTCAATCAGGGATATAGACAATGCAAAAAGCAGAGCACATCATCAGGCACGATACAGACATAATGTATAAGGATTTGGACACAAAGCTAACTAATAGGAAAATTAGATTCTCTAAAGAAAAGGATATCCTATGTTGGGGTTACAAACCACGTGGGACTTTCACCACACAAGAGGCATACAACCTTATGATTAATATTCAGAATAACAAGGACCCTCTCTGGGACAAAGTGTGGTCTCCTAAAATCTGGCCCAAGATCTCAACTTTTTTATGGTTGCTATGTCATAAAGGAATTCTGACTTGGGACAACTTAAGGAAAAGAAAAATTTATGGCCCCTCAAGGTGCCCCAACTGCAAGAAACAGGAGGAAGCTATACAGCATCTCATGGACTCCTGTTATTTGGCAAACAAACTTTGGGAAAAAACAGTTTTTAGATGTCAAAAAGATGGTAGAGTTAAAGAAGACATCACCAAAACCATCTGTCACTGGGCTAAAAATCCGTACAAAAGTCCCCTGCTCAACTCCTTATGGAGAATCGTTCCAGGCCTCCTCATCTAGACAATTTGGAAGGAAAGGAATCAACGTATCTTCAAGAATCAAACCACCCCCATAGAGATCATATGGAGCAATCTGTGCAGCAACCTTCAGGAAACTCTAGCACTCCAAACTTGGAGCGATGATGACTTTCCCACCGATCTGCAAGAACAGACCATCTGGAAGAATTGGAACCTCAGGCTCATCCAGACTCAAGAGCATCCTAATAGATCCATCCCTTCCCACCACTCTTCCAGTAAATGGTGCCCTCCACCTCTAGGATTCACCCAGTTAAACTTTGATGGTGCTTCTAAAGGCAATCCAGGCCAGGCCGGACATGGAGGAATTTTTAGGGATCACTATGGCAATCCTTTGCTACTCTTCCTAGGCACATCAGGATGGGACACGAACAACTCGGCTGAACTGGAAGGATTGTGGCAAGGTCTCCACCTTGCTCAGCAACATGGCTACTTTCCCTTAATAATCGAAGGAGACTCACAAATCCTCATCAATATGGCCAATCAAATTATTCAAGGAACTCCAGTACACAAGTTGTCATGTAGTTGGAGACTTGCAGCTCGTTCACAACAAATTGAGTATTGGATTGCAACTAATAGAGCAATCACCTTCAAACACATCCAAAGAAACGACAACAAAGAGGCCAACCTCTTAGCCAATTTAGGGGTGGCTAGTGATCAAACTCTATACACAAGTTCACTTGATATTATAAAAGATGCCAAACACGAACAAGAATATATCACACTGGTGCAAATTGTTGCAGCACCCCTGGATGTAGGTGGCAGATGAGAATTTAAGGCGGATACGACACCAGCCTGGTAGGTGGCCGAGCCACATGGTAATCTGCGCTTTCCCCTGTGGGAATTTAAGGCAAGACGCTACCACTCAGCTGGCACCATTAACCCATTGTACAAATTGAGACATCCCCTATAAGCATAAAAACATGTTGTCAAGCCCTCTGCAATCCTCCATTCGGCCTCTGAATTGCTCTTGCCACCCTGCCGCAGCGGAGCCAAGCTCTCGAACTGCAACAGGTAGGTGTTGCAGACTTCTCTACTACGTCAACTTGGGCAACAATCATCACTTCTCCTAGTCCATTCATTGCTCCCTACAAATTGCGGCCTTGGCCCCTGCCTCTGGCCCTGACTTGATTGCCCCTGTTCTTTACAATATCTCCTTTGCCGCTCTCGCCCATCCCCCTGCCACTTTGGCTCACTTCTTGTTGTAGCACCCCACTCAGAGAAATATGCGTCGTCAACATCGCATGAGATGTAGGAATGGTGGTAGCCACGACAAAGCCATCCATCCCCTTCGCTGCCTCCCTCTGCTTTGACTTCCCCTTCGGCCTCCCCGCTCCCCAGCCCTTCCTCTTCCCACTTCCATGGAAAATATCAAGATACATGTAGCGGAAGAGGATGAGCTCACCCTTGTGAGCTTCGTCGGATTGACGGAGCCACCCAGCCTACCAATCTTACTACTACTACCTAGTATGCTCAATTCTGTTATCTCTGCTCCATGGATAGACCATTAATCATTGCTACCGTCTCGGTGGACTTTAGGGAGGTAGCTGGCTCGTGTATTGATCCAGACCACAGCCTTGCGAAGTACCAGGTCCCTCCATCGCACGACAATGTTCAGAGGGAGCCGAGCTCAAGAAATCCACAGAAAGCCAAGGACCATCCATCCATTAGCAGACCAAAGACGTTGGGAGGCAATGCCACCAGCAAAGCCAAAGGCATTCAGATTGAAGACAGAGAGCCACAGGACACCACGGGTGGCAGGCAGGCAGAGGATACTGATTCAGGCAAGTATGGGTGGTGTCCGATCGTGGAAGAGAAGCCATCATCCTAAGACACCTAGCAGTTGCATGCCATAGGTCACGTGTCAAGCTCGGTCTTTTGAGTTCTTTTTTTCTTTTTACAGTGGTCAATTTTGGTAGTCTTTTTTGAATTTTACCATGGTAGTAAATTTTGAGTTCTGGAACTGCAGCCCCTGCGTGGGCAGAAGGTACCTATCTTTATCTCATTCTTGGATTGGTTTCCCCATCTAGGGCAGTCTTGATTTTAAGTCTTGTTGTTTTAAATGGTCATATGGCTGACCTAGACCCGCAGAGGCCGAGGCCTCAATGTACATTATGTTTCCATTAATAGATTTAGTTTTACATAGAAAAAATATTAGTATCAATATTTCATAGTATGCTTTATATGTGTCATCTTAGGTGCTTCGATATGTAAATTTTGCAGCAATATAATCATTAATTTCAATGGTTGGGACTATGCCACGTTTCAGCACTTGTTTAAAGTGATATTGTCTATCTTAGTGATTCATTAAAATATAACATTTCATTATTTTTTAAGTTTCTATTTTTTAACCTTCTCATTCAATGATAACCTATAGATAATGGTATAAATAAGGAAAATTATTTTATTCTACTTAGTGATTTTCATATTTAAAGAAATGGTTTGAGAGTTCAATGAACTTATGGAAAATTTAATTATTATAGTTAGAAGGAAATTTATATATTTAATGTGGTTGTCAATTTTATTAGATAGATAGTGGCTTATAAACTTGTTAGGAATTTAGTTAAGTTTAACTTTAGTGCAATACTCTACGTAATCCTATCATGCTAATTTTGGCTAGTGTTTAATTAACTTACAAATATTAGTAATATTGGTGTATACCTACACTTGTGAATATGCAATTTTATTTTACTCATATGACTTTTATTATTTGTTATTATTCAATTCCCAAGGTGTCTTCTCAAATTTACTTTTTTGATAAGATATGGTCTTCTCCAATTTAAATCTAAATTAAATATCCATATTTATATTTCCAATGTGTCTACTCAAATCTACTTTTGGATAAGATATGGTCATATCCAATTTATTTCTAGATCAAATACCCATATTTTAATTCCTAAGATGTCTTCTCAAGTACACTTTTGGATAAAATATGGTCTTCTTCAATTTATTTCTAAATAAAATATCGGTATTTCCATTCCTAAGGTGTCTTTTGAAATCTACTTTTAAATCAGATATGGTAAAGAAAATCAAGGTTATTGAATTAAAAGGATGATGTGGTAGTCATGGCATTAATGGTAAGTAGTTGAGCTGGATGAGAAGAAGATACATAAAGGGAAGGAGGACAAGAGGAGAAGGGGGGACCATTTGTCTTTGTTTTGGTACTGGAGGATTTTATTTTGAGGAGGAATGTGGAGAAGGAGAAGGGAGATAATGAGAGAAAAATGAGAGAACTCAAACTTGGATCTATTGAAGAGTGTTGATTTTTACTTGCACAAACTACAATTGGTTGGAGATAGACTTAGAGTGCTAGGGAACTTGTGGAGGTTCCCTGAGCTAGGAAATCATTCCTAGTTGATTGAGAGTAAATTCCATTGGGTGAAACAAGAGGAGGATTTCAAAAAAGTCAGGAGAATCCCAACCAAGCCACTGGAACATGTATAATTTCATTTCTTATTTTATGTAAATTGTTGAAAACAAGAACAAAAAAAATCTTACATATTTAAGATATTGCTGAAAATAAAATTTACTTGTATGTTTTATAATATAAAGTTATAAACATGTTGTTTGCCTTCTTATTATAATTAAATTTAATGATAAATTTGATCTATTTTGAAGACCTAGTTTAGGTCCTCAAATGTGATATAAAAACCCAACTTCAAGATATAAACCTTGAAACCCACCTACTAACGCGATGTATAAGTAAAACAGGCAACTAAGTCATATATTTTGAGAAGCCTCCCTTTAGTTTCCTCCCATAACATGTCTCCTCAAGTGTGCCTACCATAAATTCTTTGAAATGACTCCTATTTTCACAAATAAGTCATTGTATGTATTGGTTTAGCCTAATATGTGTATGGACCTAGCCTTCCCTACAACATATTCGTTCTCATTTATAAAATTTTGTGGTCTTCTATCACCACAAATTGAATGATTCTATAATCCCTCTTACTTGTAAAAGCCAGCAACTCATCAAACTCGTGAATGTTATTTGAGGAGACTCGTTTAACATGTGCCTTGGCATAAATCTATGTGCAAAGAGGAAGTTGATCCCTTAATGGGGCTCAAATATGAGCCCCTGGGTTTCTTAGCACATCTGTTCAATAATCTTCCCACACTATCCCAACAAACAACCAACCTGTTAATTTGGCACCATGAGGCTTGTTTTAATGTTCTGGTTTAGGCCCTCTTCGTCGATACCACTCCCAAAAAAAATATTCGAATGGACTTTGAACAGGGCTCCTGCGCTGGGAAAACCACCTCTCTCTCTCCTCGTATGAAGAGATCAAAACCTCTCTTTCTTCAGCCCCCAGTAAGGCATCCTAAATGGTAATCTAGGCATTGGTTTCTCACCTGAGGTTCTTGACGATGCTTCTTCTCATGCCAGTTATGCTACCCACCAACGATTCATGGCATAAAATGCAAAAGACTCATGAAATTTGGGTTAACAACATAAAAGGCATTATCCACATCAAATTTGATTTCCTCCTGGTCTCTTTCTGTTATGAAAGGCAGTGCATCAGTTTTCCCATGCACATTTAAGTGGTGTTGTGATTTAAGTTATCCCCCATCAATGAATTCACAAAGTACTGAATCTGATGTTTTGACTTCGCCACCCATGACATCATAACTTTATTGTGTAATGCATAGTCTCCATGAGACATATTCAAGCGAGAATCATTCATCCCTTCCTCAGTGAGTTTATGTATCATTTCAGGAGTGCTAGTAGAAGGACCAATTATGCACACAATTTTGTTCTTTCATTGTATGATTGGTTTTTCCCATATGCTAGTAGACTTTTCTTTAGCCCACAGGCCTTCCTCAAGTGTAAAGTTGTCTTTCCCATCCTCCACAAGCACTTCAAGGAATGCTGGAAATATCCCATGCCCTAGCCTAGGCTCTCTTTTGGTTCGTAAGCTGGTAGCATGGACTCAAAACCCCATTTGCTAAAGTCTTTCATGTTCTTCTTTCTTCCTCTGAAAGAACTGAATCCTTATGCATAACTGTTTGGATGAAATTAACTATTCCTGCACTGAATTCTTCTTTTGGATAGCACATTTCTTTGTAGTGGAACACATCCTTGATCCAAGTATCACTGCCTGCGTTGGAAAATCGACTTTTGTGTTTGCCCAAACTTAAATTTTCCATAGAGCTATGTTAATTAAAAATCAACTTCTACGTTTTCCCAAAATTAACCCTAAAGAAGGGATTTAATGGCACTACAAACCTATCTGAGCAGAGTGTGGAGTCCATGAAGTAAGTAATTCATAAGATGTAAAATAAAAAACAAAAAAACCAGAATGAAACTTGTCGAGATTATAAAATTTATTTGGCTATTAGCGAGTACAATATAAAATATATTTGACTATCAACAATTTTCTATGTTCTGTGTTTGGAAATGACCCATGGTATCATAAAATTATATATTTTACAGCTTCAAACTATATCAAAAGGAGGCTACAGTCAATGGTCCAACTATATCATTGTTAGTAATAAGATTATGGAACCATTAAAGACATTAAAATACATAAGGTTTGTCATCAAAGGTAGAGAAAATATAGTGGGAATCTGACAACCTTTCCAAGATGGAAATGCCCTCAAGATGGCCTTTGAGCATTTCTTTAGATTCTGTCAGTTGCAGATCATATTCTCATAGTTTTGTTGGTAGCAGAACTAAAAAAGGTAAGTGACAATAGATTTTCTTGTATGTTCACAACTCATGTAATTTACTAAAACACAATACAAGAATCTACTCTACTCTTTACAGTAGAGGCCCATAAATACCGATCCAAACAGTAATCGACAAGAGTAAGATAATCAATGGAAAATAACACCCTATGTACCAGGGGAAAGCCACAGCTCAAAACCCCTACTATCTATATTACATTAAGCAGAAATCCAAGATGAGAATACATTACTTGTTCTCACAAGATCAATCCCTGCATAAGTATAATCAACTCTCAGCTCACAAGCTCACTCAATCCAAACCTTAGCATCTTCTTCTACTCTCCAAGCCCCTATTTCCTTGCACTATTCATGGTTAAATAATCTGAATTAATATAATATGCTCTACTCAACCTAGAGCTCAACTTGCACAAGTATTTCATATCCTTTTCCTGATGACTTCCTTTGGCCAATACTCAGCCAAATTCCTAGCCCTCAATCTTCTCATTCCTTGCACAATTCCTAAGATAATTAGCCCATATCTAAAGGGAAATCCCCACTTCATAACTACGCAATCCGAACATAGTTCCTTCTATGATTTTATACACCATGTGTACAACTCGGAAAATTATATAACTGATAGTATAATGTCCCTCCACTCTAGTCTCAATTGGGTCTTCCTATGAACTGACATGCATGAGTTATTTATAAGTGAATATTCATTTAACTAATATGGCACTGAGAATTCACTAGTGCACCAACTTGCTACTATACCTCTAGTAGTTCCTTCAATAGTTAGAAGTAGTTTAATTCTATATAACTCAATTAAATTGAGTTGTCTTATTGTAACTCAAATAAACTCAATCTAGACCCATAAAACTTAGGGATCACACTTACATGACTAAAGATAGAATTTCAAATCGAATTTCCTAAGCTAACTAACTAAACTTAACTTAGTTAACTATTGCAATTTACTATGCAAAAATAACTACAATTTAATTCACAATTTAATTAAAGGACAAATTAAATTGGAATTTCTAGATGTTATTTTCAACACTCTCTCTCAACAAGAAAGGAATTCAACTCTATCTCGATCCTGAACCTTTGGAATATTCTGCATGCAACACTTCTCTCTAGTGTTTTTTCTAGAGCAACTCCTGAAACTGAAAAATAATCCAACCTGAATCGGTATGATACATTTGTCACCAAAGTCTCTAACTACTACTAGCTCTGCCTTTGTTGACTGAAAACTTTGTGCTTCTGCTGACTCTGTATTTATGTACTATTTTCAACTCTTCTCTACACTATTTAGTATATTACTGCTCTAGGCTCTGTCACTCTGATCTCTGACTATATCACCCGCTAGTAATCCATCCTGCTACTATGTACTTTGGTTTCTCATAGCAAGGTATGGTCTAAGAGATAAAACTTATCCCTGGACAATCACTTCACATCACCCCACCTTTCACCTAGTGGTATGGATTCATATGCTCCCTCTACCCACTTGGCTCGAAATTTCCCCCTACGGGAGGTAGCTCGATGAGTGGACACCTCCAATAGGTCCCCTCTCTCCTTCTCCAATTGTGGCTACTCAACAATTGCCTAAGGCTGCTTCTTCTCTGCTTGAGTGGATCTCTCCACTCTGTCTCCTCTCTACTTCTCCAATTGTGGTTGCTCCACAATTGTTTGAGACTGCTTCTAAGGATTCTTCTAGGGCTGCATGTTGAGAAGTAAGTTATGATCCTTCTCAAAAACAAAGTCTCTAACCTTTTCCTTACTCCTCAAGGCTTTCCATGCATATTTTCTGTAAAGATCATACAGGTTATTGGCTTGCACACCAATTTTTTTTTATTTGTCCAACTGTCACAAAATTTTCTAAAAAAAATAGCTGATTTTAAATTGGCAATATCTCCCTCATCAGAACTCTGATTCGAACATAGTTTTTTTTTGAATTTGGGTATTTTTTTGCAAGGAATATAAATTGAATATTTTTTTTGAAAATTTTCAACAATAAATTTCTTATCTTCTCTACAAACTCCCTGCTCAAATAATTCCTTCTCCTATACAATATAGAAAATCTCTACAAAATCTAGCTCTGATACCATGTAGAAATTTCTACAAATATAGATCTTATACCATGTATATTTTCTTGTAGATTCACAACTCATGTATTATAGGGAAACCAGGAAAGATAATTAGTCTAATGGTATGACAAAGCATCTAAAAAAGGAACAAAGAGGTGCAATTGCACAATTATGTTCGCTAGATGTTTCCACATCGAAATCATCTATTTCTCTAGATCTCCAAAAGTTCTTGGACAATCATTCCAAGGTATTTGAGACTCCCAAAGATCTCCCACCTATTCGTGATCATGATCATGCTATTCATCTAATTCGAGGAAGTATTCCTCCAAACATCAGGCCATACAGATATCCCTATGCCCAAAAGAGTGAAATTGAATATATGGTTGTAGAAATGCTAGAGGCTTGTATAATTCAACCTAGTCAAAGTTCTTTCTCTGCTCCAGTAGTGTTGGTGCACAAGAAGGATGGATCATGGCACATGTGTCCAGATTAGAGGGAGCTCAACAGGCTCACTATTAAAGATAAGTTTCCCATTCCCGCCATTGATGAATTACTAGATGAATTGCATGGATCAATTTACTTCACCAAGTTGCATCTTCATTAAGGATATCATCAAATCAGAATGAAGACTGAAGACATTCCGAAAACAACATTTAGAACTCATGAGTATCATTATGAATTTTTGGTCATGCCTTTTGGCCTTACTAATGCACCTTCTACATTTCAAAGTTTGACAAATTCCATCTTCAAAACCTTTCCTAGAAAATTTGTGTTAGTATTTTTTGATGATATACTAATCTACAACAAGTCTTGGAAGGATCATGTTGAACATGTTGATAGGGTACTACAACTATTGGAGGAGAAACAAATATATGAAAAAAAATCCAAATGTTTCTTTGGAGTACAAGAGGTGGAATATCTGGGTCATATTATATCTCATGAAGAAGTTAAGGTAGACCCTACCAAAATTAAGGCCATTAAGGAATGGAAAATCCCCACATCCATAAAACATCTGTGAGGATTTCTTGGGTTGACAAGGTATTATCACAAGTTTGTTAAGAATTATGGGAGAATAACAACACCTCTAACAACATTATTGTAGAAAGATGCATTTTCATGGACTCCAGAAGCAACAAAGGCATTCAAACATCTTAAGGAGGAAATGTGCCAAACACCAGTCTTAGCTACACCGGACTTCACAAAAACCTTTATTGTGGAATGTGATGCTTCCGGAAATGGAATTGGTGTTGTTTTAATGAAAGATGAAAGGCCCATTTCTTTTGAAAGTCGTCCAATCAAGCGAAAGTTTCTACAAAAAGCTATTTATGAGAAAGAAATGTTGACAATACTACATGCACTTAAGAAATGGTGACCCTACCTAATGGGAAGGCACTTCAAGGTAAAAACAGATCATGATAGCCTTAAATACTTTTTAGAACAAATATTATCCTTTGAAGAGCAACAAAAGTGGATCACAAAGATGTTGGGCTATGACTTTGAGATCATCTACAAAAAAGGGAAGCAAAATGTGGTGGCAAATTCACTCTCAAGAAAAGATGCGGATGTGGAAGCATCGTTGTGCGCCATTTCTATTATCCAACCAGATTGGATAAACGAAGCAAGGGAGGAATGGAAGAATGATGAAGAAGTGTGGAAACTTATTCGAAAGTTACAACAAGATTCCAATCCATCTGATACATTTAGCTGGAAAAATGATTTGTTATAGTACAAAGATCGCTTATACCTCTGTAAGAATTCCCAACTCAAACAAAAGATTGTTATGGAATTGTACACTTCTCCCTTAGGAGGGCACTCAGGATTTTTAAAAACTTACCACAGGGTTAAGAAGGATTTTTTTTGGGATGGCCTTAAATTAGATATTCAAAAGTTTGTGGCGGAATGTTTAGTTTACCAAAAAAATAAAGTTGGAACAATTAAGACCCCAGGTCTATTACAACCTTTATCCATTCCAAGCCAACTTTGGGAGGAGGTTTCATTGGATTTTATCACAGGTTTACCCAAGTCTAAGGGAAAGAGTGTCATCATGGTGGTAGTTGATAGACTTACCAAGTATGCACACTTTTGTGCATTACCACATCCACTTAAAGCCAGTACAATTTCTACTGCATTTATGGAAACAATTCAAAAGCTACATGGAAACCCAAAGATTATTGTAAGTGACAGAGATCCCATTTTCAGTGGAAATTTTTGGACAAAATTATTTTCTTCTCTTGGTACTCAGTTAGCTCATAGCTCATCTTAACATCCTCAATCTGATGGGCAAACTGAGATAGTAAACAAATGTTTGGAAGGATATATTCGTTGTGTTGTATTTGGTAAACAGACAGAATGGGTGAAATGGTTGCCTCTCGCTGAATGGTGGTATAACACTTCCTTCCACACAACAACAAAAATGACCCCATTTATGGCACTTTATGGATATCAGCCACCATCCATCACATCATATTTAAGAGAAAATTATATGGTTCAAGCAGTGGAACATCACATCGATCATCAACAACAAGTCCTCCAACTCTTAAAGGATAACCTCGTGTTCATGCAGAATAGAATGAAACAATAGGTAGATCAACATCGCAACAAAAGAAGTTTTGATGTAGGTGATTGGGTATTCCTACGGCTACAACCATATAAACAAATGTCCCTCAAGTAAGCTAAGAAGGATAATAAATTATCACCAAGGTATTATGGTCCCTATAAGGTGTTGCAAAAGATTGGTACTATGGCATACAAATTGGAGCTTCCTACAGCTTCTCGAGTGCAACCAGTTTCCCATGTTTCATGTTTAAAGAAGCTTATAGGTGACAAGCTCCCAGTTC
The DNA here is from genome assembly GCA_031772625.1 of Pinus tabuliformis. Classification (NCBI taxonomy): domain Eukaryota; kingdom Viridiplantae; phylum Streptophyta; class Pinopsida; order Pinales; family Pinaceae; genus Pinus; species Pinus tabuliformis. Next base: position 1,967,493,802 of record CM062817.1, on the reverse strand, counting down.
AAACAATATTGCCAGAACTTGACGAGGAAGGAAAAATTATATTGGAACCGGAGGCAGTCACAGAAACAAGAACTCGACAGCTACGAAATCGATCAATTTCAGAGTATCTCGTCAAGTGGAAGAACTTATCCGCTAAAGATTCCACATGGGAGGATGAGAATTTTATATAGAAGCATCCAGAACCACTCAAGCGTTGAGGACAACACTTTTTTAAAGGAAAGGGGCATGTTAGGTCCCCACAATACTAGTGATTACCCCATTACTATTGTAGTTGTATCCCTTAATAATATTGTTGTGCCCCTATTGTCCCCATATTGTTATTACTATGCCCCATAAAATCCCTCTATTGTTATTTTTGGGCCTTTATATTATTATTGTTAGGCCGACTGGCTTATATTGTGACTCCTTAGACTCCTATATATAGAATGGAGGTTTCTTCATTTTAATCATCAAAGAATCATTCATTTGTGTAATGTAAAGGAGGTTGCCCACTCAAAGAGGCTGAATTCTAAGGCATTGATCTATCTTTTCTATCTTTTTGTGAACTAGTTTCATAACACTCAGAATCTTTCAAACAAAGTGTTTCAAAATATCTCCTCAACATTTGTAGCTTTGCTATCTTGACTTTTGCCATTCCTTGGTAGGATGTCTAAAGGTTGTCCCATGCTTTCTTGGACTTCGTTGCTGCTACAATCCTTGGGAGAATACTTTCATGAACTTCCTGGAAAATATAAAATAGGGCTTTTGAAACCTTCTTCCTATTGTCTCTTAACAAATATTTTTCTTGTTGAGATAAGGTATTTATGTTGCTGCATCTGTTAGTTCTTGAAAACCATTCTCCACCAAATGCCAAATGTCTTGAGAAGAAAATAGGGCATTCATTATAATATCCCAATAATCATAATTTTTGCCATTAAACTGAGGTATTTGACTATTATTCAAGCGTGTGCTTGAAGTTTCCATTTCTAAGCATCAAAAAAACTTTCTACCTGCTGGTAAATATGCTACAAACAATCTACCCTCAAAACAATTCTTAATGCTAGTAAAAACACTTCTTTTAACACTAACAATATTTAACTTCCTGTGATACCATGTTAGAAATATTTAGTAAAATTAATTTTCATGGAGTGGGAGAGGTCTTTGACTTTCTCGAAGCTACTTTCGCACAGCTAGCTTCATGCACCACAAAGCTGATTTCGCGAAGCTATTTAACAAACCTGGATTTCGCGCACCGCGGAGCTATTTCAGAGACTTACGAATAATATTTACTCACAAAAAAATGACAAAGTAGGTTTGGAGAAACACAATAAAAACTTAGTATTATATTCTAAAACATGAAAATACATTCACATGATGATGCGGCTCATTCACTAAGTAAAAACTAAAATTTCATGCGGAATAACACATAGTAAAATATTGTAACTATTGTTTTCACGCGCTCACCAAAATTTGTTCCACCATTTTCTCCCCAGATACTTGCGCTCTCTTTTTTTCTCTAACCTCTTACTCTCGTAGGTGTTTCTAGAGTGTGGGAAGTAGTCCTTGAATAAATGCTTGCCCATATCTATTTACCAAAGTACATTAACTGCTTTAAATTCCTTGCTGTTGTTTTGGAGAATTTACAATCTACGATAAACACTAATTCACTAGATAAGTAGTTGTGCCTAGAAAAACAATTTAAAGTGTTTGAGACTTTCGCTATAAGAAATAGATAAGAAGAGAGGATAGAAGGCCTACCTGTAGTTCCGCTTTCCTCTCGTCTCCCTTGTATCGATTCCTTCGCTCCTTCCCATACTTAATTCGCTTGAAAAGTACCCTATCGACACAATAGAAGACAAAAACTGATCAAAGCATACGATCCGTTAAATATAAATGAAAGTAATCAAAAGAAATTCATACATATAAGAAAAAGAACACAACATATGGAAAAAGGTTCAAACACTTTATTCGATAAAACAAGGAATTACAATCATCAGTGCCTGATTCAAAGTCATCAGCTTGGATCCCATCCACATCACATCAAAATCAAGACAAGCTTGTAGCATCACATCATTTGCTCCAAAGTCAAGTCTCATAGCAGCATTATCTCCTTACAATTCAACATAATCTAGCCTGCCCCTAATCACTTAGATGAGTGGTCAATTTATAGGAGGATGAAGGAGGTTTTGTCATTAATGGTGGCATTGAATGGCCTTCCATACTTAGAATTAGTTCCATGCAGGAAGGGATGCAAGGATAGGATGCACCGTTACTCATTTCTCATCCATTTTCAAGCTCATAGGAGTAGATAATTGAGGGAAGCTTCTATATGACTCCAAGAGATAAGAATATTCCCCAAACCCCAATTGGATTTCGCTCAAATTTTCCTAACACAACCTAAAGAGGGATTAGGTGCTCTGTAGAGCATGCTGACAGCGTATCTAGCTATGCTCCAAAGCACCCTGATAGTGTATTTACCTGTGCTGGTCCCTTTAGAAACCATTTCCCAATGTCTTAGGTCATGAAACTTTCTGGGAAGGAGGCATTCAAAGGGTTGACTTGTTCAGGGCATGAAACAATTGAATTTAGGGTTATATGAGCCATAGAACATTGATATGAATGATGGGATTTGATGTGCCCAAATGGATCTGTAACAATTGCACCCTAAAGCATGAAGTCGAAAAAATTTCAATGTCGAATGAAATGCTTTACGATGTGATGAGGAGGTATCGAAGTGGAAGGTGACCTACATCAATTACAATAAATATATCATGACATTTGATTTTACATGAATTGCTGAGGCAAGGCATACCCATGCTCAACTTATAAACTTTCATTACATGTACATAAACAGTTGCCTACAGATATAGACCCATGATCGGAATGACTATCAATGTAAAGCCATTGTACATATGATTTAGCACTCCTGATATTGCAGCTCGGATGGATGAAACTAGATCTGGGGTTTTCAATCTCATTCAATCATTTGCTCAAGTACGATTCTAACCATGTGAATATGTAATTTGAAGTCGAACATGGGAAGACACCATCTGATTACCAGCCAATGATGTAAGCTGTTAAGAGATGTGAGAGAAATCACTGATAATGAAAATGATCCCCAAGCTACTACAATACATTCTGCATGGTGTTAATGGATGATTTGATGTCGAACACCATACAAAGTATTTTTCTCGAAGGCCATTGATGTATGCCTATCGCCGAAAGTGAGAAACCTGCCATTGATGCATGCAAGCCTCAAGGTACTGAATGGGTGTTTCTAAGTAAAATTCTTGGATAATGAGTTGATGTAGACAAGAAGTGACTTGTCACAAGAGGGCTTTGACATATCCCACATCAACGACACAAAACGAATGTAGTGATTTTAGAGATGGAATTTAACTGACAACACAAGGTTTAAGAATGGCTGTCATCAAAAGAATGTTTATGGTATTGCAAAAAATGAATTTTGACTCGATGACCTCTCTTGAACATGTCAGCGACCCTAAAGTGAATTGGTAGCATTGACCTAAAATAAAGTGATGGATAATATGATAGAATAACGGTGTGATAACCATCAAGCTAATAACCCAACGCAGATAGTCACGGTGATGGAGTGAAAGTGTCATGTTCAAGAGCGACCTGCTACCATAAAGTGGTTTTCCCCTTTTTCCATTTTCCCTAGTCACTGCTAACCAGTACCTCTTTATTTTTATCAAGCTTGAGGAAGATAACATATTCTTGTTGTATAATTTCACCCTTCGGGTGAATCCATCACTATTTGATGTTTCGACCAGTCTAGTGAAGGTGAAACTTGGTCTTGTCCAGATGGACAAGTTTGTTGCTATTTGATATTTTTAACGAGTTTAACGAAAATGATAATTCGATCCTTTTAATTTTTAGAGAGTTTTAAAAGGGAAAAATAGAAAACCCCACAAGTTCCTTTTCATAAATTAATCTCTCAAGCTCAAAAACGCATAAAATAATACAATAGAGATGTCGTTTCCAATCCGTTAATGAGATGGAAAGGACATGCGCTCAACAATCTTTTCATGTTTAGAGAGTCTGAAAAGAGCTTAAAGAGGACTCCATTTTGAGGAATTAGTGGTTTCTATGGCAGTAACTAGTTCCATTGATGTTGAAACTTCTCAAAACATGTTGATTTCTATGAAGAGGTTGGCTAATAAGACCACTCATTACAATTGTTCATCAAAAAGGGTAAAACAACCAAGTGAAAGCGTATGATCAGCCAAAGGGATGGTGGCGATGGGATGAAAGCAACCAAGGCTCATATAATGAAAGAGGCTGATAGAATGGCAATCACGAGGGTTAAAAAATGGAAATGGGTTCATTTTTACACAAGCTTGAACCATAGGGAACTATACTTGGATTCAGTTTAATTTTTACACAAGCTTAAAACAAAAAACTATGCTTGATATTGGTTTATATGCCCCCAGCATGATGAAAGGGAGAGTCTCCTATAACTGGATGGAAGTTGTTGCAGTGAAGCAAGACGGTTATCCAACACATTTTTGGCTTTGTCCAGATAGGGACAAAGGTGAATAGGGTGATTCCCTTCAAATAACCTACAAGGAAACTTAGCTTTACCACTATACATGCTCCACAAGCTTCATTACATTCACCTAAGTAGACTATTTGTGGCTATCAGGTGGATGGAATGAAGGTTCTTTTACGAGATCAAGTGAAATACTCGACTGGGATTTTATAAGATCTAATCAAAGACTCGACTTGGAACTTTGCTCCAGGGGACTTGTTTCATCTTTTAAAGAGCTTGACACAAGACAAGGAACTCTGCTCAGATTCCATGTTTCATTTTCTAACTAGCTTGACGCAAGACAAGGAACTATGCTCATGGGAGTTGTTTCATTTTTTAACGAGGTTGACACAAGATAAGGAACTATCCTCGTAAACCTGTTTCATTTTTTAAAGGAGGTTGACACAGTAAAAGAACTATTCTCATGGGATCTGTTTCATTTTTTAATGAGGTTGACACAGTAAAAGAACTATCCTCATGAACTTGTTTCATTTTTTAACAAGGTTGAAATAGTAAAAGAACCATCCTCATGCTTCGATCACAACTCATAAGAGGTCATGAAGGAGAGATCTGGTTCCAATGCCCCCAGTACATGATGCACAACATCACTGAATTGATCGTAAGTTGATGTAGGCATGGAACTGGTTGCCACATAATTAACCTGTGGCAGGGATGATACCATTGGTATGAAAGGACCATTTAGGAAAGATGGTTGACTGAAAGCCATATTTGGACCGGTAAATGAAAGCTAGTCAATGGTGACAATTCTACCTTCATGCGGCAAATAAATCACTCGAAAGAGTGTTGAAATAATAGCTCCCATGTCTTAAACATAGTCACGCCCAAGAAGTAAACTATAATCTAAAAGGCCTAGGACTACCATCACATTTAGATAAACAATTTTTCCTCTGAAAGTAACAGGTAATGGAGGGATGATCCCTAATGTTTGACTGGTTCCTCTATTAAAAGCCAACAGATTCTGGGTAACAGGCACAAGTGGTGGCGAACCGAGAACTTGCAAAGCAGTTGGTGGGCTCCAGTATTGTAGCAATGATGTTACAACTCCTGGGGCTTCCTATCTCTAATTTTATCAACCCGGTAGTTCGTACAAACTTGGAAGCGACGGTGCTGTATGCACAAGTACTAGCTCTTGTCGCAGCTGTCACTTGGTCAGCTGGCACAAGTCCGCTAGGGCTCAAGCCAACTTCTATATGCTCTCAGAAGAAGCTTTCTAAATGATGGATGAAGGTTATCTCGAGGGGAAATTGATCTACTTTGCAAAAATGAACTAAAAGCCAACCAAAGCATGGAAACCCTAGTAAACCCTAATCTGACTAGTTTGACCTCTATGATGCAATAGTGAAATTGAAAATGTCTAAAAAGGATGCCATTACTTCTAATGACGTGAAATGCATGAACTCAAACTACTTCTATTAAAAAGAACATTGTTTTTGTATTTTTGCTTAAGTGGATGGAGTTGTTATGACCTTGTTTCTTATTAGGGTTTGACTGTGCAGGGGTAGTGTGAAGGGAGAGAAAGCTTGGGAAAGGTCAGGGAGGCTAGGAGAGGTTCCAGGGGATCTCTAACATCATCCCACAGAAGTTCCACACGTTCAGATGCTCAGCAACCGAGTTTGCAGGCTTCTACAGGATGTCTGCAGGGGATCCTACAGGAAGTCTCGGGATTTCTACAGGAAGGTCTGTGGTGGAAGTTTTGGGTGATGGAGGAGCTGATCTGGACGAGGCTCAGATGAACGAGGAGGTGATGAAGGTGATAGAGATGCCCTGCACAATGCTCATTCAAACGAATCAATGAATCCTTGCAAACAAACCAAGTCCTAGCTAACTTAATCCAACTGTCAATGAAATGAATAAACAACAGCTTTGTTTGGAAAGAGAACCATCTACATCACGTGAGTAAGAACATTCAAAAATATCTAAATGCATGACAAACTCCTACCAATTGATTCTAACCATAAAAAGCTACTTTAACCATCACAAACAACCAAAATAACAAAACAAGATCTAAGAGCAGATTTCATTTTAAGAACGCATCAAACACATAAAGATAAACAAGGGAGGTAATGAGCGCTTGAGATGGGCCCAACCCCAAGAGCTACAGCCTCCCAAGAGAGATTTAGAGCTGGTGCAAAGCTGGATTCATCTTTATTAATCAAGAATGAAGAGTTACATCAAAACTGTCCACAAGGAGAACTTGAAAATGAGCTGAAAGAAAAGCTAATCTATTGCATAAAAATCGAACTACAAACTAGCTAACTAATGGCTAAAACAAAATGACTAACTGGCTACAAAATGACTACCCACTAGCTAACCAAAATGAGGCCCCAAGCCTTCTTATTTATACAATTTGAGGACCCAACAGTCCTCCTAAATGTTAGGGACTTGGCTGCCCAAGACTTGGAGTTAACAGCAGTCCTACTTGACTTGCTTGGCTGCCCTTGTGCTGATTGATTCGGTGGCCCTTGAACTCCTAGCTGATGGTGGAGAATTCGAGGTAAGGGCCCATAAATGAGGGGGACACCTTCCTACAAATCCTCTAGCTTGTTCTCCCACGAATTTGGCTGCCAAGTTCTCATTAAGAGCTTCCATTTTGTCTCCAAGTTGACCAAAAAGGCTACACAAAGCACCCATTAGACTTGTTGGCATAATGACTAACCAAATTCACTCTATTAACATAAAAATAATAAAAAACATGCAATAAACAAATGAGAATGGTGGACTAAGCCAAATTAGGAGGTTGAATGAGCCCAAATAATTGTCCATTTTTGGGGCTCATCATCACCCCCTACTGAAAGTGTTGCTCATCCTCTGAGCAACCAATCTCTCTCCTCGTCTTTGATGGCCCTGGTGGCTTCCTTGGCTAGCATCTCAGCCGATTTCTCCTTTGGCTTCTGATCCGGATTTAAAAAGGAACGCAACAAATTACAGAGATAACCATATACACAAAGATGCAGCGGAAATAATACTTTATTTCATTAATGGAAAATACTGAAATATGCTTACAAACAGAAATGGCAATAAACTAGCTAGGGCAATGGTAGCTTATCTCTGAGAAGAGATGTGATGGCTACATGCCTCTGAACTGTGTTACAATGAGGCTCAAAGGCCTATTTATTGTTGAGAAACAATGGAAAAACCCTTAACATTCCAAAACCTAACCCTAGGAGATGAAACGCCAAACTGTGGGCCCCGTTTGGGGGTAAGTTGATACATCAACTTCCCAGGGTCATAACTTTGGCATATGATCTCCGTTTGACGCGTACAATAGCTCATTAGAAAGATCTATCCGAGCACTATCATTGTTGGAACGGGCAACACAGTCCATTCCATGGACTCGTGTTGCCCCCGGATTCCCCAAAAAACGTCGTTTAGGGCCTCAAAACGGCTCCGGAAGTTCAGGACCCGAAAACTTGCTAAAAATAGTAAGTTGTGCTACAATTAAGGAAACTGAAAATGCTGAGAAAGACAATGATGGGGGTCTAGGTGGACTTGGCAGGTGGCCACCAATATCCACCTGGATCATTCCTCCCCCCTTAGGAAGCAATGGTCCCCATTGCGTTGAGCTCCTCCATGAGATGAGGAAACTTCTGCTGAATTTGTTCCCTGGTGAGCCACTTGCCCTGCTGAAGGAGTTGGCCCGCTTTGACAACTCGATACAGTTGGATATTCTATTGGCGAGTGTTCTTGATCTGTGTGTCCATGATCCGATCAGTTGCAGCTTGTTCCATGCAATCTGGATTTAATTCTGTGGGTTTGAGCTGTTCTGCAATGTCGGATGTGTCTAGCAATGGTGGAAAGTATGGCCGAAGGCGGTCCACATTAAATACTGGGTGCCAAGGAATGGGGGAATGCTGAGCTCAAATGCATTGTCTCCCATAGCCTTAGTAATGGTGTAAGGACCATATCAGAGTGGTCGCAATTTCCGATAGGCTCCAGTAAGGCGTTCCTTTTGCAAATGCAACCAGACTTTATCGCCCACCTGAAACTTGTGTGGCACCCAATGTTGATCATGTCGCTGCTTGTACTTGGCATTTGATTTCTCAAAAATGTCATGGACCTGCTGGCGAATATGTTGGATGCGCTCAATGAAGCTGGTGGCCTTATCTGTTTCGGACTGGACATGAGCTGAATTCATGTGAGTAGCTGCAAGTGGCATGGCCACATCAATGGGGCATAGTGGCTGGAATCCCAAACCCACCTGAAAAGGGCTATGGCCAGTGGAGATGTGAAGAGCTCAGTTGTAGCTGTGCTGAATGTAGGGGAGGCTCTCGTCCCATGTGCGTGGATGCTTTGAGTTATACATGCGTAGAATGTGCACAATCATCCTATTGACAACCTCTGTCTGGACATCAGTTTGAGGATGGAAGGCTGTGGACTTCGTGAGTTTGGTGTCCAGCATTGACCAGAGACTGGACCAAAAGGTGCTGAGAAACCGACTGTCCCGATCTGAGATGATAGACTGTGGGATCCCAAAGTGCACCCACACTCGTTCAAAGAAGAGTTTAGCAGTGGCTTCTGCTGTGATATTCTTCTTGCAGGCCATCATAATGGCCATCTTTGAGAACCTGTCGACGACCACAAAAACACAGTCATTTCCATGCTTAGTGGAAGGAAGGCCTGACATGTAATCCATGGAGATGGATTCCCAAGGTCGACTAGGGGTAGGCAACGGGGCATAGAGGCCTTGCTTCTTAATGGTCGGTTTGGCAATGGCACAGGCAGTACATGATCGGATGTACTTCCCAACATCCTGTCGAAGATTCGGCCAATAGAAATAGTTTTGCAGTACTGCCACTGTTTTCTCGACCCCGAAATGCCCAGCAGTTCGACTGTAGTGTGCTTCCCAAATCATCTTGGCACGCTCGCTTGAAGGAACACAGAGGTGACCGAGGTGGCATAATAGGGCATCCTGGAGGTGAAAATATGCAACCTGCCGACCCTCCAAGAGTGTCTGGTATGTGTGGCCGAATTCTGGGTCGCTTTTGTAGAGAAGTGGCCAATCAGAAGTCTCGTGCCCGCAAGAGTTGAGCACGGTGGTTAGCGCCATGATCGGTGGTCGACTGAGGCAATCTGCAACATTATTGGTGCTGCCCTTTTTATACTTGATATTCAAGTGAAACTGTTGCAGGTATGTAGACCACTTCTGATGGCGATCATTCTGCAATTTCCCTTGGGTCTGTATGAACTGCAGAGGTCGGTGGTCTGTGTGGATGACCGTTTCCTTCCCCAAAATGTAATGCTTCCATTGTCGGCAGGCCTGTACAATGGAATACATCTCTTTATCATAAGTGGGGTACTTCCGGACTGTGTCTGAAAGTGTTTCACTGTGATATGCCACTGGATGTCCATGTTGAGTAAGGACTGCCCCAATAGCATAGTCAGAGGCATCTGTCTCGACCTCAAATGGTTGTTGTAAATCTGGTAACGCGAGCACTGGTGCCGTGCAGAGGCGATCCTTCAACTCCCTGAATGCCTTCTGTTGAGATTCAGACCAAAAGAATTTTGCTTTCGCCCCGCCCTTGGTGACTTGACTCAAGGGCCAAGAAATATGAGAAAATCCCAACACAAACCTGCGGTAGAAGTTGGCAAGACCTAGAAAGCTGCGGAGCTCTGTTAGAGTGGTTGGAGAGGGCCAATCCCGAATGACTTGGACCTTGGCTGGATCGACATGCACCCCCTGTTCATCAATGATGTATCCCAGATACTGAACCTCGGGCATGCCAAAAGTGCATTTCTCCAAATTGGCACATAGCTTGTGTTGCTGCAGTGTTTGGAGAACCTGTCGGATGTGGTGGAGGTGCTCTTCCCAACTTTGGCTGAAGATCAGAATGTCATCCAAGTATACCACTACAAAGGAGTTGGTGAATGGCTGCAAGATGTCATCCATTAGCCTCATAAAGGTTGCAAGAGCATTCGTCAATTCGAAAGGCATGACCAACCATTCGAAGAGGCCCTCCTTGGATTTGAAGGCAGTCTTCCACACATCTGAGGGTTCAATTGGTACCTGGTGATATCCTGACTTCAGATCGATCTTGCTGCAATATTTCGCCCCCTTTAGTTGGTCTAGGAGGTCATCAATCCGTGGGATCGGGTACCTATTACGGACAGTGATCTTGTTCAGCGCCCGATAGTCAATACAGAGTCTCCACGTCCCATCCTTCTTCTGTACCAACACTATCGGGCTCCCACAGGGCGAAGAACTCGGACGGATGTGACCTTTCTGCAGGAGCTCCTGAATCTGCCTCTTGATTTCATTGTTCTCCAGAACGGAGCGCCGATAAATTGGTCCATTGGGTAGCGGCGCACCTGGGGTCAGATCGATGGAGTGCTTGACTTGACAGTGCAGAGGAACCCCTGCCGGGGAGGTGAAGATGTCTTCGTACTCCTCCACAATCTTGTCCATCTGTAGCTGCCGTGCAGAGGGACCCCGTTTGGAGGCCGCGGCCACTGTCTTCTTCTTCCCTTGAGGGCGTATCATCAGGAAAACAAATTTCCTGGTTTTGGAAATGATCTTACTGCATTGTTTTGCAGTAATCAAAGAGATGGCGGCAGGTGGTGCTACCTCTGGTATCCTGAACAACTTATTTCCCAATGTAATAATAACAGCACGGGGCCTTGATTCATACACAGCATGTCGCTTCCACAAGTATGGTTGTCCTAGTAATACATCACAAACTTCAAGGGGAGCAATGTCACACAATACCTCATCCGTGAAGGGCTTGATGTTGTATGGAAGGCGACACTGCTGGCTCACGCGAAGATCTCGCCCTTGGTGAAGCCACCCAATGGTGTATGGTTGTGGATGTGCTGTGGTCGGTAAGCCCAACCGCTTCACGACCTCTGCAGAAATGAGGTTCTTTTGACTCCCGCTATCAACAATGAACTGTATCGGGGAGCCCTTTACCCACATCTGGGAGTGGAAGAGACGCTCCTCCTCCTCTGGATCTTCGGGTTCATTTTTCTGGATCTTTGCGGTAGCAACAGTGGCGCTGGGATCCGCATCAATGATCTGCTTCCCTTTTTCATACCCCTCATCGGGTTCTGACTCAGAGTCAGAACATGCATCTGATTCTGAAACCTTTAGCTCAGCCACCAGTGACTGCTTGGCCCGACACTCACTTGTGTTGTGAGTGGAGCTCTTATGGAACTCGCACCATTTTCCAGTGTCCTTTCTCGGCTTCGCGGCGTTGCTCTTTGCTTGCAGCTTCGGCTGGTTGTCTTGGGCTGTCCCGCCTTGGCTTTGTCCTTTTTTCTGTGGTTTAGGGGCACCTTTCCCCTGCTTTGGATTCGCAGATCCAAAGTCTCGCTTCTTTTGTTTAAACTTCTGCTCGACCTTGACGGCATACCGGTATGCTGCGCCGAGTGAGGGGATGTTTAGGAACTGTATTTCTTCCTGGATGTACTTGTGCAGGCAGCCACGGTATTTGAGTATTAGATGTTGCTCCGAATCCTTGATACCCAACTTTGTACGAAGGGTATGGAAAAGATTGGTGAACTCCGGCACGTCTTGGTCCCTTCCCTGCCGCAGCGTGGTCCACTTTATGTATTCATCCTCATAGCTTCTGACAGGGTAGTACTGCTCCTTGATGGCATCCCGGAACGAATCCCAGGTGGGTGCGGCTGAAAATAGTGAGCCAGTACTTTCATCCTTCTGCTCGCAGTAGGTTTCCCACCAGTCCTTGACGTGGGGGGCTGCTTTGAGAAGAGCAAAAACAATCTTTTCCCGACTCGAAAATTCATGAACAGAAAAATAACCCTCTAGCAGATTTAACCATTTATCTACGGCATCGACGTCTATATGACCCTCGAATATGGGGATTTCAAAATTAACTTGTACCTTAAAGGGTGTGGCGTTTCCAGAGGAGCTGCTGGAAGCCGATGCGCCGCTTCTGGGTAGCCGCTGAAGGATCTGCGCAAAGCTGTCCATCATCGCGTTCCGTTGTCGCTCGAGCGCTTCTTCGAGCAAGATTTTGATGGGATCTCCTGCCCCCTCCTCTTTCTTCTCGTCCGCCATGGGAGGCCGTCGGGATTTGTGAGGCTGGTCTTGCAAAGGTTCAACCAGTTCAAGCCCTAACTCCTTATATCCCGACCTTGTTGGGGACATGCAAAGAAAAACAGAGAAAAAGCAGACCGCTCTGATACCACTGATCCGGATTTAAACAGGAACGCAACAAATTACAGAGATAACCATATACACAAAGATGCAGCGGAAATAATACTTCATTTCATTAATGGAAAATACTGAAATATGCTTACAAACAGAAATGGCAATAAACTAGCTAGGGCAATGGTAGCTTATCTCTGAGAAGAGATGTGATGGCTACATGCCTCTGAACTGTGTTACAATGAGGCTCGAAGGCCTATTTATTGTTGAGAAACAATGGAAAAACCCTTAACATTCCAAAACCTAACCCTAGGAGATGAAACGCCAAACTATGGGCCCCGTTTGGGGGTAAGTTGATACATCAACTTCCCGGGGTCGTAACTTTGGCATATGATCTCTGTTTGACGCGTACAATAGCTCATTAGAAAGATCTATCCGAGCACTATCATTGTTGGAACGAGCAACACAGTCCATTCCATGGACTCGTGTTGCCCCCGGATTCACCAAAAAACGTCGTTTAGGGCCTCAAAACGGCCCCGAAAGTTCAGGACCCGAAAAACTGCTAAAAATAGTAAGTTGTGCTACAATTAAGGAAACTGAAAATGCTGAGAAAGACAATGGTGGGGGTCCAGGTGGACTTGGCAGGTGGCCACCAATATCCACCTCGATCAGCTTCCCTCTTTTCAAACTTTCCTGTAGAAACTGTTCGCTGGCTTCCTGTAGAAACAGTCCTCTGTTTTCCTGTAGAAACAGTCCTGTAGCTGAGTTTTGGCTTCCTGTAGAAACAGACAGCACCACTATATCCTGCTCGGCTGTGGGTGATTTTCCTTTCAGCTTGGCTGTGGCTATCCTTCATCTTCTCCCCTTCTCTGCTCTTCTTCCTCACTGTTAGAAGGACTGATATCATAGGTGAGGGCTTTTATTTCACTTTCTGCTATCAAGTCCCTGAAGACTTCCCAATTTTGTTTCTAACTGCATGGTGTTGACCAAAAGATTAAGATCATATTCAGCAATGGAAGAAGCATGCAAATTCCCCTCTGGTGTATTCTTTCTTTTCTTCTTGGCAGCTTGTTTGAGGAAGGGCAATACCTGTGGGAGCAACACCATTATGCTGTGCATTGCTGTGGGCAATATGACTCTACTTGAGAACCTGAAAGTATGCCCTTGCCAACATTAGCTATTGCTGAGTGGTTTTCCATGCGTGGTCTTGCATTTATGATTTCATCTACAGTCCTGCCATGCCCAAAATGTGAAATTTCCATTTTCTTTAGATGAGAAGGGTGATCTGAAATGAATAGCCTGCTAGCAGTGCCTTCGTTATTTGTCAGGATATCATAATAGCACAAAAATTCCGAAATAGCAAATTTGAACACTGCAACCAATACTCTAAAATCAGTGATGGAAATCCATTCACACCTGAACACGACAAGATTGATACATTACATTCTCCTTCACTTGGACAACAAGCCAAGCTGATCATAACCCTTCACTCCTTCAAATTAGAACAGCCCATCCACTTTTCTTTCACAAGACAATCTTAAGAAGAGCACATTCCTCCAGGTCTGCTTTCTCTGGACTTCCATAGATATTGAACATATTAAGGTTTACAACAAAGTCCCTATAAAAATCTCACCAACTTTAAAGGGTTCCCTTTATCAGGTTAACTATCAACTTGCTCATTTAAAGTTGGTTCAATCTGACCCTCAAATCTTTAATGCATGAATGGCTGGCAAGGATTCTTTGCTTCCACTTTTAGACTCCGCAACTTCTTCCAAACGTTTCCAGATCAGTTCACGTTTTTCTTCATTTTCTTTCGCTTTTGCTTTCTTTTCTTGAAATATGCGCCGACACTCATGAAAAAGGTCGCTATCCATTTCCCTGAACATCTTTCTCACATTCAATGTCAAACCATGAACTGTCTGGTTCCAATGGCTCTGAGTATTCTTTTCCAAAGCTTCATAAATGAGTGGAAGAAGAACACTGTGATTTTGAGCTATCAAACTGACTATATGGTCATTGTTCCACAAGAAGAGAGCTCATATTTCAGAGTATGTAACTTCACAAAAAGGGAAGCAATACCTGAATTTGAATACACTTCGAGTGAATCATGTTGCAAGTGCAAGTTGACCAACAGTTGAGCGCTCAGATTTCTGCGTGATTTTTGGAGTGAGGTGGCACATACGTGTGCTGGCTTATGCGACCGTTTTGCAATCATGAACTGCATTGGTCACTATTTGCTCTCTGCTTGAAATCTCATCGATGCAGTTGTACTGGAGTTAGACTGGCCATACTGTCCATTTTTTTACTTTCACGTGCATGGCTGACCCATGCATGCGGCGTGACTTGCTAGAGAACTGGACATCAAGTGAACCTTCCTAAATTCGTGGCTTAATTCCATCACTCCAATCGTCCATGCAGTTCTTGAATTAGATTCATGCAATAGAGGAATAGGTTTTGTCACGTACCTGAAGCCAAACGGCTGCTTGTGAAGCTTCTTGCTGCTGCATGCTCTGATTCTGCTGCTGCATGCTTGGATCCTTTGATTGCATGAGGCTTGGCTAATGATTTTTTTATTTCTTTTCCTTGTGTAGGTGTCCTCTGGCCGGATCTGAGCTGCATGCAATCGTTTCCACATTCAACTCTGCCCGTTCAAGCTGCTGCTGCTGCATGGTCACAAAACCAGAACGTCTTTTTGCCATTTCTCCCAAATGGTAGATCGGATTGATCTGAAACTCGGTGAGCATGTTCCTACCATCATTATGCATCTCCCATAGCAAAATCGTGATCAATGGATGCACGGATTTTGAGAAAAATGGAAAATGGCTGAAGATTTCAGAGCTTGATTTCTCGGAAACCGTACATCGGAATCGGCTGAAAATGCTTGGGTAGGCTACTATCACCCATGTGCATCTCCCCATGAAACAGGTTTTAAAACGAATGAACGGATATGGAGAAAATGCAAAAATGGTTGATGGTGATGGAGGCTGATTTCTTGGAAACCGTGCACCGGAATTGCATGAAACTGCTCAGGCATGTTGTCATCAACCTTGTACAATTCCCCATAAAATGATTTGTCAAATGGATGCATGGTTTTCAAGTTATGGGATAAACAAATTCTGCTCTATGTGTTTTTGCTTCAAGGCACTTTGCATTTTGGTTGCATGGTATGACAAAATGAATTTTGGCTGTGATGCAGGTATGGAGATGATGGAGGAGGAGTTGGAAGATTGCAGGAGGACTTCTAAACCTTTGAGGAAGCTACCATGCTTGCCAAACCACTTTTTGAAATGCATGCCTAGTTTCCCACAATTTCTACAGGAAGTTCCTGTAGAAGCACAACGAGAAGCACAAGGAGGTGAAAAAATGATGGAGAAAGGCAAGGGATGGACACACAAGTGCTTGTAGGCCTAATCAACAGATTCCCACCATCAGATTCACTTTTGAAATTGGATTTGGCTCGTCCAAAGGTTCTACAGGATGTTTCCTGTAGAAATACAGAGCTTCCTGTAGAAGGCACAAGAACAATTACTTTGACCTTGATTTGAGTGCTCCTCCTGTCATGAAACGTCCTTCTTGCAACCTGCAATGTCATTGCTGCAACATGAAATTATTCAATGGAGATTAGCTTTATTTTTCTTTTTCTTTTTTCTCTTTTTTTTTTTTTTAAAAAACAACTAGGGCGCCTCATGGAGGTTTTCACCCTAATTGCCTGCCCTGGGTGCCTCCAAGGGAGGTTTTCACCCAGATATCTTATTCTCTTTTCTCTTTTTTTTTTCAACCCATTGACCGCCTCATGGAGGTTTTCAATCAATGAGCCAATCTAAGGCGCCTCCGAGGAGGTTTTCACCTTAGATTTTTATTTTTCTCTTATTTTCATTTTTTTTTTTTTTTTCTTCTACCCTACCCTACTTGAAAAACAAAATCATTTTCAAGTATAAGAATACTTCCAATGGAGCCATGTGCACATCGAGATTAGAGAAAAAATGATGTGAAGGCTCGAAATGCATACTTGGACAAGTATCCAGATCTTAGAGACCAAATGATCTGGCTTTGAAGGGATCAAACGAAGTTGAGGAAGAAAGTACTGTTGCAACTTAGTGACCTTCTGAAACAATATCTCAATATAGCTTTGATATCCTTGGTTCTTTTGCTGATCTGGATCATTCTTCATGTCACCTTCTATCATGACCTTCTGATCTTCCTGTTTTTGTTGATCTTTCTTTTGAATACATGGAAGATTTGATGGTAACCATGAAGGAACTCTCTCGATCTCTAATTCTGATCTCTTCTCTTCATTAAGTGCAGCCCATGGTTCTTTGATCTCCTCTTTGGAATCTTCTTTTTCCTTTGGTCCTTCGATAGAATCTTTGTTTTGCAACACTCTTCCTGAGCTTTGGTGAACATCATTGAGCTCAAGAGGAGTCATTTGCACATGTTGTGCCTCAGATTTGCAATGGGGTTGAGCTGCTCCATTGTGTGGTTTGGGAAATGGTACGGGTAGTTGAGTGGAGGTGTGAAATTGAGATGGAGATGGATTGCATTGTGGTTGGGTAGGAATTTGGGGTTGCGCTGGTGGAGGAGGAGGCGATGGTTGTGTATGAGCAGGTGGTGGAGGAAAATGAGTGGGATGGGAGTTGTACTGGGGCCTCCACTCTTGATAACGTGCATTCCGCTGAGGCTGTGGCTAAGCATAAGAGTGAAATGAATGAGCAACTGGTTGGGCATAATATGGATCTGTGAAGGAACAAGGAGGAGGTGTGCCAGGAAGGATGAGCAGGGGGACCCCAAGAAGGCATGAAAGTGGCTTTATAGGGGTCATAATAGGTCTCGGGTGTCCCTTGCAGTTCCTGCTGGTAAAATCTAGGTCCATGCGGCCAACTTTGGTTCATGTAATAGAGTGATTCAGTGGCTCCTTTGGCTCTCTGATATGCAGCTTTGAATCTGGGTAAGGAAGGGCACTGATCTGTAGGATGGTATGCTTCACAGACAAAACACACTTCTATGGAGTACAATGGAAATTCGTTCCTAGGATGCTTTCTAGTGCACCTAGGACAAAAAATGACCAAAGCCCTCTTAGCTTCCTCTTGCTTCTATTGGATCCGCAAGGTATCCAGTTGCATGGCAAGAAACTGCCTCATATCACTCTTGAAATCTTTGATCTGATTTTCAAATTCATCTTTGGACAAGATGTTGCTCCCAACATTTCTACTTGTAGCCATTTGCTGCAGAGGAATGTTTTCTTCTTCTTCTCCCCTAGAGGTTCTTTAAATATGCCTTGATGTCCACCCAGGGGTTCTTTAATCACCGCCATCGAAGAAGAGAGAACGTTGGCTGTGTGAAGCAGTGGGGGTGTTGTGCAATCATTTTTCTAACTTATCTCTACTCCTAGAAGGCATGAAATGAAATCTTTTTGGTTGATTTTTGCTTTTTTCTACTTCTACTTGCAAAACTGAAATAGATTGAACTGCAACTAACTATCTTTCTAAAATGAAAATGCAGAATTGAAATGAAAGTAGGAAAGGACTAATCTATTTTTCTCAAAGGAAATTGCAGGAATGAAATGCTAATCTATGATTGCAGGAATGAAATTGCAGAATTGAAATGCTAATCTATGAAAGCAGGAAATGCTAATCTATGAAAGCAGGAAATGTCTATGCTACTTTTGCAGAATGGAAATGAAATAAACTACTTAGCAGAAGATTGTAGTGGAAAATAGAAGAAAAGCGACAATCACCAATACTCTGACGCTTCCCCGGCAACGGCGCCAAAAAGATGGTGGGCTCCAGTATTGTAGCAATGATGCTACAACTCCTGGGGCTTCCTATCTCTAATTTTATCAACCTGGTAGTTCGTACAAACTTGGAAGCGACGGTGCTGTATGCACAAGTACTAGCTCTTGTCGCAGCTGTCACTTGGTCAGCTGGCACAAGTCCGCTAGGGCTCAAGCCAACTTCTATATGCTCTCAGAAGAAGCTTTCTAAATAATGGACGAAGGCTATCTCGAGGGGAAATTGATCTACTTTGCAAAAATGAACTGAAAGCCAACCAAAGCATGGAAACCCTAGTAAACCCTAATCTGACTAGTTTGACCTCTATGATGCAATAGTGAAAGTGAAAATGTCTAAAAAGGATGCCATTACTTCTAATGATGTGAAATGCATGAACTCAAACTACTTCTATTAAAAAGAACATTGTTTTTGTATTTTTGCTTAAGTGGATGGAGTTGTTATGACCTTGTTTCTTATTAGGGTTTGACTGTGCAGGGGTAGTGTGAAGGGAGAAAAAGCTTGGGAAAGGTCAGGGAGGCTAGGAGAGGTTCCAGGGGATCTCTAACATCATCCCACAGAAGTTCCACACGTTCAGATGCTCAGCAACCGAGTTTGCAGGCTTCTACAGGATGTCTGCAGGGGATCCTACAGGAAGTCTCGGGATTTCTACAGGAAGGTCTGTGGTTGGAGTTTTGGGTGATGGAGGAGCTGATCTGGACAAGGCTCAGATGAATGAGGAGGTGATGAAGGTGATAGAGATGCCCTGCACAATGCTCATTCAAACGAATCAATGAATCCTTGCAAACAAACCAAGTCCTAGCTAACTTAATCCAACTGTCAATGAAATGAATAAACAACAGCTTTGTTTGGAAAGAGAACCGCGTACATCACGTGGGTAAGAACATTCAAAAAGATCTAAATGCATGACAAACTCCTACCAATCGATTCTAACCATAAAAAGCTACTTTAACCATCACAAACAACCAAAATAACAAAGCAAGATCTAAGAGCAGATTTCATTTTAAGAACGCAACAAACACATAAAGATAAACAAGGGAGGTACTGAGCGCTTGAGATGGGCCCAACCCCAAGAGCTACAGCCTCCCAAGAGAGATTTAGAGCTGGTGCAAAGCTGGATTCATCTTTATTAATCAAGAATGAAGAGTTACATCAAAACTGTCCACAAGGAGAACTTGAAAATGAGCTGAAAGAAAAGCTAATCTATTGCATAAAAATCGAACTACAAACTAGCTAACTAATGGCTAAAACAAAATGACTAACTGGCTACAAAATGACTACCCACTAGCTAACCAAAATGAGGCCCCAAGCCTTCTTATTTATACAATTTGAGGACCCAACAGTCCTCCTAAAAGTTAGGGACTTGGCTGCCCAAGACTTGGAGTTAACAGCAATCCTACTTGACTTGCTTGGATGCCCTTGTGCTGATTGATTCGGTGGCCCTTGAACTCCGAGCTGATGGTGGAGAATTCGAGGTAAGGGCCCAAAATGAGGGGGACACCTTCCTACAAATCCTCTAGCTTGTTCTCCCACGAATTTGGCTGCCAAGTGCTCATTAAGACCTTCCATTTTGTCTCCAAGTTGACCAAAAAGGCTACACAAAGCACCCATTAGACTTGTTGGCATAATGACTAACCAAATTCACTCTATTAACATAAAAATAATAAAAAACATGCAATAAACAAATGAGAATGGTGGACTAAGCCAAATTAGGAGGTTGAATGAGCCCAAATAATTGTCCATTTTTGGGGCTCATCAGCAGTTGAGGGAAGGATACTCACTGATGCACCTTCATCTATAATGGTGATAGATACAATCATATTACAAACTTGTACTATGATCTCGAAAGGCACATAAGAAGGAAGACTGAATCCTGCTAGTCAATTCCAATCAAAGGAAGTGACCAGACTACTTGGAGGGGGTACCGTGGAAATGAGAGAATTAACCCCTTGAGTTATGAGATTGGGAGTATTTTCCTCCTGTCTTGATGGGACAAGAGGACTTCCCTCAAGCCAATTAGAATCTAAAGAAAAAAAAAAGAACTTGAGTGGTATCATATTCACTCTCTTCGAGAAAGCTACAATTCACTGAAGGTGAAATCAAGTCAATTGTTACATCAACCTGTTTACTTGGGTCGGGTATAGACTCATATGATTCACTTTCAAAGAGAGTGAGTTTGACTGACAGTTGATTTTGGTCAGTCAATTCATCAACTAGGGAAGGATTAAAGGATAGTCTCCTGTAACTATATGGAAGTCGCTGTGTTAAAGTAGGACGGTTATCCAACACATTTTTGGCTTCATCTAGATAGGGACAAAGGTGAATGGGGTGATTCCTTTCACATACCCTACAGGGAAACTTAACTTTACCCTTCTTTCCATGAACTTTACTACCACTAGTTGATGGTGTGTCACCAACATGATCTCCAGAAGTAGATGACAAAGGATGGTGTGAACGAGAAGGCCATTCTTCTAAGATCTAAGGAATATCAGGACAATTTCGAAGAAGATGGTCTCTCCTATAAATTTTGCATGGATATCAAACTTTATGAGGCTTGATGGATGGTTTCTCATTAGATGTTACATTTAAAGCAATGGTTGCTTCATTGCCCCTCTGTTGAATTTGCTTCTTCTTCTTCATCTTCCCTTTGTTCTTCTTCTTAGCCACCTGGTTATTAGTACTAATACTTTAACCAGGCGAAGAGGAAGAAGGGGAGGAAGAAACAATCGAGGAAGAAGACAAAGGGTCAGCTTTAGGATCAACTCGAGGTTGACCTTGTCCAGTTGGAGGTATACTCGATTGCGGAGAAATCACGACATTTTGAACCAAGGAGGTTGAAAACAACCATACTGGCAAGCCAATGGTAGATCCCGGAAGGGACAATGTAGCCATATATGGAGCTCCAATATTTCCAAAAGGAGGAAAAGGACTAGGATTCCCATCAAAAGGAATTCCTTGATTGGTGGAATTTGGATTTGTCACCAGATGTTTCAACTTAAGATCAACTAAGGAGTGAGCATCGAGCATGTTATCTGCAGTCAATTAATTTTATTTTAATCAAAGTAACATAACAAAATGGAAGAGAGATAATCTAGGCAAAAGGTTTACCAAGCAACTGTGAACTACAGAATACCTCCTAGAAAACTAAGAAGTACGGGCAGGCAATCTCTCCAAGTGTTGTATTCAGTGTATCATAGTGTACAAGGCGGCCGACTCGGTTACCTAAGGATGGATAGCAACCTAGTGTTTTCCTCCCATATATACATGAAGGTACGTGGAGGCCTAATCTGTATAAGCATTGTCTAATGCAAAACCCCACAGCGAGAGCATTCCCATATACTTTACATACTGTAAAACCGCCCTATATACCCGAAGGTACATGGACGAACTACGATATACTCATGTATGTGGAATGAGGTATCGCACTCGTAATGTATTGCGGACAAGTTAGCGACAACTGCCTTGTTTTATGATGTCGGAACACGTCTCTAGCCTAAACCTCTAAATGTTTTTCGTTAGGTGATAATGCTCCATTAGGTAAATTTAGATAAATTTTAAGTTGATTTTCTTTAGAATTTCCCTTTCAAGGTTCACCACATCATGCATGTTTGAAATTCCTAAATGCCACTAATATGATAAGCATTTTTTCCATTCAATTTAACAATGAAAATCCTTAGCTAGTAGGGATAGAGCAATCAAATCTTTGACAAAGAGCAAAGAGCACATCTAATGCAATTTCCCTAGCTATTCCTTTCAAGAATTCACAAACTACAATATGAATGATACAAGTTTTTCTTTTTGAATTCCTTAATGTTATGATGAACAAAAAAGAAATATGCACATACAATCAATCAATCTTTCATAAGAACGAAGACTTTTACAACAATTCTAATTCGAAGGAAGAGAAGACTTTATGGCATTTTCTTTGGAATGAATATTAATCAACTATATTTTAACTTTGACTATAGACTAATAATGACAAAGAAAACATTAAAGAAACATTAATCAATCAAATCAAATTAGGGTTGGAAAATGAGATAAAAATTTGTTCTCTGAGACATGACATTCATTGATCAATCAACAAGCAAACAAGTAGAGAAAAGTTGGCAAAAAACACATTCCAAAGGTGGGAAATTGGCCTAAGGTTGATCAGTACAGGTCAAAGAGGGCCTAACTGCGCTGCAAAGCACTCTCTCTGACTCAAAGATGCTCTACAGAGCACTATCTCCTCACCAAGCCTGCATTGTTTTTTGAGAGGCCACTAAAGAGTCATCTAACCTCAATTTTTGACCAAAATTCAATGCAAAAGATCTGAAATACACTGAATGAACACAAATAAAGTTTACAAGGATGTCTTAGGAGGTGGATAAGCTACTAGGAAAGAGGATTCTTCCCCAGTGGAGTCGCCAATTTGTTTTGGAGAATTTAGCATCTATGGATAAACACTAATTCACTAGACAAGTAGTTGTGCATAGAACAACAATTTAAAGTGTTTTAGACTTTCCCTATAAGCAATAGATAATAAGAGAGGATAGAAGGCCTACATGTAGTTCCACTTTCCTCTCGTCTCCCTTGTATCGATTCCGTCGCTCCTTCCGGTACTTAATCCGCTTGAAAAGTACCCTGGCGACACAACAACAGAAGACGAAAACAGATCAAAGCATACAATCCATTGAAGATAAATGAAAAGAATCAGAAACAATTCATACATATAATCATTATGAAAGAAGACAACATATGGAAAAAGGTTTAAACACTTTATTAGATAGAAGAAGGAATTACAACCATCAGTGTCTGATTCAAAGTCATTTCTCCAGCTTGGATCCCATCCACATCACATCAAAAGAGAGACAAGGTTGTGGCATCACATCATTTGCTCCAGAGTCAAGTCTCATAGCAGCATTATCTCCTTACAATTCAACATAACCCAGCCTGCCCCTGATCACTTAGATGAGTGGTTAATTTATAGGAGGATGAAGAAGGTTTTGTCATTAGATGTGTGCACAATTGGTCCCATGCCCTAGCCTAGTCTCTCTCTTGGTTCGTATGCTCGTAGCATGGTCTTTCCTATTCTTATTTCTTCCTCTGAAAGAATTGAATCCTTATGCATAACTGTTTGGATGAAATCCACTGCTCCTGCACTGAATTCTTCTTCTGGACAGCACAGGTATCACTGCCTGCGTTGGAAAATCGACTTCTGTATTTGCCCAAACTTAACTTTGTCATAGAGCTATGTTAATTAAAAGTCAACCTCTGTGTTTGTCCAAACTTAACTTTGTCATAGATCTGTGTTAATTAAAAATCAACTTCTGTGTTTGCCCAAACTTAACCCTAAACCAGGGATTTAATGGCGCTACAAACCTGTCTGAGCTGAGTCCATGAAGTCAAAAAAATACAAAAGAAAACTTGCCGACATTATAAAATTTATTTGACTATCAGCCAGTACATTATAAAAGTTGTTTGACTATCAGCCAGTTTCTATGTTCCATCTTTGGGAATGACCCATGATATAATAAAATTATATATTTTACAACTTCAAACTGTATCAAAAAGAGGCTACGGTAAATGGTCCAACTATATCATTGTTAGTAATCAGATTCTGGAACCATTAAAGCGATTAAGATGCATAGGGTTTTGTCATCAAAGGTAGAGAAAATATTGCGGGAATCCGACAACCATGCCAAGTTGGAAATGCCCTCAAGATGGCCTTTGAGCGCTTCTTCAGAATTCTGTCAGTTGCAGATCATATTCTCACAGTTTTGTTGGCAGAGGAACTCCCTAGTAATTTCCCATTTTTCGAGAGTATAATGTTTAATATAGTGGGCATGCCCTAGTGTACGCTCAATTTCATACACAATTTTTCAGGCAATTGGCATTGGAACGTTTGTTTGTGGTGTAGTGATAGTAGAAGAATTAATTGTAAACGCTTAATTTCATAGACAAAATTTTCAGGCAATTGGCATTGGAACGTTTGTTTGTGGTGTAGTGATGGTAGAAGGATTAATTGTAATTACTCATGGTCGTCAATTTATTTTATTCATTACAAGACAAGATTTTTGAACAAATTATTTTCCAACATTAGTTCCCACCTTAAATATGCCGTCAAGTTTTTTTTTGTGCCCATACATCCTTCACCAATAAACAGTATAAAATCATAAGATAATAAAAATAGTGAGCATATAATATATTAAAAAAAAAACTAAAACAAAAAGGGAAAATCGTACAAGTTTACCTTTGGATTAGATTGGAGTTCGGAAGTATAGGTAGGTGAACATGATTTAATATTTTGGAACCTTGACACCATGCACGTGAATTGTGTTTCCTTTCCAAATTTTAGTTCATTCAGGGAAAAATTTGAGCAATGATTACAAATAGCAATTTCCAGCAGCGATGGAATTCTTTTAAAACAGTACTCTTTAAAATATTTTTTCAACCCGTTCCTTAGCTTTGCTTATTTAGGCACAAGCTGCCTCGATGATAAACGATATGGCAAGTTCCACCGGGCCACTAATATATGAATTTGCTTCTTACTATTTTTAACTATGGTTATATTTTGTTGGTTTGTATCTCTATGCATTGATAATTTGGTCCTCTAATTCATCGTATGAATCCATTTGTTCGAAGAAGCCTAGGTGTTCTTCATGGTGAACAGTGAGCACCACCATATAATATTGTAACATGGTGAACACTAAGCGCCATATCATATTGTAAACTATTATTTTCTTTATTACTGTATTTTTCAAATGATTTTAAAAAGGTTGGTTTGTTTTTATGATTTTAAAAAGGTTGTCCTTTGAGTGTTTTCATTAAGAAGTGATATGTTATTATTTAAACATATTATTTTATTATATAGGTATGACAAAGTATTATATGTATAAAAAGTATATAATGTGGAGCATAAACGGTAAGACACAAGATGTGGTAATTTGTGCGCATAAAGTGTAAACAAATTTAAATATTTTGTAATTAAATATAATTTTGCTTTTTAAATTAAAACTTTTATGGCAATTTGAGTGGATATTTTGCAAAATCCTTTCTTATAATTGAGTGTAAAATTACTATAAAGAAATATTATTTTTTGAAAATGTTTTTCCTTATAATCATATTAATTCATTTAGGACTAGATACACTCACCATGTTAATTTTCTAAGTTGCATTTACAAAAGGTGCTTATTTGTGATTTCCTTGTAAGTCTATACCCTTGAATAATATCCTATAATTTAAATGAACTTAAGCTAAATTTTTACAAATTTTCTATCAGTATGCTAAAAAAAAGGTTGCTTGATGTCATGCATATTTCTTGTATTATAACATCGTACACACCTTAGTATTCTCATGAGACGAACTTAGATGTAACTTCTTGTAAGTCATGGACTTGTCTTAGGTATTTTCATAATGTTGATTTGCATATGTTTATAAAAGAGAAATCCAACATGTTAACACATTAAAGTTGTCAAAGGTGAACAACAATTGATTAGTATGTTAGAACCACTTTTAAGACAATATATAGTATTGTTATCTTAAAACATGGAGCACTAGATATTCTATATATATCAATTGGATAGTTAATATCTAACAATAATGTTAGTTCTGAGTGATTGAAGTCATTGGGAACCTACTTTAGAAACACAAGGATGCATTAAAAGAAATAATAAAAATGACTGTCTAACATTTTTTATGGGATTTCAAGAAGACATCTAGTTATAGTAATGTGATTAAGAATGGTAAATCGGTGCTTATGTGAATGCTCAAAAACATATGAGATAATTATTTACACATATCTAAAGATATTTGAGGGTGACTAGTAGTGCGTCTTAGTGTTTGCTTAGCTAATGTTGGGAGAGGATTTAATATATCCTTGGGGATTTTCTCAGTAGTAGTAATGCTCATTTATCAGCATAGTAAAAGAAAAACTTATGCTTATCATTTTAAATATGTGTGTAAGTTGACTAAGAGAAGACAGGTCCTAAGTTACAATAATAAGTCTCGTGTGTCATATAGAAAATTCATCCGTTCAAAATGGTGAAGATTCAAGGAAATCAAGGTCAAGGAGGATCATCATAAGGACCTCCTTCAAATAACCCATTGTCATCACTAGATATGGCTCTAATCTTGCGCTCGCTAGGAGCAATTAATGAGACTTTAAAAGGGTGTAAAACAACTTAGGTGGAAGTGGAACACCCTCCATTAGGGTTGGGCAATCTCGAGGGATAAAGAGACTCAGATAGAGGACCTCCAATCAAGAACGTTACAATGGAGATCCAAAATATTAAGCTCCCAGAGTTTGTTGGAGGTCGTGCCAGTGAATGAGTAGGAGCCTAGCGAGAGGGAATGAGAAATTGCTTTGCAATAAGAGATTATACTTTCAATTCAAAAGCCAAAATAATGATATTCCAACTCAGAGATAGTACCCTGAACTGGTGGGGTAACTTAGAGCGTCAACTGCACCTAACTCGTGACACAGTTACTTGGGAGTTATTTGAGGAGAGATTTAGAAAAAACTACCTACCATCATATTATGAAGAACAACAAGTAGGATCCTTCCATGCTTTGGTACAAGGAAACTGCACAGTAGAGGAATATGAGATTAGATTCATGGAATTGGTCAAGTGTGTCTCCTACGTGGACACTGATCAATGCCAAGAAGATCATTTCATTTATGCAATGAACCCTAATATTAGGGAAATGTTTTGGATTTGGAAACTATCCTCAGTTGCAAAAGTCGTTGAAAATGCTGACTATGTTGAAGAGAACTTAGAATTAAAAGGTGGAAACAAAACTGTTTTTTCTGTTGATCTCAAGATGACCTGAGGTCATCACTGATGTCAACTCAAGCAGCACCAAGGATGACCTTGAACTTCCATGGCACGTTGGGCATCATCATTCATGGTTTATCGTCTCATAACCATTATAGGAATACTCTACTCAAAAATATATTTCTATCAGTATATAACTCTCCTCGTAATTCCTCACGGTTTGTAAGTTATTCAAGATTGAAGTTATTAACTCCAATTACTGGGCTAAAACCCCATGCGGTTGTGGCATGGAATCTATCATTTATTTTGGTCATTGAATAGTCAATAATTAGAATTTATTAGAATTTTTTTAATCTCCTAAAATCCCTCCAACATTCTCTATAGAAGCCCCTCTCAACTCTATAAAAAGAAATCTCATATATCCTCCAAAAGTAGCGATCGTGGAAATTTCTCTATAACTTTATTTCTGCAAAGTCTTAGATATTGAAATTAAAACCCATTTGAGCGAAAATACTGATGAACGTCATGACCAAATTTCAGATCTTGGTTCGCTATATTTTCGGAGATATGATATATGGAAGTTAGGGTTTTTGCAGGCTCCCAAGTTGAAGATTAAAGAATTATTAGAAAAGCGTTTAGGTGTTTTTTGTCGTCGAGGGTGTTTCGACCTTAAAATATATGTGCATTTGTGTTCCTTTTGTTTACTGCTATCATTTTACAAACACTAATAATAATTGAAGATTAAATAATGCTCTGAAAGATTAATAATACTACTAACTGAAAGGAATATTGAATCAACAACACCCCCCCCCCCCCCCCCCCCCCAAAGTATTTCCAATAATTGGTATCAGAGCTTGGTTCATTTAATAGCAGTTTAACAACTAGAAGGAGATCATGGAGCATATCAAGAATGGTGTACCTCTCTTTAATGAAAATAATTATGCACTCTAGAAAGGAAGAATGGAGGGCTATCTCTTGGTGCAAGGTTACGATGTATGGGACACTGTTCAAAATTGATTTACACCAACCACAAATGAACAGAGTAAGAAGAATTTGGTAAATGATGCAAAAGAAAATAATATTATTATCAGTGAACTTATTAAATCTGCTTATCATAAGGTGTTGGGTTGTAAAACTGCCAAAAATGTATGGGACAAGCTTGAGAATATATATGCAAGTGACTCAAATGTCAAAGATATCTCATCATTTGATGAAGACAGTGTCAGTGAAGAAGAAGACAATGAGAGTATTGTTTATGGCCAAGCACAATAAACAAGAGGTATCAAACAACGAAGAAGAAGGGTTGACCATAGAAGAATTTTCTAAGAAGACAATCAAGCTTATAAAAGGGCTCAAGTCTAATAAGATTCGTTCCAATACTCTTGAAGAACAAGTTCAAGGTCTCAAAATTGAAGTTGAAGAACACAAATGTATTGAAGAGTCACTTCAAAAGAAGTTGGAAGAAAGAAAACAAGAAAGGAAAGCATTAGAAGCCAAAGTAGTCTCGTTGTGTAAGGAAGTGAAGAAGGGAAACACTATCCAAAACTATGACAACAACTCATGGGCATTGGAAGAAATCAATAATATAGCACCACGAGACCTCAAGAGAGAAGTCCAACAGAAGAAACAAAAACTCGGCACAACATTTGCAAAGATTAGCAGGATTACACAACAGATGTAGGAAGCAAAAATTGAAAGGAAGGAATCTGATCAAAGATACATATTCGTTGTTGACCAAAAGCAAAAGGAATTAGAAACATCTTCAATAGAAATAAGGAGGCTCAGGATTGAAAATGAGAAGCAGAAGGAACAGATACATGTTCTCAACGGAGAGGTAGAGAAGACAACTCTTCTCAAGCTACAGGTTCAGGAGGCAGAAAAAAGAAGGAAGAGCTTGAAAAGATGGTTTCAAGAAGATCTTGCTCAAAAGAAAGAAGAACTTGAAGCAACCGGTGATGAGATCAACAAACTCAAGGGATCACAGAAACAACATTTACAAGATAAGGTAGGTGAAGAAGAAAAAATGAAGGAAATTAAATATGGTAAAGCTCCAGTTGATGAAGGTACAAGATCCACAGCTTCGTAGGATGATTCTGCGAAGGAAGTTGATTAAAGTGGAAATCCAAAGAAGAACGTTGCAACTCCAATGAACAAGACCAAAGTAATCAAGAACAAATGACCACAAAAAACTACAACACCACCTCTAAAGAAGAATGAAAAATCTTCGAGGTATGTTCGTTTATTTAATGGTTATTGATTTTTATTTGCTAACTATGGACATATGGTTAGGGATTGTGAAATTTTTGACAGGTACAATCATTATATTAAAAACCCTAGAAGCAAGTTTGCAGGATCACAAGATAGGTTCCACAATGATTTTGTTAGAAGAGAATATGTGGTAGATGGGCCAAATATTGAATGTTTCAAATGCAATAACTATGGCCATAGCGCTCATGGTTGCAGACATTAGATGGAATCGCCTATGGACAACATTGAATGCTTCAAGGGTCATAACTATGGGCACATGGCTTGGGATTGTAGGAATAAGAAGGTCTAGAAAAGGAAACAGGTACTAGAAGACAAAGTAGATAATAAGGTTTTAGCAGTTATGCTTTCAGGATTTGTAAAAGCAAAAGGTCATGAGGAATTAGCAGTTGCTTCAGATAATGACTCAAGTCAAGATGACACATTAGGTGACTCACTATTTTGAAAAATCTGGCTTGTTGACTCCTTAATGTTTGTACAAGAGGAGTCTATGTAGTAGTATATGGCACAAGTCTATGATTGAAAAGAACATAGCTTGAACAAGATGGTAGTTTCATTAAAGGTTCAGGGGGAGAAAAACAGTTGAAGGATTACAGGTTACTAGGAGCAACACAAGATTAGTCTGTAAAGGATATGCACAGGTTGAAGAAATAAATTTTTAAGAAACATTTTCACCAATTGCCAGAATGGAAGCCATCCAGTTGTTTCTCGCCTATGCATGTTCAATGAAAATAAAAGTCTACCAAATGGATGTGAAGTCATCGTTTCTAAATGGAAAATTAGAAGAAGAAGTTTACATCGAACAGCCTGAAGGTTTTCTACTATCAAGAAAATAAGACTATGTTTTCAGGTTAAAGAAGACTCTGTATGGTCTTGAGCACGCTCCTAGAGCATGGTATGTTCCTCTTGATGGATATCTACGTAAAAAAGGTTTCAATAAAGGTATTGTTGATAGAAATCTTTACGTACAAATAGATAAAGATAATTTAACAATCGTTGAGGTATATGTGATGATATAATCTTTGGTAGAAATGATGATTGAATAAGTAAGAAAATTGCTACAAACATGCAAAGTGAGTTTGAAATGTCTTTAATACCTAGTGAGTTGACATACTTCTTAGGGCTTCACATATCTCAACAAGAGAAATATATGTCAAGCCAAGTACATAAAGGAAATGTTCAAGAAATTCAAAATGGAGGATTGCAAACCCTTCCTTACTCTGATGGTAACAGGTTGCAAATTGAGCATAGACGACCAAGCTAAGGATGTGGATAAGAGGCTGTACAGATATATGATTGCTAATCTTCTATATGGAACAACCTCCTGACCAAATGTTATGAAAGCAGTTGGAGAAGTAGTAAGATTCCAAGCAGCACCAAAAGAATCACATATTCTTGTTGTCAAAAGAATTCTTCTATATCTAAAGTGCACAATAGAATATGGCTTGTGGTATCCCAAGGGAAACAATCTCATTATTCAAGCCTTTACATATGCAGATTGGGCAGGAAGCGTTGATGATCGTAAGAGTACTAGTGGAGCAACATTTTATCTAGGTGGTTGTCTTGTATCAGTTGAGAAAAATGCAAACCTCAATCTCATTATCTACAACGGAAGCATAATACATTGCAGCGAAAACTTTTTGTACTCAAATCCTTTGGATGAAATAAAATTTTCAAGATCTTCAAGTACAAGCCAGAGAGCCTATTCCCATCTTCTGTGATAACACTAGTGCCATCAACATCCTCAGGAATCTTGTCATGCATTCAAAAGTAAAACCCATTCTAATCAAATATCATTTTGTTAGAGAACAAGTCGCTGAAAAGAATATAAAACTTGAATATGTTGGTACAAAAGAACAAATCGCTGATATCTTCACTAAACCTTTACCTCATAAAGTATTTAAATATTTTTTCCAAAACCTTGGGATTCTCCCAAGTTCTCATTAGATTTTCCTTATTCAGAAAATAAAGGGGTAGTGGAAGTGTGTATAGGTACACAGGATGGTTGTCTGTCAGGGGGAGTTACCCTTTGCCATTGATGTCAAAGGGGGAGAGAAGAAAGTAGGAATAGGTTCCCTGATCGCAGGGGGAGTACTTGTGTTGCCATCAATGCCAAAGGGGGAGATTGTTGATCTAAATATGATCTAAGGTTGTCATTGATGTCAACCCAAGCATCACTAAGGACTGAACTTCCATGGAAAATTGGGCATCATCATTCATGGTTCCTCATCTCATAACCATTATAGGAATACTCTACTCAAAAATATCTTTCTATCGGTATATAGCCCTCGTCGTAATTCCTCAGGGTTTGTAAGTTATTCAAGATTGAATTTAGTAAGACCAATTAGTGGGCTAAAACCCCATGGGGATGTGGCATGGAATTTATCATTGATTTTTGTCATTAAATACTAAATAATTAATAATTTTTTAAGCTCCTAAAATCCCTCCAACATTCTCTATAGAATCCCCTCTCAACTCTATAAAAAGAAATCTCATATATCCTTCAAAAGTAGTGATTGTGGAATCTTCTCTATAACTTTATTTATGTGAAGTATTAGATGCTAAAACTAAACCCCGTTTGAACTGAAATTCTAATGAATATCGTGAAAAAATTTTAGATCTTGATTCACTATATTTTCGGAGATATGATTTGTGGAAGTTAGGGTGTTTGCAGGCTCCAGAATTTCATCTCAAAGAGGTGACGTTGGGAAAATCATCATAACTCTCTCTTTGAGAAGTGGATTGGAATTCTGTAAAATGTGATAGATATTGCATGGATTTTAGTTTTCTTTATATCAATTTCAGAGCCAAAGGAGGAAACAATGACATGTGGCACTATGTACACGTTTCGTCTACTGAACTAGTCCATAATTAGGTCATTATGAGAGAGTGGGCATAACTTTTCCTTGAAGAATCCAAATCGGGTCAGACCTATGGCATTCGAAAGAAGACACAGAGGGCTAATACAAGACTGAGTATCACATATTGGGGATCTGAAATCACAAATATAAATCAGATTCAATATCGCACTCCTAGAAGGCAAGGAAAAAATTAGACCAAGTGTTGTCAAGGGCAGCAAAGGACTAGAGTTTCTAGGCCAGCAAAGAGAAAGGTGCAGCAAAATGATGCAACAAAGGTAAGATCTAGGTAAGTATCTTTTGTATATGCATGTTCATCTCTTAATTGCATTAGGTTCTTTGTATTCTAATTTTTTGTTTTTGTTTAGAAATGACATATGCTCTATAGGATGATGTAAGCTTTGTTATTATCATGTCATGGGTATTTCCTTGAAGACTTTTTGTAGGTATTATATAATCATTAAGAGAAGACTCGCTGCATAATCTAATGTTCTGAAGAGTGAGAAAGGGTAGCATGACAAGAGTAGCAATCAAGGTGCAGAACATTAGCAATAAGTTCATCACATGAAGTCTTCAAGTGGGTTGCATTGCATACAATCATTGTAAAAGTATCATTGTACATAGTCATTGTAAAAGCATCATTATAAAGGTTGTACAAGTGTCTGTCTGCCAAGAGTTGAAGAGGAAGTGTCGGGAGGTCAAGGATCATCATTAGGAGGTTGTTTCATAGTTTGGGTTATGGTCTAGTACATGTCTTCTTCTTCTACATCATTCTATATCATTGTAAAGTGGACCATTTTCCCTGGTATGGGAGTCCATTTTTCTTTTATTCTTCTATACGGTGGTAGGGTGGGAGGGTGCTGCTAGGTTGGCACATGAGGTCACCAATAGGTTCAAGCCTGTGAAAACTTTAGGCTGTTAGGCTAGTGCTGTGGTGAGTTGTATCTTATTGGGTGTTGGGGCATCCGTTCAGTTTGACTACTGAAGAATCGCGGGATTTGGAGCATCCATCCAGTGGGAGATGGAGAACAATGCTTTTCTAGATTCTACGTAGTTGGAGCTTTATTTTCAATTGGAGTTGAAGATTAAAGAATTATTATAAAATCATTCAGGTGGTTTTTGTCCCAGAGGGGGTTTCCACCTTAAAAATTGTGTGCATTTGTGTTCCTTTTGTTTACTGCTATCATTGTACAAACACTGATAATAATTGAAGATTAACTAATGCTCTGAAA
This sequence comes from Pinus tabuliformis, assembly GCA_031772625.1. Taxonomy (NCBI): domain Eukaryota; kingdom Viridiplantae; phylum Streptophyta; class Pinopsida; order Pinales; family Pinaceae; genus Pinus; species Pinus tabuliformis. The sequence continues at coordinate 1,967,460,249 of CM062817.1, read as the reverse complement.
GATTAATAATAATACTAATTGAAAGGAATACTGATTCAATCGCCCCCCACCCCCCCGGCTCATTATTTCCAACATTTTCCACAAAAACCAAGGTTTACAAGGAAGGCCCCTCATACATTCTCTAGGGGAGGAAGTTTGGGGCCACCTCCATATGGAAATAGGGTTGTTACGCAGAGCACCGACAACGGGGATTTCAATGATTGCAAGTGAAACTTCACAGGAAACTTTGAGGACTCATGCAAATCACGATTAGATGCGAGGAGCCACAAGTAGGGGTAATGGTCTCATGGGAAGGACTTATTTCCAAATAAATCCACATCGTTTTGTTTAGAGTCTACCATGCATCACTTGTTGGGGATGTGGGGGATCTCATTACAAGCGAGATTGTCCTGAGTTAAAAACTGGTAAAAATCGTAGAGAAGGAAAAGCACCAATGGGGGAAGTAAGAAGATACCATCATATCTATGCAGTAGTTGATAACCAATAAGTGGAACACCAATCTGCCATGGTAGAAACCTTTGGTATGATAAACAATGGAAATGGTAATTTTTTTTATTCTAGTGCTACAAATAGTTTCATTTCACCAGTTCCATTATAAAAAGGTGGGTTGGCAACCTATGAGCACAATGACTTTAAACAAGTTGAAATGGCTTATGGAATAAAACAAGCCGTAGGACTTATTGTTGACCAATGTTAGGTGAACCTTGGGGAATGTAAAACTAAATTGAAGGTATATGTCACAACACCAGGGAAATATGATGTAATCATCAGAATGGATTGGATAGAAGCTCATCGAAATTTGGTAGACTATTTCAAAAAGAAGGTGATTAGTTTAGATGATGAAGGTAGGTCAATTGAGATTTGTGATATCGAAAGTGGAGTGTCCCTACAATTCATCTCCATGATAAAGGTAAAATTTTGTCTCCAATAAGGTTGTAAGATATATGTTCTCGAGGCTATAAGTGACCAGAAAGGACCCTCCCTATATAAACACCCAATTTTGTCAAAATTCAAGGATGTTTTCCCGAAGGAATTTCCTGGATTACCACCTGTGGGTGCAAAAAGAATATCTAAGATATCCTACAGGATGACAACTCTAGAAATTTTTGACGTGCATATGAAGTTAAAAGAGGTTTTAGACCTGGGAATTATTAGACCTACTGTTTTACCTTCGGGTGCACCAGTGACTTTCGTCAAGAAGAAGGATGGTTCCGTAGGGTTATTTATAGATCATAGGGACTTGAATGAAGCCACAATAAAGAATAGATACTTGATACCTAGGATAGATGACCTATTTGATCAAGTGGAGGGAGAAATGATTTTCTCAAAGATAGATCTACGGTCTCGATACCACCAATTGAGGATTAAGGAAGGTTACATCTCAAAAACTGCATTTCAAACTGAGTTTGGGCACTATCAGTGTGTATTTGTACCATTTGGTTTGACCAATGCACCAACAATATTCATGAGTCTCATGAATATTCTCATCAATGGTGTGTTTAGGAAGTATTTGGACCAACTTTTGCAAGTATTTCTAGATGATATTATTGTGTATTCCAAGAATGACAAGGAGCATGAAAAGAAACAAAGGTTTCTATTGACTTTCTTAAGGGAAAATCAATTGTATGGAAAATTGTAAAAATGTTCCTTATTTCAGAAAAAAATCATTATTTTGGGCACATCATTTCTGGAGAATGGATTTCAGTTGACCTAGAAAAGGTAAAGGCCATAATGGATTGGCTAGTGCTAATAAATGATCATGCGAAGCTTTATGAGGCAAGCAGGTTATTATCGTAGATTTGTGGAAGGATTTTCAAATATTACAAAACCCATCACCGCATTATAATGAAAAGGGGTTAGGTATGAATGGACATATGAATGTAACATTGCATTCACTAAAATAAAGAGGTTACTAACTAGTGCACCAATCCTTCAAGATCCTAACATGGAAAAGGATTTCATCATCTGCACTAATTCCTCAAAGCAAGGATTGAGAGTAGTATTGATGGAAGAAGCTGGAGTAATACCTTACACATCTAGAAAGTTGAAGAAACATGAAGAAGTGTATGCTACTCATGCCTTAGAATTAGTAGTAGTGATGCTAGCTTTGAAATTTTGGGGACATTACCTCGTTGGGAGAAGTTTTGACTTAAGAACTGATCATGAAATATTGAAGCATCTCTTCACTCAAAGGGATTTGAACACTAAATAGAGACAGTGGAGTGAATTCATGAGTGAGTATGATTTTGGGATCTCATACATTAAGGGAAACGAGAATGTGGTGGTTGATGCACTAAGCAGGAGACCGCAAATATTCTCCCTAATACCCTTGAGGGTTAATTTTAGGGAATGTGTGTTGGGAAAACTCTTTGAAGATAGTTGGTGTATGAAGGTTATATCATCACTCCGTAGTGGAAAGCAAATAGAACCAAATTTTTATGGTTATGTCCTTGAACCATATGGACTATTAAGAATTAAAGGGAGAATGTACATCCCTAAGGAAGGGGGTATAACAAGAACCATCCTCGAAGAGTCACATAATCACTCTATTGTGCACATCCTGGATTGAAGAAAATGTGTACATACATGAAGAAACTCTTCTTTTGGGCATACATGAAGCATGGCATAGTCCAATCTGTCACCAAGTGTCTTGAATGTCAACGAGCGAACGCTGATCATCACCTATGTCTAAATGGGAGGTCATTTCTATGGATTTTGTTGTGGTTTTTCCACTCACTTCACAGAGGCACAATGTTATATTCATTGTAATTGATAAATTGACCAAAAGTGCCCATTTCATCCTAGTGAGACACTTACAATGTTATTGATGTGGTATGAGTTTTTATAAGTGAATTTTTTTGACTACGTGGGTTACCCACAAAGACTATTTCTAATAGAAAATCTCACTTTACATTTAGGTTTTGGACAAGCTTTCAATTGGTGTGGGGACTCAAGTGAACCTTAGCATTGCATATCATCCAAAAATAAACGAGCAAATGAAAAGAGTAAATCATGTTATGGAAGACATGCCTAGAATGTATGTCACTGATAATTAGGCTCAGTGGGAAAGGTAGTTACCATTGGTAGTTTTTTCCTATAATAACAATTACCACAATTTAATTGGGATGCCTCCTTATAAAGCTTTATATGGGAATCGATGTAGGACACCATTGAGTTGGGAAAATTTGGAGGACCGAATAATAGTTGGGCCGGAATTGGCTCAAGAAATGGAAGAATGGGTGAGACAAGTTCGACAAAAGTTAAAGGAAGAAGAAGATAGGAAAAAGATTTATGCTGTTTGACATAGGATTGATCAAAGTTATGAAGTAGGAGACCAAGATTTTATTCGTATTTAGCCCAACAAAAGCACCATTCAGTTTGAGAAAGGGACAAAGTTGTCACCACGATTTATTGGACCTTTTAGAATGAATGAGAAGATTGGACAAGTTTCCTATTGCCTTGTACTGCCACCCCATTTACATAAAGCTCATGATATTTTTCATGTATATATTTTACGACATTATGTTTCTAATGAATCTCACAAACTCGAATAGCGGGAATTGTAGGTCTCATACGTGGGAATCGTAATGGTGGAAACATTACACATATTGGACCATAGGGTTCGACAACAAAGACGTCGTATGTTTGACTAGGTTAAGATCTAATGAGACAAGTATAACCCATGATCTACTAACTGGGAGAATGTAGATACTATACGTCATGACTACCCCTCAATTGTTGACCATTTATGATGCCCATTTTGATATAGATAGCTACATATGCTAAGGCTCTATTTTTAGTTTGATGTTGTTTTATTTATGAATGTTATGTAATATTAATGCATTTTAGTTGTAACAATCAAACTATTTATATAAATCATTTGATGGATTAGGTATTGTTGATTAAAATAATTGATGTATGATTTACTTGATATATGACTTACTTGGTTATGAGATGTATGACTTAAGGAGATATGATTTATCTAATGAATGAATTATCAAAATTATGGTTTATCTAATGTGAGATTTATTTCCAGTATGTTGTTATGAAGTACAAAAATGCCATGTGGATACTAGATGTAATAAAATGATGATTACGATTACTTATTTATATATATTTTTCTGTTATGTATATGCATGAATGAGAACTAACATGAAAATTGGAAATAACTATATGATAACCAAGATCTACGCATCTGATAGAGGAATGCTAAGACATCCAATGAAGAATGGTAGGATGTAAATTGTTCTATTAAATTTTGTATCTACTTGATAGGCACTATTATGACATAGATAAAGTGTAAATGACCGGTGACATGACTGCTCGACTGGATTATTTTATGACAAATATCCAACTAGCACTGTGGTGTGGTCCATATAAGGGTGGAGACATTTCCCACCGTGTAACCTCAAAGCTTGGAATCATGCAAGTGAAGTGATGGACACGCTCCCCTAGAAGTGTGATGACAATTCCTAGTTATCTGCTGGGGAAGTTAGGTCAATATAGTCGATGCTTCCACTATATTGGTTTTATCAATGGTTAGATCGGTATATCCAATGCCATAGTATATTTACATAGAATATGGATAGGATAACATTGGAAGAAGGTTAGGAAGGCTAAGAGGCTATAGGTTAGTTAGATACTCTTGATGGGAAGTGGTATCATTTCTTGACTTACTTAATTTGACTACTACATCTCTCCCCATTTTTTTATGTCTTATTTTCAAACTTCTTTCAAACTCCTTGTGTATTTTTCACTCTAAATTCAGGACAAATTTTTCTAAAGGACGTGCGTATGTAGTGCACTACTTGAGCCTATCATTTTAATTTTCGTTAGTGTTTAATGAACATGCAAATATTGACTTATAATTATTAAGTAATATTGGTATATACCTACACTTGAGAATCTGTAATTTTATTATACTGATATGAATTTTATTATTTGTTATTATTCAATTCCCAGGGTGTCTTCTCAAATTTACTTTTGGATAAGATATGGTCTTCTTCAATTTTATTCTAAATTAAATATCTATATTTCTATTCCCAAGGTTTTTTCTCAAATCTACTTTTGGATAATATATGGTCTTTTCCAATTTATTTCTAAATTAAATATCCATATTTTTATTCCTAAGGTGTCTTCTCAAATCTACCTTTGGATAAGATCTCCAATTTATTTCTATATCAAATATCTATATTTTTGTTCCCAGGGTATCTTCTCAAATCTACTTTTGGATAAGATATGTTAAGGAAAGTGAAGGTTATTAAATTAAAAGGATGAGGGGGTAGTCATGAAATTAATGGTAAGTGGTTGAGGTGGATGAAAGGAAGATACATAAAAGGAAGGACGATGAGAGGAGAAGGGGAGATCCTTGGTCTTCATTTTGGGATTGGAGGATTTTATTTTGGGGAGGAATGTGGAGGAGGGGAAGGGAGGGAAGGGAGAGAAAAATGAGAAAAGCCAAACTTTGATCTATTGAAGATTGTTGTTTTTAACTTGGACACACTACAACATGTTTGACTTGGGCTTGGAGGACCAAGGAACTTGTGGAGGTTCCGTTGGCTAGGAAACCATTCCTAGTTTGTTGGGAAGTAAATTCATTTGGGTGAACCAAGATGAGCATCTCAACAAAGTCAAGAGCATCCCAACCAAGCCACTGGAAGGGGTGTTCTTCAACTTTTTGTTTTATGTAAATTGTTGCAAAAAAAATTGAAATTTCTTACAGTTTTAATATGTTGCTGAAAATAAAATTTACTTGTATATTTTTATCATATATAGTTATAAACATGTTTTCTTTCTTCTTATTGTAATTAAAGTTATTGATAAATTTGGTTTTGTTTGAAAACCTAGGTTAGGTCCTTACATTTAGTTAACTAATGATAAGTACTCTATAAACTTATTTCAAGTTTAAGGGTAGTTTCATTTTGAATTTTTTTCTTGGAATCCTCTACTTTTTTTTAACTAGGTCATTGTTATGATTATATAGACTCAGATCACTTGTTGATTCTACCTAACCAAGTTCATTATTGTAAACAGAAACAAGACATAAAATTCTTATTGTAACTAAAGGGGACGTCAAGGTCTTGAAAATCTTATGAAGTCTTCGAATTTGAATAAATTATTTTTCAATGTATGGAAAATCATACAATATTTAGGGCTATTATCCTAGTCTTTATCTCAATACCCCAACATATTTCTATATCATTATGTGTAGAGATAATATGGCCACCTAAAATATCATGTTGATGGTCTATAATGCGGTAAAATTCGACCCCATTAGACTCCTTTGAGGATGGATCCATTAACTTGTTTCTTTATGTTAGAAGAAGACTAGCTTATAGCGAGTTAAAAGTAGTGTTAGTTCATACTTTAGTAATAAAAAAGTGGTTACAATGCATGAACAATTTCCTCCAGGTACTAGCGTCCCTATTTGGTCATCGTTGGGATACAAAAAGAACGGTAATGTGGTATCTACAATAGCTAGACATCAACCCATACATGAAACCAATATTAGTACACACTAGTTCCGATCAACCTCTTACCCATACAAAACTGAATTTGGATATTGGTAAAATCATATATATATTCCTGAAGGTAATAAAACTTGTCATAACTCAATTGCCAACATATAGTGAGGGTAGTGATCATTGGATGCTATCTACAAATGTGCGTTGACTCATCATTATTATTCAAGAAAAATCATGCCACCTAAAGTGATTTAATAGTGCCTTGTAAAGTGTTTGTAAGATACCTCCGAGTTTTGTATTGTTAACTTGTTTCCTTTTTTTGATGCAATATCTTGCTATTCAGTACTAAATTAAAGATATTTACAAAGGACCATTTTTGTAACAAAAAGTCTAATATGAAAGATGATTTTAAGCTATAGCAACCCATAAGAGACAATAATATTACACATACAATTATCCCGAACATCCAACAAAAAATAGATCAGAGAGCTGACTGAGTTCTACTGAAACCAAAATAGGACACTTGAAAGCACATAAACAAATAAAAACTAATATAGAGGAACGTTGCCAAAACATTGGCAAAAATCTACAAGTGCATGCTATACTGAATGAACAAGAGACAATCATAGACCAAAAGTTCTTGCTACAGAGGCTTAGAGAAGTTGATAAAGGCCTAAGTGGAGATTAGTTTCACAATCAGATTCTTCCAACATGATAGTTTAAGGCTGCAGCTAGAGACCTTTCTTGGAAAGTTTATCTGCTTGTTGGTTAATCTCTTTGTAAACATGAAAGAAGGAGATGTTTTGGAATTTTCTACACAACTTCTTCACCTTGGATTTACAACCGTAGAGATCCAGAACCTGAAGGTTTGACTTTCCTAGAATCTTATCGAGGATAATCATAGTGTCCCCTCCAACCATCAAGTAATATATTGATAAATATTTGGTAATAACCATGGAAGCCCATGCAACCATGAGCTCAACTCTTATATTCATGCCTGTTCCAAAACATATACTAGCTTTGATGATATGATTCTTCTCAAGGAGAATCGTGAAACCACCTACACATTTATCTTGTTAGGTAGCATCATCAAGGAAATAAATAAGATATTTGTTGTTAACTGTCGGACTGGAGGGAATGCGTCTACCATTAGCTTTTCATTTAGAACGATATTCCTTTCAAAAAATGAAGAGCTTATGTTCAAGAAAGATCAACACTTATCCAATTAGAATGAATTTCAAGTCCCAAGGATTAAAAACTGGTTTCACCAAACATGTTCCTATCCTTAGTGTCATCACTAAAATTATATACTTTCAAGTCCCATCTAACATATATATATTTATAGATATATATATTAATTATATGCATCTAATTAATATTTATAATATTTTCTTAAAATTTAAAATCATATAATCATCTTTCAACTCACATCTAACACATATATATTTTAATTATGTGAATGTATATATATATATATATATATATATATATATATATATATATATATATAGATATAGCAAGCAACATGCATGGAAAACAAGTAACAACAATAATGACAGAGGACAAAAGGAAGGGAGAGAGCCCCTCCTATTGAGATGCAATAGCAGGGGAAGGTTAGAATAAAAGCAATCAAGCGGAAGAAAAAAAAAAGTAGGGACCCATCCTTGGAGCCATATGGTAGGCAGGAAGCAGAAGCAAGTGTCTACCATGCGCGGTGGAGAAACCAAGATTCATAATCCCAATGAACAAGCTAGAGTGATATAGAAGCTACATGAAAGATCATGCGCTAATATGCAAATTCATCGGAGTTTGGCTGACGGAAGAGGACCTCATCAGATGGATCTAGCAAAAATGGCAACCTCGAGGACACATCGAGCTGAAGCTGGGAGCAAAAGGCTTTTTTGCGATAATATTCTCAAGCCTGCAACATAAAGAAAAAGTGTTTGAAAATGGCTCATATTTCCATTATAATGCGGGACTATTTATGAGATACTTGGAGGAATGTTATAATCTGGATAAAGAAAAATTTCTAGTAGCTCTGGTGTGGGTAAGATTGTTTGGATTACCAATGGACTTCTGGGATCCTGAAATCTTAGAAGGAATAGGAAACACAATAGGAAGCTTTGTTAAAATCGTTGAAACAACAAAAAAAGGCAGATACATGTCATATGCAAGAATTTGTGTTTATATGAATATAGCAGACCCTATTCCAGGTATAGTCAAATTAGAGTATCATGAGGAAGTATGGTAGAAAACCCTAGACTATGAGCACATACCTTTCTGATGCAGAAGATGTCATGAGTATGGACATATAGTTAAAGAATGCCCACTCACAATAGAAGAGGAGGAGAGGAATGACAAACAACAGAGGAAAAATCATGAAGATTAGGAAGGGCTCCAGGAAGTAAAAAGCAAAAGAAGATATACACGAGAGAATCCCAGTGAAGGAAGGAAAGGAAAACAGACCAAGCCAAGAAACACAAATAGCTTTGAAATCCTACAAGAGGAAGAAGAAGACAATGAGACCCAATCAATGGATTATCAAGGAGAAAAAGGAAAGGAAGGTAGCTCAAGCCAAGGCAATCACAGACGAAGAGAAAGGCACAAAGTGACCCATTCGAAAAGAAGGAAAAGGAAGCGGGAGAGAAAATGGAAAACACAGGGATGGAAATTGATACAAGCAGGGAAGAAGATCTAAGCACGGGCATTTGGATGAAATATTGATTCTAGAAGAACAAAAAAGAATCTATAAAGAAACTTTCCAACAATACAAAGTGAAACAAGGATAGGGCAAGATAGAAATGGTAGAACAACTAGGCCTCCAATAGGACAATACTCAAGAATAGCAAAGTAAAACAAAAGGGGGGAAAAATATGTAGGAGGAATATTCAGGAATCGATTCAGATCATGGGAGAAATGCTAGTGAACAAAGGAAGAGTAGCACCACTCTCGGCGAAATTCCACTAGCTAAATTAGGTAACCCAATGATAATCACATCCTAGAATATAAGAGGCCTAAACAGTAAAGGCAAGAAGAGAATTTTAGTGGATAGGCTAAGAAAAGAGAAACCCCAAATAATGTTAGTACAAGAAAAAAAAATCTCTGGAAGGGAAATAGAGGACATTCTGAGAAAAACCAAACCAAAGTATGAGAATATGACCATAGATGTGAAAGGTAGTGTAGGAGGAATTGCAATACTATGGAGCCCTACAGAAATCCTAGTAGACTATTGGATAGGAATGAAAATAATACTCACAGGGAAGTTCAGGTAAATAGGAAATAGAGAGTGGTTCCTACTATCAGTAGTGTATGGACTGCATACACTAGCGGAAAGAGGAAGCTTCCTCAACCAACTCCAGCTAGGAACTATGTATAAAGAAAAGTTGTGGTTGATAGCAGGCGACTTCAATATGACAACATCAAAAGAGGAGAAGAAAGGAGGACTGCAAAGAGAAGAGCCAGATATGGAAAAATTCAGGGATGTGCAGGCAGAATCGAAGGTGGTCGATATACCAACGATCAATGGAAAATATTCCTAGAATAATCTAAGAGTAGGGACTAGACAGATCGCATCAAAGCTAGACAGATTCCTAGCATCATAAAAATTAATAGAAAAATATATCTTCTACGAATCATCTATCCCCCCATATCTAAGGTCAGACCATTGGCCCATCAAACTAGAAATTGCCATAAACCATCAGAACCAAAACAGACCTTTGAGGTTCGAGGCATTCTGGCTGAGAGATCCCAACTTTATAAAAAAAATGAAGACCTAGTGGGAAGAGATAGAGACTAGGAGGGAAGGAAAAAATAAAATTCACACAGTCCAACTAAGATTAAAAGATCTAAAATGAAATATTGAGAAATGGAACAAAGAAGAATTTGGAAATATCCACAAGGAACAAGAATCGCTCCAGATAACGATGAAAAGAATCCGACAGAAAATTATAGATGAGGGGAGAAGTGAGGAAATGGCAGAAGAAGAAGGACGGGTACTAAGTAAACTGGAGGAAAGAAGAAAACAAGAGGAGATTTTATGGAAATAGAAATCAAGAATTCAATGGCTAAAAGAAGGGGAGAGAAATACAAAATTCTTCCATAAGGCAATGCTGCAACATAGACAACAAAATAGAATATTCTTCCTAAAAGACAAACAGGGAAATCAGATAATACAGAAATAAGAAATGGAAAACTTGCTAGTATAGCATTTCAAAGAGCTCCTAACAGAAGCCAATATTAGAAGGGAGGAAAACAATGAAACAATCAGTCAACATATCCCCAAATTGGTGGAAAGAGATCAAAACTTGGCACTCCTAAGGGTAACAACAAAAGAAGAAGTGGAAGAGGTAATAAAGAAGATGGAAAAGCATAAAGCACCAGGGCTGAACGGATTCACAATAGAATTTTATCATGCCACACGAGACTTTATGAGTCATGATATAGTGAATGTAATAGAAGAATCCTGAGGCACCAAAAGAATGAACCTAGCCTTAAATGCGACCTTCCTAGCTTTGATACCAAAGACAGAGAATTCAAAAGAACCACAAGGGTTTAGGCTGATAGCACTTTGTAACATCATATACAAGGTCCTAGCCACCATAATGGTGAATAGATTAAAACCAATCCTTCCAGAAATGATATCTCAGGAACAGACGAGGTTTGTAAAAGGTAGACAGATAACTGATGGAATAATGGTAGCACAAGAAGCAATCCATTCTTTGAAGAATATAAAAACCAAAGGGATGATGATAAAACCTGATCTAGCAAAAGCATATGACAGACTTAGCTGGGGATACCTACAACAAATCCTAAAGCCATACGGATTTGAGGAAAGGTGGGTAAATTGGGTAATTTAAATTATTAACATGCTAGTTATGTCATTTCTATTCAATGGATCACCATCAAAAGCCTTCAAACCATCCAAAGGTCTCAGGTAGGGAGACCTGCTATCCCTGTTTCTGTTCATAATTGCAGCGGACAGTCTAGGAAGAACAATAAACGACAAAGTGAAAAGTGGACAATTATAGGGATTACATCTATTGGGAAATGACCTAATGCTCACCCATCAACAATTTGTTGATGACGTTATGTTATATGGCCAGGAAACTCTTAAAGAAGCAAAAAAATTAATGGGAATTCTCATGGAATTTACTAAGGCTTCGGGGACAGAAATAAGTAAAGAGAAATCAGAAATCTATTTCTTTAATACTCAAGCTTCCTCCCAAGCTTTCCTGGCTAGAACAATGGGTTACAGAGTGGGGAAATTTCCTACAAAATACCTAGGCATCCTATTAAGTGACCAACAGAACAGAGTGGCTAATTGGGGAACATTGTTAGGCAAGATACAGAAGAGAATGCATAACTGGACACTCAGGGCATTGAACATCCCGAGTCATATAATCCTGCTTAAGTCGATGCTACAAGCCATACCGATTTACCAACTGACCAGCCAAGCTGCACCTAAAACAATCAACCAGAAAATGGTTGATATGTTCAAAAAGTTCCTATGGCAAGGACCGAGCAAGATAAAAAAAATGGGCACTGTTATCTTGGAATTCGTTAAGTAAATCAACAAAAGAAGGAGGACTAGGCCTCAGAGACCCATATATCCTAAATCAGGTAATGGGGGCCAAGTTCTGGTGGCGTTGGATACAAGGAGGGGATGACCTATGGAAAAAATTGTGGGAGAACAAATACGAGATAGCCAGGTCCCTGGAAGGCAAATTGAGAAGCCTAACTGAAAGGAATGGTTCGGAAATCTGGAACCTGGCAAGAGATAATAAAGAAATAATAAGAGAGCATATTTTTTGGGAAGTAGGAGAAGGGGACAAGGCAAAATTCTGGGAAGAGGCATGGCAACAGAGAGGAAAACTAAACCAACAACCCCTACTCCAAGAGATACATCAATTCACCATCCAAACAAAGGGCGACAAAGTAAGTAATTACTAGAGCACAGAGCCAGACGCTTATTGGAGGAAATGTAAACAAAAGGAAAATTGGCAAGAAGCACCTGGAGAAGCTAACTGGGAAATATATAAAAAGGAAATGGATTCAAGGAAAATAGAGGTCAAGGAAGGGACAGACACACTAAGGTGGGGAAACATAATTAAAGGTATGTTCACTGTAGCATAAGGATACCATTTAAAAGCAAGATATAATAAACATATAGAAATTAAGAAATGGGAAAACATATGGAAAATGAAAACTTGGCCGAAGGTGACATTCTTTACTTGGATTTGAAGCCACGAGAGAGTGCTAACTTGGGACCAATTGAGGAAAAAAGGAATGTAGGGCCCATCGTGATGCGCCCTTTGTCGAGAACAGGAGAAAGCCATGGAAAATCTTACCAATGAATGCATAGTCAGTAGTAACCTATGGAGATAGGATCAACACCTTTTTGAGATTAGCAACCGAGACACAAACAACATAAAAATTACAATTGAAAAGTGGAGAAACAAACCTTACCAGAACCCAATCCTGGACAGAGCATGGAACGGGTCCTTAGGATTCATCTTGTGGAACATCTAGAAAGAGAGGAACCGCATGATCTTCAAGGAGGATGGAAGAGCAAAGAACGGGATATGGAATCAAATCATCCAAAACATAAGAGAGACCATACTCACAGAAAGGTGGTACAAGGAGGATTGGAAGACAGATCAAATAGAGACTTGAATAATGACTCGTCTGCATCCAAAGCCTAGTATGACAAACATAATAGCAAGGAAACATAACAGTAATGGAGTGGAAGAAGCTACGCAATGCAAAAATCCTCAACAAGGGTTCACTAAGCTGAATTTTGACGGGACTGCGAAAGGAAACCCTGGAGAAGCACGAATTGGTGGAGTTTTCAGAGATGATAGGGGAAGGATGTGCAAGATCTACGTGATGGATTGTGGTCACACAATAAACAATGAAGTTGAGCTCCATGCATTGAAAAGAGGCTATAAATTGCAATACGAGAGGTATACCACAAGCTTCTGGTAGAAGGGGATGCAAAAATGGTAATAGACATTGTCAAACAACTGCTATAGGGAACACCAGTGGAAAAAATAAGTAGCAGTTGGAGAATTGCTTGGTTGGTTAAGGAGATAAGTAAGCTACTAAAACAGATAGCCTACATCCTTCCCACCCATGTGAGAAGAAAACGAAATGAACCAGCAGACAGTTTGGTGATTTGGGGATGCAGGAACACGGGAAGGTTGCTAGATACAAATGAGGCCGAGCTAATGCAGATGGAGGACATGGCAAATGTGAAACAACTTCTCGAAAAGGAAAAAATAAGAGATATGAATACCATAGAAAATATAGAGAGTTTGAGGAGGAGAGGTCAAGAAAGGGAAGGAGGAGGATAGCCGAGGGAAAGGACAACCGCGGGAAATGAATTGAATAGATAGGAAATCTGTTAGAGGACTGAGCAGGGTAGAGGAGGTACACTCCCCAAGAGTATGGAGGTGGGGATGGAGGAGAATGACAGGGAGGAGGGTAGGGCAGAGAGTAGATGGGTAGGTAGAAGAAAGACACCAATTGTCAGTATAAGGAAAGTCACAACACGTCAAGAGTATCCAGGAGGAAATGGGAATCTATGAAAGACAACGGGAGAAATGATGAAAGGGCAGTATCCTGAGACAAAGGTGAAGGGATCTATGCCAGTAACAAACATCGACAGGAGGAAGAGAGGGATTAAAATAAACGAAAAGATCAAAATAGTAATATGTATGCAAAAATAGATGAGGATAACTGATGAGAAGGAAGGTGGCAGAAGAGAGAAGATGCAGGTGGCCACAAGAAGGAGAACCAGATCAGCACGTTGGTATGTTACACTCTCGTTCCATATTCCTGTTAAACTAAAAAGTTTTATCAGTAGGAATCTAGAAAGTATGAGCTGGAATATGAATCTGATTGACCCAAAGAAAATCAGAATTTCCAGGGATAGAGGAAAATCCATCTCTGCTGATAATTTGATTTCCATGGGATGGGTGAGTGGGAGGAAGAGTCCTGATGCCTGGATGGTAGAGGTTCACCTGGGGGAGGAAACTTGTAACTTTCCTAAGCAATTCTTGACCCTAATCAGGATTGCAAGAAAATTGAGGAGAGCATCAAATGAATCATGGGAAGAATTTTGGAGGAGAAAATTCTGCTGGGTTAGTGGGATTCAGTTAACCCTATGCACTAAGGGGGAGAGTAGGATCCTAGCTTCTAGGAATTCCATAGATAAGCCAGAGAGACTCATGCGAAGAGGGAATCAAAATCAACCTGCAGCCGCACATAATCTCAGGAGGCTGCTTTTTTGGGATGGGAAAGGTTCTAATAGAAGCCTGGATTGCCAGGGGAGCCGTAAGGGAAGAAACCCTCAAAGAAAATTCCCAATCAGGGCTATTATAAGATCTAGGTCCACCCTTCTCTTGTCCAATCTCCCGATGGGATTTGTAATCCTAGGAAAAGATAGAAACCTGAGAAATATGGGAATTGCGAGGAATCACTATTATATATCTGATAAATGTTGTGTTTGTGTGGTAGGTATAGAAATAGTCTCGGAAAAAGATAGAGACTAGAATAGAGAACTCCAAGAAACAAAGAGCTTCGTACAAATAGAGAACAATATGGCCCCGAGGAAAGGATCGAAAGTTAAGAAAATGGAGGAAGGCACAAGCGGATTGGGAAGAAAAGAGGCTGAAAACCCAGGGATGAACAAATGAAGAAAATCATTGATGCCTACATGATTAGGAACCCACCAGATTTCAGAGCCCAGGTAAAGAGATGCGAGAGAGAGTTAAACAACAATATCAAGCAGTGGGATATCCCAATGGAAGAGTGGGAAAATATGGTGCAGGACTCGGGAAATACAAGGGGAAGACAATCCCTATTCAGACACACTATCCAACAGCATTGGGTAATGAAAAATGTGGTGGCACCGGCTATGACATAGAACTAGGAGCAGATAGCAAAGGAAAGAGAGGAGGAACATGAAAAGAATAAGGAGAATGACCCAGTTAAGGTGGAACTACTCAAGGAGATAGTGACAATCCAGATATAGACCTATCGAAATAATCTGGCCCTAGGGAGAATTGAAAAGACTCTCAAAGACTTGAAGTGGAGGATGGAGCAAAGGAGCGAGATGCTAGGATCAAGTGCCAAGGCACCAACCCCAATAATATCCTCGGATGAGGATTGAAGCAGAGAACAAGTGGGATTGTCAAATATCTTTTCTTTTGATGAAATTTAGTAATATGTTTCAGTTTAAATTAAGTTACAGGAACATCAGTATAGACAGTCAAAACTATGATGTTAGATGGATAGCAATAAACCTTTTTAAGTTTTGGACAGGGTATAATGCTGACAAGTGGCTACCTGGTTTCCTTTGGGTAGGTAAGCCACCTGCAATAAATGGATGATAAATGTTTTTGAAAAAAGAATAGAAGTAGAGATTTGCCAAGTTTATATATATATATATATATAGATATATATATAATTTAAACTCTTATTATATTCTTCTTACAATTACCACTTCACAAACCTTGTGGGTTAAAATATTATAATAAAATTAGTACTATTGAAACTAATTCACAACTCAAACCTATAGACACATATTATACCCTAATGAATTTTAAATCTTATAATCAACATGTGCGGGTTTTGAATAATTGATATGATGAACATGAAAATTTAAAACTCTATTAAAGTCCCTTAAAAGTGAGTCGTAAGTTCTAAGTCTTCGAAACATTTTAAGAAACAAATATTTATCATTCAATGCATAAAATTTCATAATAATAAACTTTAGAATGTTGAAATCAGTGGGTGGCACCGGCCCCAAGGATTGTGACACTTGGGAATCTGGATATCCTTGACTTTTTGACTTTCATTATGTGTCACATGAAAGGAATGGTTGACAGAGACAACTGAAAGCTAGGAGGGAAAAGATGGGGCCATGGCCCGTGAGTGAGAGGGACACACTGACAAACTTAAATCTAGGTATGCCACCCACCGGGTGGACGATTTTTGTTTGTCTATAGATGATGACAAATAAGTGTACCGCCACGTTAGATAATCTTGCCGTTGATAGTCGTCATGATATTTTACTTTGCACATGCGGATTTTCAAGATATAGCGTATGTGATTGATGGAAAAATTGTTTGGGGGAAGTGACTTTATGTCAATAATTTCTTGTGGTTCACCTAAGTCTCATTGCTAAGGCATATGCTAGAGACAAACTATATCGCAGTTAGAATTTCTATATTCTAGACGCCTCTTGAAATAGGGACTACCTCCTGTTCTCGAAATGCAACACGTAATCCTTTATTTTCAATGGAAGTGTTAATAAAATCAGAGAGTGGACTGTTATTAACTTGTGGAGACTAGCCAACTATTCAAGCATGGGATATAGGGACTCGAAATTTTGTCTTTTCTTTAGAGTAGTACACAAAAATCACATCAAAAGTCTTGTTGTGATTCGATCAAAAGTATTACTAAATTAGATGAAAATTCTAATTTCTTTGGATCAGCTCCATCTTGTGTGAGTATGGGATGTACGAATATTAAATAAGGATAATATGAATGCTCTTATAGAGACTATTTTAAAGGTCAAATATGTTAAAAGGATTTAGCCACATCAATCAAGTGCAAAACCATGCATATGCAACGTTTTCAAGGAATTGTTGGGTTGTGTTATATTCTTTCCACGACTAGCCCATGTAATTAGCTGGGGGGTTAGAAGGGGGCCAGAGCCCCCCTTAGTTGTTCTGATTGCATAGCAGGGGGAGTCATAGGGGTTTTGAGGGGTGTAGGTAACCCCACTCTATGGGGTCTAGAGTAGTGCCCCAGAAAATTTTGGTTTTGGACCCTATGTTAGGTTAGGCGAACCTACCTATGGTTGTGTGCATGATTTTCGCACATGGTTTTGGATAAAATGGTTTTCGATCCATGGTATTGGATGCTTTGGCATGTATAAAAATGTATTGTGACATTAAAAGGAATATAATGAAAAATCAAGATGGTAGTAGTAGTTTTGAGATCCAGTGGGAAAATCTCTGTTTATATGTGTTTTATGTGATATTCTCTCTCATTGTTTATTTTCTATGTTTTAGAATTTGTATGCAGGTAATTTCTGTACGGGGTTAAAACCTACAGTTGGTATTAGAGTTGTTTTGGCTTCAAGGGGATGACTTGTTGCTGAGGGGTTTCATTCAAGCCTATGGTAGACCCTGTTCAGTGGGAGATCTACGAGATCGATTCTTGTGGTGAAAGAAGATAGCGAGCAGTGGAAGAATAGAGATTGAGGAATTTAATGGTCAAAGTTTTGAGTTATGGACACTCAAGAAGGAGGATCCGTTGGTGTATAAAGATCAGTGGATTGTGGTAGATCCAAGTACTAAACCAATGAGAGTGTAAGATGAGGAATGGAAGAAGTTGGATTGGAAGGCAAAGAGCACAATAAGATTGTGTGTCTCAGATTCATTTTTGCTGAATGTATCAGGGGAAGCTACGACGAAGGCTTTGTGGGACAAGTCAGGGACTTTGTACCAATCTAAGTCTTTGGTGAATAAACTATTCTTGCGGAAAATGCTGTATAACCTGAGGATGAAAGATGGAGACTCGATGACAGAGCATCTGAATGCATTTAATACTGTGGTAAGTAAGTTATCACTTGTTGATATCAAAATTTCAGATGAAGATAAGTGCATTATTTTGTTGTGTTCTCTACCAGATTCGTGGGATAGTTTGGTTATTGCAATAGGTAGCAATGCAACTGCCTTGAAGTTTGATGAAATAGTCTAATCCTTGATGATGGAAGAGATGAGATGGAAAAATATGGAGAGCTGGAATGGTGATGCCTTGTCTCTATGAAGACGGTCCCAGAACAGAAACAAAAATAAGTCATCGAGTGGGAGATCTAAATCTAAAGGGAGATCTAAATCTCTAGGAAAACCTGTAAAGGTGGTGTGATGGAAATGCAGAAAGGAAGGGCACTACAAAAGAGACTGTAAATCTAAAGCTCCTGGGAAAGGAAAGGGATCTAATGATGCTCCTTCTGCAAATGCAAAAACCACCTCACATGAAGCTGGGGATGTGTACTTGGCTTCTTTAAGTACACATGTAGATCATGAGGCATGGTTGATTGACTTAGGTGCATCCTTTCACTTCACTCCCCATAGAGAGTGGTTTTGCGAGTATGATAAATACAATGGTGGTGATGTCTTATTAGGGGATGATAGGAAGGCTAGAATCATTGGTCATGGAAAAGTAAAGTTGAAGTTGCAAGGTGGAAGGGTTAGAACACTTGCGGGTGTTCTGCATATTCCTGCATTAGCTAGAAATTTGATTTCTGTAAGCAAGCTAGATGATGCAGGTGTAAAAACAATTTCAAGAAGCATACTTGCAAGATGGTTCAAGGAACAATGGTATTGATGCAGGGAGTTCGGACTAGAGCTCTATACAAGCTGCAAGGTAGCACTATTGTTGATGGGTACAATAGTTCTGTGGTTCCTGAAAGTGGAGCAGAAAATATAATGGTCCCTGGAGAGAAGACCATGTTGTGGCATCAAAGGCTTAGACATATTGGAGAGGAGTGACTTCGAATATTTCATGGTAAAGGTATGGTAGAAGGTATGAGTAATAGCTCTCTTGATTTTGATCTCTGTGAAGATTGAGTATATGGGAAGCAAAATCAGGTGAGTTTCCCCTCTGGTGGTAAGAGGGCAAAACAGATATTAGGGCTTGTGCACAGTGATGTGTTTGGACCTATGAAGGTTCCATCACTGGGTAAGTCTGTGTACTATGTATCATTTGTAGATGAATTCTCAAGGAATACATGGATATATTTCCTTAAGAACAAATCTGAAGTCTTTGATAGGTTTAAAGAATTTAAGGCTCTGGTGGAAAACCAGACAGAGAAGAAGATAAAGGTGCTGAGGGCAGATAATGGTGGAGAGTTTTGCAGTAAGGAATTTGAAGAATTCTGTAAGAAGAGTGGTATAACATGGCAAAAGACTACTCCATATACACTTAGCAAAATGGACTTGCAAAAATAATGAACAAGACATTGTTGGAAATGACAAGAAGCATGCTCAGTGGTGTCGGGTTAGGACAGGAATTCTGGGTAGACGCAGTGGAGACAACATGTTACCTGGTCAATAGATCACCTTCATCAGCGTTGGAGGATAGGACTCCACAAGAGGTATGGACTGGTAACAAACCATCTCTTTCACCTATGAGGGTATTTGGATGTGATGCATATGTACATGTTCCAAAGGAGAAAAGAACAAAGTTGGATAGTAAATCTGAAAAGTGCATCTTTATTGGGTATAAGGATGTTTTAAATGGTTATAATCTTTGGAATCTAGTAACAAGGAAAGTTGTGTACAACCGAGATGTGGTGTTCAGAGAGGTAAAAGATGTTATCAAACATGAAGTCCAACCAAAGGAACCTGAGAAGAAAGAGTTTGAGCTTAAGGAGGAAGTATCAGACTCTATAGCAGAGGAGGAATTAGAAGATGAAGAGCCACAAACTCTGGGTGTGAGAAGATCAGTTCGAGAAAGAAGGCAGCTAGAAAGGTATAGTCCATCTGCTTTCTGTTAAAATTTTGCTTTATCTATTATTGATGATGATCCCATAACTAGGGAGGAAGCAGTAGATTTAGAGGATGGAAAACTCTGAAAAGAGGCCATGGTTGGTGGAATGACATCTCTGCACAAAAATGAGGCTTGGGATCTGGTGGAGTTGCCAGCTGGAAGGAAGCCCATTGGCAGAAAATGGGTGTTCAAGAAGAAGACAAATGCAGAACGAAAGGTGGAGAAATACAAAGCTCGGTTGGTAGCAAAGGTTATTACCAGGTTCCAAGAATTGATTTTGGTGATATTTTTTCTCTTGTTGCCAAGGATTTGGAAGAGGAGATCTATATGAAGCAACTTGAAGGCTTTGCATTGAAGGGTAAGAAAGAACTGGTATGCAAGTTAAAGAAGTCTTTGTTTGGGTTAAAGCAATCACCAAGGATGTGGTATTAGAAATTTGATACATTTATACAGGGACTTGACTTCACTAGAAGCAAAACAGATCACTGTGTGTATTTTAAATAAATTGGTGACTGTGTTATTTATCTGGTCTTGTATGTGGATGATATGTGGCTGGTTGGAAATGACAAAGAAATTATCTAGGATTTGAAGACCCATTTATCCTCAAAACTCGAGATGAAAGATCTTGGTGCTGCAAACTATATTTTGGGTATGGAAATTAAAAGAGACCAGACATAGAGGAAGCTCTGGTTAAACCAGAGGAAGTATGTCGAGACAATATTGCAGAGGTTTAATATGTAGGATAGTAAACTGGTGAAGGTTCCTATTCTTGTAGGTGTAAATTTATCTGCTAAACAGTGTCCCAAGACACAAGAAGAGGAAGAGGACATTTTCCATGTTCCATATGCAAGTGCAGTCAGTAGCCTAATGTATGCGATGGTCTGTACTAGACTAGACATTGTACATGCAGTGGGAGTATTGAGAATGTTTATGTCAAAACCAGGGAAGGAGCACTGGAGAACAATGAAGTGGGTTTTTAGGTATTTGTGTGGCACTAGTGATTATGGTTTGTTCTACCAACGAAGACTAGGATTGGACAGAGTGTTGGATATTCGTGGCTTTGTTAATGCAGATTGGGCTGGAGATCTGGATCAGAGAATATCTACAAGTGGGTATGTGTTTAACCTATTTGGAGTTGTAGTCAGTTGGATGAGTAAGAAACAGTCTGTAGTGGCACTATCAACTACAGAGGCAGAATACATGGCATCCACTCATGGAAGAAAGGAAGGAGTTTGGTTGCAGAGATTGTGTTCAAATATGGGGTTAGTAAAGGGAGCTATAAGGATAGACTGTGATAGCCAAAGTGCAATTTTCTTGGAAAAGAACCCTGTATATCATTCAAAGACAAAGCACATTGATGTTCAGTATCACTTTGTGAGGGATATTATAGAAGACAAAAAAGTGTTGCTGGTAAAGGTGGACACTTTGAAGGATACTGCAGATTCATTGAAAAAATCTGTGAGCTATGAGAAGTTCTCTTGTTGTAGAGAAACAATGGGCATTGCAGGGCTGGATAAATGACTAAGCTATCTTGTGGACCCCTGTGGAAATAAAACAACAAGTGGGATAATGTTGGGTTGTGTTATATTCTTTCCACGACTAGCCCACGTAGTTAACCGGGGGGTTAGAAGGGGGGTACAGCCCCCACTTCGTTGCGTCGATTGCGTAGCGGGGGGAGTCACAGGGGGTTTGAGGGGTGCAGGTAACCCCACTCTATGGGGTCTGGAAAATTTTGGCTTTGGACCCTATGTTAGGTTGGGCGGACCTACCTATGGTTGTGTGCATGATTTTCACACATGGTTTTGGACACGATGGTTTTCGTTCCATGGTTTTGGACGTGACAGTTTTCGGTCCATGGTATTGGATGCTTTGGCATGTATAAATATGTATTGTAACATTGAAAGGACTATAACGAAAAGTCAAGCTAGTAGTCCCAGTTTTGGGATCCGATGGGAAAATCTTTGTGTATATGTGTTTTATGTGTTATGCTCTCACATTGTTTATTTTCTGTGTTTTAGAATTTGTATGCATGTAATTTTTGTATGGGGTTAAAACCTATAGGATTGTGTTAGAAGATTATTCAAATGAGTACTATGAGCTATCAGGAAAATACATCATGTAGTGATCCTTTTCTTGACACAAAAGGGCATTTGGGTGAGACAATTATCAGAACATTAATCACGATGACGCTGACCATTGTTCCCTAATCAATGGTAGATGGTAGTCAACGGGAGTTGGTAAGAAGTAAATTTCAGTCAACGAAGATCACTATTGAGTCTTCAGCTCAGGCATGTATAAATAATGGTGTTTGATGAATGAAATAAGAAATCTCTTCATGATTCTTCATATTTCTAATATCATATTAGAGCCATAGGAGGGCTCGGTGGTGTGAAGAGTTGTTAGAGAGCTCATTGTGTAGAGATTAAGCTACTAAGGTATTGAGTGCCTGATATGATGTTTGGCATTGTTGGAGAGCGGAATCATTGAAATTTGATTATTAGCTAAGGAGATTCTAGATGACCTATGTTTGAAATAGTCAGCCTTTTTGAAGCTAATTGATTAAAAAGGTGTGTGTTCTATCCTATGGAGCTAAGGAGTGTTGGGAAGTGTAGTAGCTCGTTACGGGACCTCCTTCAGGCATTGTAAGTCTCGAAATATTTATATGGAGACTTGAATATTGCTCGCTATTGGGAAATGATCCACAAAAAATCCATGGTTGGACTATGTTGATAGTTAACCTGTGGAAACCCCTCATTTCCAAAAGAGAGACATCATTGGAGTGGGTGTCTTGAATGTGTGTGTGTGTTCGCTTAGGTTTGAGTTGTTTAGTTTCTATTAATAAGTGATAAAAGGAGTCTATTTGTTGTTTGATACCAAGAGCTACGGTCGAAGGTTCCCAGACCTGCGTATGTCATTTGAAGGCCACTGTAAGGGAGACTCAATGACTAAGTGGCATTGCACACATTTCGACTTGAAGATATTCTCTTTGGCCTTGATTTTTCCTTGCTATAGAGGAAGCTGCCATCTGAGTTTGCGCTGGTTGTGACTATATTTTGCAACAACTAATCTAAAATTGGTAGGGGAATGCATGGAAGAGTCATGACATATGGATAATTCAATCGAATATTCCTGGAGTAGCACTGAATTTGTGTGGTGTGAAGTGGCGTATATGTTGTTGTGAGTTCGACTTGGTTCATGGGAAATTTACTAGTGTTGCAAGCAGATGACTGAGGTCATGAACAATGGTAAGAACTTGAGATCAAGATAACATGGAAGATTGGTGCATGAGGCATGGTTCGACCTCGTATTTATATGCAGAGATCCCAAGATTTGATTAATTTTTAAATGCTTGGGGTGTTTGTGTAGAACATGCATATAAACACGTGTGGTGTATGTAGAAAATATGTTTAGATATTGGAGCCTGTGTGAAAGAAGCATAGTTCGAGCATTGGTAACAAAATTTTGTGGCCCCCTTTCATTAGGAGATCGAGGGTTTGACTCTATTTTTTTGTGTTTTCTTGGCATCCAGAGCACTTAGTTCAATTTTGAGGCTCATCGACGAAGGGAATTTCTATATAAAGAAACATTTTTCCCTTTATCTCTATCACGCAAACTAGAGAAGCTAAATGTGTAAATCAATGTTGTTGATGTAACCTAATATTGTTGGCATTTATTGTTTGCTGGAGAATTGACTCTGTGGTAGAGTGATGGGTTAACAAAAGAGACTCAAATCATTCCAGAGATAAATGAAATAGCTAAGGAAAATGAATCAAAGGGGAGAAGCCACCGAAAAATATGAAATTTTTCCAGCGTAAGAACACATACTTGAGTAACAGAACATAGAACTAGACCCGATCAATGAGGAATTTGAAGACATCGATGCAATATTGAAGTGATTAATGCCAGTTCTTCCATCATTCTTAGTTAAAAAACTTAGGTTTTGGGCTATGAGAATAGAAATATTACATGGTTTAGTAGATTTATGGAAATTTATTGAAGAAACTTCCATAAGTCCTCATGATAAGAGTAGAGGTGTAGTGACATTGGTTCTCATTATATCAACTCTAGATGAAAATTTTTTGTCCAGTATTTTGCATGAATTTGGTGAAATATGTGATGCAAAAATGTTTTTGGATATTCTTGAAATGAAGTACAACATGAAGTGGAGTGAGAAAAATTTATTTGATTAAGGTTTTTTTGTTATAGGTGATTGTGTTGACAGAATCATAATCAGGATCAAGACTAAAAGTATGTTCGTAGCTGACAATAGAATAGCATGTGATAGTAAGGAAATTCCCTGTGATCCAGAGACATATGAATTCAAAATTTGACGATAATTATGTTTCTCATGAAGATTTGTTCAATTTGATAATTGAAAAAGAATCTTATTGATGAGATTTTGTTTGGTGAGAAGTGATGCCTACCTCCATACACAAATCAAATGTAGGACAACATGTTTGCAGCAATATAAACTATTAAAGAGGCTGAAGACATCAAACAACTAACTATGACATGAAAGAAAGATGAAGGAAACAAATCTCTCTTAAAAGAGCAGGATGAAAATGGTTCTTTTTATGATCTTTTATATAAATCTAACATAGACTTTAAGTGTGCATATATTGACATTTAGGAAGAAGCAATATAAATTGAAGAAATTGCAAGCATTAAGGACAAGTTTAAGTCTCAAGAACCTACAAAAATATTTAATACAAAGAATGTTAGCCCACAATCAAGAACAAGAAAAAAGGACAAGCTCCACCACTATCTTATGGTAGGAAAGGTGAAGATGAAACTACACCAGCGAATGAACACGCATGAACCCTTTAACAAGAAGAAAAAACTGAAAGCTCTGTTATCAAGATGTGTTGTAGAAAATCCAAATGTATCATTGTAAGGCTAGCTAAGACTTAGACCAGCAGGAAATTTTCATGTAGGTCGTGATTAAGTGGAGATCAGAACATTAATCACGATGGTGTCGACCATTGTTCCCTAGTCGGTAGTAGATGATAGTTGGCGGGAGTCAGTAAGAAGTAAATTTAAGTCGGTGGATATCATTATTTATTCTCTAGCTCAGGCATGTATAAATAATGGTGTTTGATGAATAAAATAACAAATATCTTCATGATTCTTCATATTTCTAATAACAAATTCCTCACAGTAGCATAAAACTAGGAGCCCAAAGAATGAGATCATTTGTGAGGTAACTATACATCCAATCCCAACATATTAGTGATTCTAATGAGAGAGTGAGAGAAACATATGTCGTATAGATGGACATATGTTTCGTTTTACTGTTTACTTTATAAATAATCCTGGAGGGTGAACTTGAATAGTCGAGCTTCCAGGTTGCACGTTGAATTCAATAATTGTGACCTGGTCATCTTGTCAACACTATGTTATAGAGTATCACTTATGGACCTCAGAGATATCACCATAAGATGTGACCTATCTACAATGTAACTATGTGACCTCCATAGGCTACAACCTCTCCCACATGTCATAGAATAGTATGCCAAATCCTGAAAGAAGTAGCCAGAGGATGCGACCTATATGTAATGCGACTATGCAACCTCCACATGTCGCAAACCATCCCAAAAGTTGCCTTTTTTCCTAAAGTTTGTCATTTCTCTCCTCAGGTTTCAATTATGGTTGCAATGAGACTGTGATAGAAAATTGGCTTGTAGTGTCATGGAGTTGTTCTAGGGGGTCGCGGCTTGGCGTTTCCCTTTACTCTTTGGCTTAGGGGATCCTCTGCTTTCCTTTGGGTTTGTAGATCCAAGGTATTGCTTCTTTTGCTTGAATTTCTACTCAATCTTAGCATCATATTGATATGTTACACCAAGTGAGGAGACGTCTAGGAACTCCATTTCCTCCTAAATGTACTTGTGCAAACAACTAGAGTACTTGAGCACCAGATGTTTCTCAAAATATTTGATACCCAACTTTGTTTGGAGGGAATGGAAAAGATTCATCATCTCATGCACATCTTGATCCTTTTGTTGTCACATTGTAGCCCATTCTATATACTTGTCTTCATAGCTCCTGATAACATAATATTATTCCTTAATGGCGTCTCACAAAGAATTCTTAGTGGGTGCAGCTAAAAATATCTAGGGTTCCCTCTCATCCCTTTGTACACAATAGGTTTCCCACCAGTCCTTAATGTGGGGGGTGACTTTGAGTAGTGTAAAAGTATTTTTTCACTATTGGAAAAATCATGAACAAAAAATATCCTTCTAACATATTTAACCATTTATCTATTACATATACATCTATCTAGCCTTCAAATACAAGAATTT
This sequence comes from Pinus tabuliformis, assembly GCA_031772625.1. Lineage (NCBI taxonomy): Eukaryota > Viridiplantae > Streptophyta > Pinopsida > Pinales > Pinaceae > Pinus > Pinus tabuliformis. The sequence continues at coordinate 1,967,433,920 of CM062817.1, read as the reverse complement.
CAAAATTGACTTGTACCTAAAGGGAGTAGTACCTCCAGAGTGCGTGTTGGATGAAGATGTGTCACCTATGGGAATTCGCTGATGGATCTAGGCAACGCTCTCCATCACTGCATTCCTTTGTTTCTCAATGGATTTTTTGAGAAATATTTTGAAAGGATCTACTTATCCCTTGTCTTTCTTTTCTTTTGCCATGGTAGGTCGTTGAGGTTGGTGAGGTCGTTCTTGCAAAGGTTAAATCAATTCAATCCATAAACCCTTATATCCCGACCTCGTCAGGGACATGAACAAAAAAACAAATAAAAAAGAGACTTCTCTGATACTATATATCCAGATTTATGAAAGAATGAAATGAAATACAAATATGAATAAAAGGATAGAGATACAATGGAAACAAGAATTCAATTCATTAATAACAAAGTACTAACAAAATGTTACAAGCATAATGGAAATAAAATAGCTCAAGCCATGGTAGCTTATCTCTGAGAACAGATTTGGTGGCTACCTACCTCTGAACTATGTTATAATAAGGCTCAAGGACCTTTTTATTATTGAAAAAAGGGAAAACCCTAAACAAACAAAACCCTCACCCTAGGAGATGGAACACCAAGAGTTTGTGGGCCTCGTTAGGGTTAGTTGGATGATCAACCTCCCTAGGTTGTAACTTTTTCATACGATCTCTATTTGGAACATATGATACCTTATTAGAAAGTTATCTTTGAGTACTACAATATTTGTGCCAAGCCACTACCCATGGTTATGGACCTACTTCAAACATAAAAGAAAACATCGTTTAGGGGTTCAAAACAACTCTACATGTTTAGGACCCAAAAAATTGTTAAAAATAGTAAGTTGTGTTATAATCAAGGAAATTGATGAAACTAGTTGGAGATGAGGATGGAATAGGCGGGTGGCCACCAATATCCACCTAGATCACTATGAACACTTGGAAATTTTTTAAAATATAAAATTTTTACTATGTATTAAAGGAAAGGACACACAGATCCATGTTTTGAGGGGTTGGTGAGGTTGTGTTCCTTGAAAGGTGATGCAACGATTTGAATTAAATATTAAATTCAATATAATTAATTTCAAAATTTAGTCGCGGGCCAATCAAAGCCACATCTTGACATATTTTGTATATGATGTGATAGGGTAAGAGATGACTAGTAGTCAGTGAATTATGTGATGGGATTGGGGTAGTGGAAGCATAAGGTGGTTCCCATATCCCTAGTAAGTGGAAGATCCATGTGACTTCTCTCTCAAACATGTGAAGGGATGCAAAGAAGAAATATAAACATGCACAACAAAAGAGAGGTGGGTTGGGGGGTGTTGTTGTTTTCTGGTGGGAGTTGGTCTTTTATCACTGGTCCTGTGATAGAGTTGTCTCTCACTCTTCCTCTCTCTATGAGTTTTAGTGCATGGGCATTTCTAGTTCTAATATGAGAAGAAGGTTGCTTGATGCCAATTGTGGACTTCATGGAGTAGTGATAGTAATAGACAAAGTAGTTATGGAGTTGATTATTGGACCTTGTGACTATTTTGAATTTCTATGAAATTGGGTGATATTACCTATGAATTGTTACAGGCCATTATAATACGTGTCTAAGCCTAAGTGGTTTGTTTGAGGCTCAGTGTATGATCAAATCATTGTGGTTCTTGCTGGATGGGTGATAAAGAACTTGGATACAAAAATATGAGTATGTATGGTGCTTACTCGAGAACTGATAAATCACCTAGATAGAGGACTATAGATGTTGATGGTGCTTGCTATGAAATGATAGGTGATAAAACACCTAGGAAATGGATTCAACCACCTGGATCAAGAAATTACTAATTTGTATTATGATTGAAACCGCGTGAATGACCTTCGATGAGTGTGTTTGTCATTGTGGTGTGTACTACTACAAGTTAGTTGATAAACCACTTGGAAAATGGACATCATCTCCTAATTTTTTAGCAAGCATTTGTGGGAACTATATCTGAGCAAACATCCCCGTAAAATTTGGATCCAACTTGGGTGTGGTCAGCCACAAGAGTCAAAATATAGTTGGCCTATTGTTGGGTGGAGAGTAGAAGTCCCTAATTCAATTACCAGCCACATTAACATGCATAGGTAAGAATAATTGTTTATACATGTTGGATTATGAACTATGGAATTCCTTGTTTTGCTTATGATTAATATTTAATCCCGCATGTTCATGATTGAATGCTTGAAACTCACTATTATGCTAAAAATTGAGTAGTTGTTTTATGCGTTTATGATTATAGATTATATGTTTGAACTAAGTAGTTCACTATCATATGCATAATTGCAGTATACCTTAAATGTTTATAATTAATTTCCAAAATTTCATTGTTAAACTCGGGATTGTTTAGTTACCTTACAGTTTTATAGTTGTATTGAACTCTTGAATTATGAAAATTTATTATGTACTTGTGAATTGCAGTTATCTTGTATATTTATAGTGAAAATAAATTTTTTCGATGTGTTGGTTAAGTCTATGTTCATGATGGAATTAATTAACTATGTGTCCATGCTCACTTTTTCTTTTCTTTACAATATTGACATATAAATAATAGCTTCGCTTGCTTCAGAGGGTTTGTGATGCTTGATAGTCAGGATATAGCTTTCTTTCATTAGTCATGTCAATGGTGAGTTTCATTCATACTCAAACTTTTGGTGTTGTCACCCTCATACCATAAACTACTTAATTTTTTCATTTTTCCATCCCCCTCCTAGGATATCGCCTTGACTTATTGTATTCCATGGCCATCAATCCAACAAACGTCTAGAGAGATTAAGTGAGAAAACTTTGTGAGGAAGATCGAATATCAATGACCTAATAGCCAAATGTGTGAAAAGGAGGTATATAGACTCAAAGGTGGAACCATGGTTCCAAAGAATCCTTTCCACCAACCATTGGATCCTTGGAGAAATTGAATGAAGCATTATGTGTAGAGGCTATTACCAATAGGATGATATCGACCATCCGTTGTCGACTCTTGATTTTTTTTCAATCCATTTAGTTCCATTAAAATGAATTTCATCTGAGACTAACAAACATGGAGTCAGTGGGTGGACCCATAGCTTATCGGGCTTGATGCCTTCAGGGTTGCAGATGAGGATTAAAGAATTGGTCCACTATTGAGATTTGTATCTTGGGCGGTACTCCAAATCATAGGTTACATGGTTGTGGAGGAATTAAAATCACAAGGTTACTTATGGCATAAGAACCCAAGCATTTGAGATTTTCATCCAATGTTGTGGGTGTCAATCCGTGAAGAGATTTGATGAATTAGAACATGAATATGAAAGTGCACCCATAAAGGAGAAATGGGCAACATCATGCACCATGAGATCCATTACCTCATCTACTTGAAGAAAATAAACTAATCTCTCTTGAAAAATTCATCAACCTACAAATGAGAATCACATCATACCATCTACCTAGTTCATATTTTCTCATAAATCAATAACATACTTGAATGATAAAGAAACTAACTCTACTCTGTTTTTGCAGTGAAGATAAGGAAGGTTTGGAGAAGTCTAGGAGCTTTTCGTGATCATTATATCATAGTTGGGGGTCATTATGCATCTATATTAAGTCAAAGTTACAGTGTGTGTCAAAACTGATGAAGAAAAGGGTTGCTAAAGGTCTACTATAGGCGATTTCTACAAGAGGCATGTAATGATACAAACATGCTTATAACGCTACAGGAGGGAATCCAAGTGGTTTTTGAAGGTAAAAATGTTGTCTTGAGGCTATGGAGTGGTGAATAGTAGTTGAATCAAACAAAAGGAGGTTGTTTTGAGCCCCTAGCCAAGCTTAGTACCTCTCGAAGTCTTCTCTTCCACTAGGATGAGTGCTCTTGGTGACCTAGAGAGAAGAGCTTATAATACATTGTTTTCATGGGACAAAGCTTCGAGGTGGAAGGTGAAGGTGAAATATCTCGGGATGGAAGTTGGGAGGGTACCCTTCCATATAGATCAATCAGCCCAACAATGAATCATATGCATGTACCCATTTATCTTTTACAAAATGAAATAATTATGATGGAAAAGATGAGTTGAATTTAAATGACATCTAATTCATGCAAACCAATGATCTAATAATTGAACTATATTCTAAACTATAGAAAGAAAATGTAAACCAAGACAACCAACACTAATCTATTTACAAGGAATGATAAACAAAATACTTTTGGGTTGTGGTTGTGAGACCTTAGACTCATTCTCCCACAAGAGAGGTGATGTAAAGGTTGTAACAATACGGTTTTAAAGGTTAACTTCTACTGAAATGCAATAAACTATGAACTCCTTGGAATCAAGAAGAAACAAAAGTACAAGAAGAGGGACCAAAGCTTTTGGGTTAGGATCAAACCTAAGGGTGTCATCCCTATGAAACTAACTCAGATGCAACTTAAAATCCAACTTCTCATTATGAAAAAGTGTAGGTCTAATACATCACATAAAAGTTGAAAATAATAATGTCAATGCTTGGAGCTCAATACCTACACCTAGTTGAACAAAAACTTTGAATCCTAATGAGATCTTCCTCTAGTTTATTTATGCAAAAGGGCAGCTGAATAATCTCCCTTGAAAGTAGGAATGCTTCCCTCCTTGATCTCAAAAATGGTGGATCTTGTCCTCCTTGATATTCACTTGGACTAGGAATCACTCAGCCACCAATGAACTCAAACTGGTGAGAAAGGATTTGGTAATCCCAAACCAATTTTAGGGAGTTAAGGAGGTGGAAAAACCCCCTAGATTCTTTTCTAGTTGTATCCATTAAGCCTCTGCACAGTAATAGCCTAAAATATTCTTCATTTTCCTGCAATTAAGCCACATTAGGCCACATACTATGACAAACACCTATTACTCCTCTTACTAAGAATAATATAACGTGTTAGGTCCCTATACTACTACTATAACCCCTTATTGTTATTAGTGAAACCCCCTTATTATATTGTTGTGCCCATGTAGTACCCATATTGTTATTATCGTGCCCCATAGAATCCCACTATTGTTATTGTTGTGCCCTTATATTATTATTATTGTCAACTATGATTATATTATGACCCCTTCCACTCTTATATATAGAAAGGAGGCATTGTCATTTGTATCATCCAAGAATTGTTCATTTGTGCGTTTTAGAGGAGGTTTCCCCTTGGAAGAGGTTGATTTCTAAGTCGTTGATCTATCTTTTCTATCTTTTTGTAAGTTGGTTTCACAACATTTCGTATCAGGGCTTTGGATTTTAGGGTTTCGTTGCTCTAAAACCAGACATCATGGAATATTTACTATAAAGATTTTTTTGCGGTGTTTCAAAAGCTAAAAAAAAACCCATTTGATCAAAACTCTCTGTGATAATCGAGTCTAAATGTCAGATATGTTATTGCTATATTTTCTGAGATATGATCTGAGGAAGTTAGGGTTTTTTCAAACTCTAGAATTCCATCACAAACAAGTCATCGTGGAATTTTTGATATAAATTTTTTCCTACCAAGGTTCGAACTCTCAAATTAAAACCCATTTAAGTCAAGATCTTGCTGAAGCTTGGGTCTGAGTTTCAGATTTTGTCTCATTATATTTTCAGAGATATGATCCAAGGAAGTTAGGGTTTTTGTAGGTTCCCGAATTACATCCGAAACAGGTGACTTTGGGAAAATCATCATAACTTTCTCTCTGAGTATCAGATTGAAATTTCGTACAAAGTTACAGAAATAGGAGGGAATGTAGTTTTTGGTTCAGTGTTTTGAGATCCAAAGGTTGAAACAACGACACGTGGCACTTAGTACAAGTTCCCTCTACTGAAAAAGTGTATAACCAAGCCATCTTAGGAGATTGGAAATAATGTTTTTTTGGAGAATCCAATTAGCGTTCAAAAGAGGACTCAAAGGGCTACCACATTTTTCAATTTCATACCTTGGAGATCTGAAATTTTAGCGATACCTTAGATTCAATATCGAGCTACTACAAAGTGAAAAAAGGTGCATAGTTTTTTAAAATTTTGCATAATTTTGGTTTGAAAAAATAGTTTTAAGGAATTAAAAGGGCATAGTGAAGAATAATTATCATTAATTGATGCCCCGAAGAAATTAGATGATAACACCTAGTAAGCAACCTCAAATCTCTAGCATGACTCATGAAGAAGACAAAGAAATGGAACATGATATATTCAAAATTACGATACCAAGTGCAAAAAATTTCACTCTCACAAAAAGTAATAGAAGCAAAGATGGATGGTTTAAAGAAAGACATGGAAGATAACATGGATCATTTGGAAGCTAACATGGATGGTATGAAAGACAACATTGAATATTGGAAGGAGGACATGGAAGGTTGGAAGGAAGGTTTGACAAAGTTGCTACAAGAAAGGCTTCCTAATGGCAAAAAGGTAGTAGAGGAAACTCAAACTAAGAAAAAAAAATGTTAATCATGATTCAAAGAATGAAAACATTGAAGGTTTCAATAAATATGTGGAAGGTTTGAAGTTAGGTTTGAAAAAGTTGCTACAAGAAAGGCTTCCTAATGGAGAAAAGGTAGTAGAGAAAATTCATGATGAGAACAAAATAAATGTTAATCATGATTTCATAGACTCTAACAGTGTATTGAAGACCCACCACGCTCCAAATATAGATATGAGGAAGTTTGATGGCAAGGATCCCATAACATGGATACTATAGATGGAGCAATATTTCGATCTCCATAATGCGCAAAAAACACAAAAGGCACACACTGCAACTTTATATTTGGAACCAAATCAGTTTGTATGGTATCGATGGCTTTACTCTCGTAAACAAATTGTCACTTGGGAAATGTTTACGTAAGAAATGGTAGCACATTATTAGGATACAAAAAGAAACATTTTTTTTATCCAATTGATAAATCTCAAACAAAAGGGTTCAATGATGGCACACATTTAGGACTTCCAAAAATTGAATATAAGGGTAAAATATATTCCACATGAACATAGGATTGATGTGTTCATAGGGGCTTTAAAGGATAACATTGAACATGAGGTTTTCCTTTGGGAACCTGATTCATTGGAGAAGGAATTCATGTTGGCAAGAAAAATGGAAAGGAAAATTATGGCAACAAGGAAGCCTACCACTCACAACTATAAAAATGGAAGTGTTGTCTCCCCTAGCCCTCCCCAACCTACAAGGTCGACACCACAACAATTGTAAGAAAAAGGAGAAAAAGGAATTTGTTACCATTTTGATAGGGAATACACTAAAGGTCATAAGTGTGCTGAGAAGAAATTAATTTACGTAGATTGTGAATAGGAGGAAGAAAAGGAACAAGAAACATCAAAATAAGAGGATATACACCATGAAAAAATCCTACAGAAAGAAGAAATGAATCCAACCATATCTCATAATGCATTGGCTAGAATTATCACTCCTCAAACTATAAAGATAGAAGGATATATCAAGAAGAAAAAGGTAATAGTGTTAATTGATTCAGGCAGTATCCATAATTTTATTCATTGTAAGATAGCCAAGGAATTGAATTTCTTCCTATATCTAGCAACCGAGTGTCAAGTGATAGCTGCAAATGGAGGAATAATAAATTGCTCTAGAAAGTTTCATAATATCAAGCTATCCAGGGGATAATATGTATTCAATAGCCCAATTCTTTCCATTCCAATGGGTGGTGCTGATGTTGTACTAGGAGTCCAATGGCTACAATCCTTGGGTACAATAGATTTTAATTTTCAAGAACTTTTCATGAAATTTTATTCAGAAGGAAAGGAAGTTGTGTTAAGGGGTATCATAGGGAAACGGCGAAAGATAACTAGCTCTAAGGGAATGACAAATCTTATAAAGAAAGAATAATGAGGCGTAATTTCACAATTATGTTCACTAGAGGTTCCCACATCGAAATCATCTATTTCTCGAGATCTCTAAAGTGTCTTGGACAATCATTCCTAGGTATTTGAGACTCCCAAAGGTCTCCCACCTATTCGTGATCATGATAATGCTATTCATTTGATTCGAGGAAGTGTTCCTCCAAACATCATTCCTTACAGATATCCATATTCCCAAAGGAGTGAAATTAAACGTATGGTTGCAGAAATGTTAGAGGTTGGTATAATTATCCAACAAAATTTGATAAATGAAGCAAGGGATGAATGGAAGAATGAAAAAGTAGGGTGGGAACTCATTCAAAAGTTGCATAAGATCCCAATTCAAACCGTGGAAAGAGAAATAATATTGGAACCTAAAGCAGTCAAAGAACTGAGAAATCAACAGCTACAAAATTGATTGATTTCAGAGTATCTCATGAAGTGGAAGAAATCACCCGCTGAAGATTCCACATGGAAGGATGATAATTTTATACAGAAGCATCCAGAACTACTCAAGCATTATGGACAACACTTTTTGAAGGATAGGGACATGTTAGGTCCCTATACTGCTAGTGTAACCCCTTGTTGTTATTAGTGCAATCCCCTTATTATATTGTTGTGCCCATGTAGTAACCATATTGTTGTTATTGTGCCCCATAGAATAAAATTATTGTTATTGTCGTTCTCTTACATTATTATTGTTATGTTGGCTCTTATTATATTATGGCCCCTTACACTACTATATATAGAAAGGAGGTATTGTCATTTGTATCATCCAATAATTGTTCATTAGTGTAGTGTAAAAGAGGTTTCCCCCTCGAAGAGGCTGATTTCTAAGTCATTGATCTATATTTTCTATATTTTTGTAAGTTGGTTTCATAGCATAATGAAAAATGTGAATTAGTGAACAAGAATGATAATTTAAAGGCTGGAGGATGGCATATTAATATTTAAAATGTACCTATTGATGAGGCTTATCATCACCCCCCTGTTGAAGGTGTTTCTCATCCTCTGTGAAACTCAATCATCCATGTGCATCTCTTTCATGGCCCTGGTGGCCTCCCTCACATTCAAAGGTGCCTCAGATGGATTTCCCTCTTGGGGGTAAAATCATGAATTCTTCTCTATTTATGTCCATTCCTTCTACTCTCCTAATTCATCTATTTCTTCTTGTAATCCTAGCAGCAAGGGTGGGATGACCTTGAGTCATATCCACCTGGATTTCATCCTCTAAATGATACTATTGTATAATGGTGTTCTCTCCAAGGCATTCCTTAGACATTAAGGAGAGTGATATTCTTTGATCTCTAGACTATGGGGTAAGGCATTCCATATCCTTTGGAAAGGTTGTAGACTCTTTCTTCCCAACAACCTAAATGTGTCTTCAAAGGGTAGAATGGATTGCTCCTGGATGGAAAGATATTTAGGTTCTAAAGAATTATCATTGGAGATGTGTCCATGATTTCTAATGACAACCCTTGGGCTTACCGTCTATGCCTTAATATACAATTGTTCCTTTTCTTCCTTTTTCATTACCATTTTCACATCCTCAACTCTTGTCTCCTCATGACTCATCCCAAATGTTAAGGATATCTTCCAATCTTGCATTGGGATCCCAAAAATTTATGTTTTTCAAAGTGAGGTTCTACATGTAAAACTCAATGTATTTTCTTTCTCTTGCATTGTTAGCTTGGTTGCAAAATTCAATGAACTATTTGTAATCCTGAAAGGGCATAGATACATGTTATGCCAAAGTTTCAATTTGGAATTGCAGCCAGCCACTGTTCTTTGAGAAATAGGCCATAATAATTTGATGATTGTTTGCATTCCAATGCTTCCATGGAGAGACTTGCCATGGTGGCAAGTTTTGTTTCTTTCTCCTGCAACCTCTCGCTCAACCTCATGTCTTTTCCCTATAGTTGCTCCATTAGAGACTCTCTTATTCTCATCTCACTTAATTCTTTTCTCATTTCAATGACCCTTTCTTCCATGATGCATACATCCTCTAGCTTATTAGATTTAGTAATTTTCATCCACTTGTGGGTTCTTCCTCTTTTTATCTCTAGCTCATAAAGGATTGAGACTACAAAATTTTTAGGCATAATCCTCCCTCCATCAATGAATTTGTATTAGGAGCTTAATAAAGGTTGTGGGTTAGGTTCCTGGAGCTCTTGTAGGTATTTTCAAACATTTTTTGAGGTGGTGGCTACCTCTTGTGCATCTTTTTTGGGCTCTTTTAGCTTCCACTGTTATGGTTGTAGAAAATTCTGCCCCTAATGTAGCAAACCCTATCTCTCATGTAGCTTCTCCTTTTCCTCTTACTCAAAGGAATATTGAGTCCTTGCCTTCTTAAATGTGACAAAATTAGTGGTATTCCTACTAATAGATGCTATAGGTGTCTTGCTTTTGGTTATAGGAAAAGTGACCTTGTCAACATTTCCCTCATTCGTTCCTATTTCTTCCTATTTTCTTGGTGACTACAAAATAATTATAGGAACCCTTGTAGGAGTTTGTGGCTTTCCTTGTGTAATTGTAGTTCCCTTCCTGACTCTAAAATACATTGAATTGGTCTTGATTGCTTCCTTTTAGGCTTTCCAGGAGTTCCCAATGTAGTTAAAGTTACAACCACTTCCTTTTCAATGTCTTATGTTCCTTTGGGTGGAGAAGTGTTCTCAGGGCTTATTCTTTATTCTCCTTTCTTCTCCTCCACTTCTCCTTTCATCTCCACTTCCCCTTCCTCTATATCTGTTGTCTCTTTATCTTCTACATTTGTTTCCTCCTCTTCTATTCTTGTTGCATCTTGCTACTATGTCTTTCTTTCTTCTTCTTCTGATCTTGTCACTCCTTCCTCTTCTATATTTTCCCCTTATTATTCCTCTATTTTTCCCTCTCTTCCTCCAACACTAGAGGCTAGGGTTTCTCCTGGTGTGAAGTTTTACGTTTCTATGAAAGTCTCCCTATCCTATTCAATTTTCTAAGTTTACTTAGTTTAGAAACCCTTCATGCACTTTTTCTTATTTATTCCTACCTACCTGTTATTTTTCTTTAACTATTATTTACAAAGTAAATATTGAAAATAAACACTAGTGCATGTTCAGCATATTACAAATTATAGACTAAAAGAAAGAAGAACAAACATAGCACATGAAACCATTATTTTTGGACCAATGTCCCAAGAAAAACCTAATGCGGGAAAACCACTGCAACGTTTTGAGGGTTTTCTTATTAAGCAATATCAAAGTACAATTTGGGTGTTGAACCTATCCCACCCAACAAAGAATTTCCTTAGTAGCTATACCTCATAGTTTGAGAGAAATTTCCTGGCTGAAACTCTGGAAGATCTGTCCTATAGCTCCTTAGCACAAAACTGCTCTACAATCCCAACGTTTGCCCAATCTGGATTGTGTCAAGTCCTCTCTATCTCACGTTGGCCCTGTGTCAGCATTTATTGGCCTGTATGAGGCCCTGCATCAGCTTCGTGGGCCTCTGTGTCAGACATGTTGGCCTCTCTGGTGCTCTGCACAACACTCGGTTGCCTCTGTGTGGCCCTACGTGAGCCCTTGCTAGATCTGGGTCACTCTCCTTGGCTGCTGCACTGCTCTCCTGGAACAACCTCTACCTTCTCTATTTCTCTCTCCTCAATGCCCCTCATCTACTCTCCTGATCACTAATTCTATCTCTCTTAGCAAACCCTGCTCTAGAGACTAGAATGACTAATCACTCTGGTGTATTCTCCAAGTGACCCTCAAGTCTCCTCTTATACTTTTCCTGTTGACATCTCAACAGATGAGATTAACTCCCTAATCAATGACTAAGATTATATCTGGCTTGATCCATGTCTTTTGGACCACTCTAACACCGATTCATATTAATACACATTAATATTTTATTTTCCCTAAGTTTAGACTTAGGGACTCCATTAAAAATATTAATTATTTTAATATCTCCTGGTCTGTTTAGAATCTGCCCGAACCCTTTCTAGGTATTGGATATCTCATGTGCCCCAACCTTTCCACCAAATTTCATGGCTAGAGCACATCCGATGCTACCTAAAATCAACACTCCCTCTTAGCAAGGACTGTGCTCTAGCAATACTCCTCACTGAGTATTATTCTGATCATCTAACATCGCTACCTGTGTTGATGCTAAACCTTCTTGCCCAACATCCTCTGCACTACTACATCATGTACTATTGCCCATGGTTCTGCCACTACCACTGCTGCATCTGTACGGTAACTCCTCTCATCATGTTTCATCGTGCTGCCCACTGCTGCACTGCAACTCAGTTAATGAGAAGTAAGTAACTAATATCCCAACTGACCTCCCTGTTGGGCTAAAAACACCCACTGATGTTGAAGCTCCCTCTACCACTGACAAGAGCTCCCCATCTCTGACCTTTTTTCTGCTGCAACAACTCCTTGCATCTCACACTGTTGCGCACCTCGTTGTGCCTTCCTGCACTGGTGCAACACTCCCGTGCCTCTTGCATTGCTGCAACCTGCTAGCTTTGGATTGTCTCAGGACTCCTGCAATGTAGCTCTCTCTATCTCTCCATCTACATCCATCTCTACCCACTCAACTTGTCCTGCTACTCCTCGTCGAGGCTCCCGTAGCAAGGTCTAATCCAAGAGGTCGGGGACCTCGAGGATCCTACTCCTCATCGCATGTAGTCTACTTGACTACATCTTGATGACTCCCCACTTATGCTGAAGTGGCGTGTGTGCACTCATGGCACAGTCATCATCTGTAAAAAATTCCTTCTTTGCCCGTGCTAGTTTGAGGGAAATCTCTTGGCTGAAACCCCAGAAAATCCTTCTGGTAGTTCCTCAGCACAAAACTTCTCTGTAACCCCAAGGTTTACCCAATCTGGACTATGTCAGCCCCTCTCTGCCTCACGATGGCCTACGTCAGCCTTTCATGACTTGCATCAACTCCAGGAGGCCCTACATCAGCATCTTGGGCCTCTGCGTCACACAGGCTAGCCTCTCTAGTGCTTTACGCATCACTTGGCTACATTTGTGTGGCCCTGCGAAAGCCCTTGCTAGCTCTGTGTCACTCTCCTTGGTTGCTACACTACTCTCCTGACACAATCTCCGCCTTCTCTGTTTCTCTATACTCAATGCCCCTCAGCTTCTCGCCCATTCATTAATTATATCTCTCTTAGCAAACCCCACTCTAGAGAATAGAATGACTGATCACTCTAGTGTATTCTCCAAGTGACCCTCAAGCCTCCTCTTATACTTTTTCTGTTGACATCTCAACAACTGAGATTAAGTCCCTAATCAATGGCTAAGATTAGATCTGGCTTGATCCATGTCTTTTGGACCACTCTAACACAAATTCATATTAATACACATTAATATTTTATTTTCCCTAAGTTTAGACTTAGGGACTCCATTAAAAATACTAATTATTTTAATATCCCCTGATCTATTTAGAATCTGCCCAAACTCTTTCTGGGTAATGGAGATATCATGTGCCCCAACCTTTCTGCCAAATTTCATGTCTAGAGAACATGCTATGGTACCCCAAGTGAACATATCCATGTCTACAAATTTGTCCATAGGACAAGGATTCTCAAATGGTTTAGAGCATCTACCACTATTAATTTCATGAGGCCATGGTGAGCTAAATGATGATAAGAAAATGAGAGACACTAAGTATTTGAGAAAGCAATAATTCTACCTTGAATCTCATCTCTTGGAGCAATAGGCATAAAATGCACTTAATCTCCATTCACAAGTATGTGTTTATGGATATGGTAGGATAACTCATCCCAAGGGTAAGGAATACATTCTCTCATCACTCCATTCGTGTCCTCTACAACCTTCTCTTTTGAACGGAAGAAGTTTTTTCTAGCTGTGACACCTACTTGTTTGTCCTGTTTAATCTAAATCATTCCTAGAGGCAAGGTGGTTACTCTGTAGATAGTTTCTAGACTAAGAGAAATGGTCAACCCTTTGACAACAGTTGTGGCACTTTTTTTCCCTTAAGAGTGTAATGTTATGGAAAATTCATTGGCAAGGTCATCATCATACCCCCTTAGTGGCTCAAAGAAGCCCAACCACTCATGATTTCTAGATATGCCAAATACAAGACTGTGTTGGTCAATTCGCCTAGTGTATGAGGGTTTCCTTCTGTTAAATCCTCCCCCCATTTCTTCTATATTACTCCTTGATGCTATGTAGGTGTGAAATTTGAAAAATCAAGTAATCTCAATGGTGAAACAATGGCATAAACAATGGTTAAATAGTGGCACAATGCTTGGTGATACTGAGGAATAAGGGTGCTCAAATTTATATTCGCCAAGCTATTTATTTTATATTAACCAAAACAACCTCCAAAAGGATCCACTACTGATCAATTGACTACTTTATGTTCTTAATTTCAAGAAGAATCTTCATGAAATTGTGTGTAGAAACAAAGAAGGAGGGTATCACTTACTTATTATTAGGTAAATTATGGGTGTTCATGAAGTGTTTGAGACAGTATTGAGCCACTATGACTCCTTTTTCTCTTCTCAGTTCCTCCTATAGATCCTCCCGGCCCACCTGTAGCAATTTCATGCCTACCTATAGCTTTCTCCTATAACACTATGTAGATATGGTTCGAAACTTCTCAGTGGAACTCTAGTTTCTCGATGCACTAGCTCATCCTTCCTCCACTGATTTTTGGAATGAGTGATGGTGCAAATGGAGTCGAGACAACACATAATATCCCCTTTTTATTAAAATCCTAAAGCGTTGTGGTGACTTTGCATTAACACGAGTTTCTTCCTTTGGACCATTGTCCCCACAAACTGTCATCATTTCTCCCTTCTCGTGATTATCCCCACTCGCAGAGGACACCGATTTATTTTGGGTTAAGTTTCCATGTTCCATGGGTAACTTAACTCACACTTGATTTGACTTTTTGAGGGTGGTCAATTTCACTGGCCATCTTGAGCCTATTAAAACACTTCTTCTAGCTTAAAAGGAATTTTTATGCAGAGGAAGTACGTTAGGGTTTCCATATTTGAGCCTGCATGTGGATCAATTTCTTGCAGAGGCTTGCATGTTAGAGTTGGACCGTCCATCATTATGAACAAGGGATTTGACCTCTTTGACTTATTTCTTGTGCATGTCCTCATTTTTTATGTTGCCTTGACTGTTGTTGTTGTTGTGTTTTTGCAGGGGCTTCTTCTAATATCTAAGATGCTCCTAATGGTGGAAATGCTCCCTGAGAAAGAGGTGTCTCTTCATGGCTACAAACCAAGCTTCATCATCTCTTCTAGTGGTGAAAAAAACATAATATTAGTGTTTGTTGTGTGGGTGTATAGGCTGCTACAGGAGAAGTTTCTTCCTGTAGCAATCTCTTCTTCTCCCCTTTAGGTCTTCACTTGGCATGAGGGATATGATAGAGATGATTATGAGTGATTAGGATAGGGCTATAATCATGGAGGAGTAGTGTAGGAACTGTAGAGATATAAAATGACATCTTGTGTGTTTTTTGTAAAGGTAGGACAAAGTGGAGAAGCTTGAGAAAACGTTTGGTGAAAAGAGTGGATGGATGACGAATGAGTGTTGGAAAATTCATAGGAGGACCCTCCTTACCATTTTCAGAGTCATGATGATATTTTCAATCATTTTCCTCCTTGGATATCCCTCCTGTAGTTCCATAGGCTCCTCTTGTAGCATTACATGACTTTCTTGGAGAAACATAGGTCCTTACTATAACATCACATAGAGGAGGTGAATTTTGGATTTCTTGATGATCAGATGGTGGAGAGTGATAGAAATGTGAATGGAGAGGATGTATATGGGTTGTATGGATATAGGAATGGATAGAAACCTGTAGGTATTGGCCTGTAACCATGAAATCTTCCGCTACAACTCTACAAAATAAAAGAAAGGTTAGAAATTGGGATATAAGTTCCTTCCTTTTTCTCTTTTTTTCTCCCTTTTTTCTTTTTCTTTTTCTTGAGACACATAGGCCACCTTGGAGGAGGTTTTCAACCTACATGCCTACCCTTGGTGCCTCAAGAGAGGTTTTCACTTAGGGATCTTTATTATTTTTTCTCTCGTTTTTTTTCTTCCTCCTGGGCTGCCTCAGATACCTCATAGAGGTCTTCATGCATGCCTCTTATTTTTGTCTTTTTATTTTCTTAAAAAAAAATATAAAAGTGTTTTGGACTCGAAGTTATGAAACTCCCAATCACATTCAATTCCTTATTGAATGAACTAACAAATTCCTCCTTGGACAACGGCCTTCTATATAACTTCAACCTGTAACCACTTACAAGCAAAGGGATGACTTCCTCATCAATGGTTCTAATTTGGATGAATCCATTTTCATGACACTTTTCCAGTAGGTATGGGACCAAGGATCTTGTCGTTAGCTTCCCTTTAAAATCTTTTAACCTAGAATCATATAACAAGCCCAAATCACCCTTCTTGAAAAGTTGTTTCCTTGATATGATTGTCATGCCATACCTTCCTTTGTAGTTGTATGACTTTAGTGTGTAAGAGAGCTTGCATTCTCAACTAATCAAAGCCATTCAAATGGAGCAACCATTCTGGATTTAAGACATCTATGGTTTATATCTTTTGACTTAGTTACCGGAGAATCCACGGTAAAAACCATTTTCCATCAACATTTCAAATCCCAACCGAGATCCATCATAAGGACTTCTTGAATGCTTGATAGTAGAAGAGCTTAATTGAGGGATTAAATAGTAATGAGGAGAGTAGATTTAAGGATGAGATGAATGTCGGCTTTGTTTTAATAATATTAATTGTAGATTTTTGAATAATAATTTTTGATTAATTATTGATGAGTTAATTAATTGATTTAAATTATTATAAATTATTGCTATGTTAATCATTATTCTAATTAAAATTAATTAATTAATTTTAATATTATTAAAAATTAATTAATTTTAATTTTAATATAATAATTATTATCACAAATATTTAGTAATTATTCTAGTAATACTTCCTATAAGCATTTAATATTTAATATAAATAATAAATGTTAGTATAATATTTATTATAAAATTGTATGTGAAATATTTATTATAATATATATTGGTATTTAATGAATGGTAATATTAGTGTATTGTATTAATATTAAAATTACTTAAAATATATTAATATTAATAATTATTATTATTATATTAAAATTAATTAATATTAAAAATATTAAAAATCAATATTAATAATTAATAATTAATTAATAATAATTAATTAATAATAATAATTGATAATTAATATCAAGACATAATAATTAAATTAGTAATCATTATTATGATAATTTTTGTTAGGACCTCTTTAATTTTTATAAATAGTTTAACTAATTAATAGATTTATTAATATATTTTAATTAATACTTAATAATAACACTTTATACTAATAGTTAATGATAATGGTAATAGCTATTATCATAATTATTATTGTAAATATTGTAATTAAGTACTAATTATTATTATTACTATCATACTTAAATTATTATAGCAATGCTACTAACTACTAAATATTAGAAAGGGATAGGGAAATCTACCATAGATTGCTATACCTAAGATGTATTGGTGACCTTAATTTCTCTGATTTGGGGAAGCCAGCTTCCACTAATCTCCATACAATTGTCTCTGTTGAGATTATGTGGATGTTTGATAATTTCAGAGCTTCTCTAATCTTTCGCCTATGATGCTATTCTTCCCTTGCGACAATTGAAGTGTTTTCCGAGCAGACATGGTGATTAGTTTTTGAGGAGTGTTTTACCAAGGCCGAAGTACGAGACCTTTAATTAATTATTAACTATTAATTATTAATATTGATTTTTAATATTTTTAATATTAATTAATTTTAATATAATAATTATTCATATTAATATTAATATTAATATATTTTAAGTAATTTTAATATTAATACAATACACTAATATTACTATTCATTAAATACCAATACATATTAAGAATAAATATTTCACATACTATTTTATAATAAATATTATACTAACATATATTAAATATTAAATGCTTATATGAAGTATTAGTATAATAATTACTAAATCTTTATAATAAAGATTATTATATTAAAATTAAAATTAATTAATCATTAATAATATTAAAATTAATTAGTTAATTTTAATTATAATAATGATTAACATAATAATAATTTATAATAATTTAAATCAATTAATTAACTCATCAACAATTAATCAAAACTTATTATTCAAAAATCTACAATTAATATTATTAAAACAAAGCTGACATTCATCTCATCCTTAAATCTACTCTCCTCATTACTATTTAATCCCTCAATTAAGCTCTTCTACTATCAAGCATTCAAGAAGTCCTGATGATGGATCTCGGTTGAGATTTGAAACATTGACGGAAAATGGTTTTTACTATGGATTCTCAGGTAACTAAGTCAATGGAGCAACCATTCTTGTTGTGTTGTGGTGGTATTTAAGTCCAAATGAGATTCCATTTTCCATGTGTTATATACAAAGTCAATAGAAAGAAAAGTTTTGTTCCCATAAACCAAATCATATGGAGCGAATTTAGTGGTCGTTTTCCAAGTGGTATTGTAGGCCCAACCGTGCTCTACTAGTCTCTCCTCCCGATCTAAACTACTGTTGTTAACAAATTTGGTGAGGACACTCTCCAATTCCCTATTTGTGACCTCTACTTGGCCATTTCCTTGAGGGCTATAGGAAGTGGATGTATTGTGATTGATATGGCACTGCCTCATGATATCTTCAATCAAACCAGATTTGAAGTGTGCTCCATGATCAACAACTACCTCCCTTGGATACCCAAACTTATAGAAGATGTTCTCTCTTAAATATTATGTTTCTTTCTAATAAGTTGTTGCTTTGACTACCTTTGTCTTAGCCAACTTTCTCAACTAATCAATGCATAAAATGATGTATTCTTTTTTCCCTAACGGTGGAACAATTGGCTCAATGAAATCAAAGTGCCACATGTCAAATGGATTTAAGCCCACTTGAGGTTGTAGGGGCATTTCATCCCTGGATGTGGGTTTCCCCATTCTTTGGTACTTATCATATCTAGTGGTATATCTCCTTGCATGTTGATGTAAGGTAGACCAATAGTAACCAACCTGTAAAACTTTAAAGTTTGTCCTTTTTGTAGAAAATTTACCTCCAAATAGACCATCATGACATTTTCAGAGGATGTCAAAGACCTCTCCTCTATTACACATCTCCTCAAGCTTTTATCTGGTCCCAATCTAAAGAAATTTCCCCCAATCCAAGTGAAAGGAGATATTTTCCTTACAATCTTGCTTTTCTCCCATGATGAAATATTAGGAGGGAACCTCTCAACAACCAAATAGTTTTATATGTCAACAAAGTAGGGAGAAAGCACCGAGATACTAATTTCTCAGACAAATTCCCATTCTTAATGGTCATGTCCCCAAACCTACAACTAATGTAAGCATGAATAGTGGCTAGCCATGGCCTTCCAAAGATGAGAGGATATCCATTAAACTTGGTTTTACGCTAGAGAACTAGGAAACAAGTAGGATACTCTCAAGAGTCAATAGAGACCATAACATATTCAACAAATCCCTTAGGAGCTACTATGAATCCAGCTACAAGATGCAACACTTTGGTGGTATTTATAAAAGCTCCTTGAAGGTTTGGTTTTAGCATGGCTTCCTTAGTAATCACATTGCTGAGAGCCCTAAGATCAATTGATGTGTTAGGTTATATAAGGCCATCAATGTGCACATCTACTACAAGGCTTCCAGGGTCTAGATATTTTGGTAAGATCACCCTCCCAAGCATCAAATCAGATAATTTCCCAAGAAAATTTATGGTGGGGGTGTCTCTTTTTCTTCTCCTAGGATGTTTCAAACATTTATTCTTAATTGGCTTACTATAGATGGGAACATCTTTAATAGCTTGGAGAAGTGGTATTTTAACACACAAATTCCTCAATTCTCCCAAAAGTTCAACCTCTTCTAGGGTGTGTTAGCTAGGGTGGATTGACTTGAGGAACACTCCCTCTCTTATTTCCTTTAAGCTCTTCAAATAGAGAGGGTGGGTGGTTATCTCGAAGCACTCTCCCAAACCGAAGGTTGAACTCCTAGATTTCCACAACATAAGTAGGGTAAGATGTTTCTCCACTATAGACCTATATGACTTGCTTGTTGTTTAGGTTTACATTTGGTTGAAAATGCATTTGAGGTTTCTTAGGTGTAGTAGGATGAGTGAGTTGTGGCTGAGGTTTGGGAGGAGGTACTAAATCATGAGGCTAGTTATCTTGAGGCCTCTACCCATGTGATGGGTTACCCCATTAAGATGATTAGTGTGGATATGGCTGAAAAGGATGGTTGACAAGGTGAAGAGGATATGGAGGAGCATAAGGCCAGAAAGGTGATGTGGACGGGGATGGGTGAGTGGAAGAGTACCAAGGTTGCATGGTTGTATTATGATTTGGATTATAATAAGAGTAGTGTGCACCTTGCATGCCTTGTTGGTATGGCCTAAGTTGTTGAGGTCTTCTTTGATTGATGAAACAAAGTTTTTCTGCCCCCCATTATGTTCTTTGATATACATATTTTAGTCCTGGAAAACAATGGAACTTGTCTATTACATGATTTTATTCACAGAGTAGGCAAACCTCTAGGACACTTAAGGGGCACTCATTCCTAGGATGTCTTTTGGTGCATCTTCGGGAGAAAATAACTAGTTCCCTTTTTACTTCCTCTTGGTTTATTTTGATTTTCACAGAATCCATTTATAGTGAAGAGGTATGCAACATTTCTCTATTTAAATCCTACAACATGTTACCTATCTCATTCTGAATGGAAGTTGTGGAGGGAGAGGAATTAACCAAGCCTTAACTAGCTCTACCCTTCTTTATAGCAGCCCTAGAGCGATTCTTGAACACAATTTTAATGTCATCATAGGATAAATGATAGATATATCCCAAACATAACATGTTGAGGGTATCTAACATTTCTTCCCTAGTCCCTCGGAGAAGAACTAGTTTGGGCGATTCAGGATCAACGGTGCAACTGGCCTTTCTATAACTGAATTGAAATATCTCCTCATAGTCTTCTAGGGATTCGTCAACTCTAAGAGTCATCCTAAAGATTTATTCCTTGGTTTCTTTGTATCTATAGTAGTCCCTTTACTTGTTTTTGAAGGCCTATTTCATTTGGGCCTAGGTAGTGATGCTACACCCAAGCGGACCCATAAACCAGCACAAGGTTGCATCCTTAAGGGTAGAGGGGAATAAATTCAGCTTATGCTCATTAGAGACATAGTCATAGGTCCTAGAGACAATAACAAATTCAAATTTGAAGGTATCAAGATCCTCATAGGTTAAGCCATGGAAGTGTGGAATGGTATTAGGGATTATATTCTTCATTCTAGTCTCTTAGTTGGTCTCTCTAATAGGGAAAACCTCATTGTCCCTATTTCTAGCCATAGTGTGGGTAGGTGAAGTGGGTTCTTCTTCTTCCCCAATAGGTTCTTAAAAAATGTCAAGTTGCTCACTTAGAGGGTCTTCAAGCTCCCCCATAGTCAGAGAGGGTAGCTGAAATTGACCAAAGAAGAGTGAAGATTGATTTCTTGAGGGTGTGAGGGTTTTTGGCAAGAATTTTCCTTTAGTATCTCTACTCCTACAAGGCATAAAATACCTTTTTCCTCTTTTATTTTCCGTTACTTCTTCAAAACCGGTATGCAAAACAAAAAACAATGCTTAAGTAGAAACATCATCTACCTAGACACATCCCTGACAATAATGCGAAAAGGTGGTGAGCCCTGTTATTGTACCTATAATGTTGCAACTCCCAAGGGCTCCTCAACTAAAATTATCAATTCAGGGTTCGTACAAACTTCGAGGTGACAGTGCTATATGCATGTTGCGGGTGGGAACACCCTAGGGTCTTGGGTTGAAAATCCAAACAGAGCGGAGGGCATACAACAACAGTAAATGATCAGACAAACAATTTAAATGCTTAAACTACTGAACTGGGAAGAAGTGGCCTTACCCAGAGGTCAAACCCACAGAGTTCAAACCCTCAGAGGTCAATCCCACAGAGTTCAAACCCTCTGCTTCTTTTGATGCCTTTGGAAGTTGTAAATTATCCAAGAAAAGAATATAAAATATCAGTAACATAAAGCATGTTCATGATATACATGTCATATAACATAAGTAAATGAACAATTACAAATTAATATAAGATTTATATACAAATCACAACATGGGTCAATGCATAAACACGATAAATATCAGGAACATAACAACATTTCTTTATTGATGTAAGCTAAATGAAAGGTGGAAAACTACAGCCTAGGTCTTCCTCTAGCTCCAAGCGAACCTTCCTCTGGATCCGTCCTATCCTGGCCTGAGCAATCTTCCTCCATCAACACACACAAAGATGTCATAAGGGGGATGAAGTACATCTCAAAAGAGGAAAAAAAGGTTTCCTATAACTTGGGGAGTGTAGGAGCCACAAGGATTTATTCAGACTCGATTTGGGATCAATCAACTATAATATCAATATCTCTTCTCTTCTCATTTTAGGCGTTCCCATGGAGGTTTATTACTTCTCCAAATTAGTTTTTTTAGTTGGGAAACAATTGGGCCACAGGCTGTAGTAGATGAGTAACAGGTAAAACCCATAAATGCCACCCGAATTTAAGGAGACTTATTATTTTAAAGTGTTCTAACACATATACGTGGGTTGGGTATATACTGACCCACGTGTACATGCTTTTAACACAGGGAAAAGTAGCGTATGGGAAATAAAACACTGTTTTTTAGAATTTGTACCAAGTCTGGAAAGGAAGGGTTGCCCTAGGCCATAACCAGAGCATCAAATCTACAAAGAGTGGTAAATGGTGCTATAATAGATTCCTCTTAATATATGAGGTCATAAGGGGTACATGTTATCGGGAAAACTAGTGTCTATTTAGAACTCCTAGACCCACTAAGATGGGTAGCTATCTTAGAAACAAACAAAATAAATCCACTTGTGTTTTCCTTTACGAGAGAGAGACGAGAAAGAAACAGAGAGTACCAACCTTAGTCTTTTGCTTGGCTCCTTGCTTGTTTCCTTTCCCCTTTGACAGAATCTCGCTGCTCCTTCCTTACTTGTCCCGCTTCAGAGAGTACATGTGGAGTCAAAGCAGCATAATACCAACAAAGCATAGAGATATATCACTATCAACAACATAGGATTAGATATATATTGACCATACAAATGCATATATCGACACAATATTTAGAGATATACAAGAATATGGAGGAAAACTCAAATACCTTTATTGATAAAAGTAGTAGAAGAGAGAGTTACAACCACTTGGTCTGACCCAGTGCCATCCTCCCAGCATGAAAGCCCTCTTCACCTCATACAAAGCAAGATCAACCAACAATGTCTTTAAAGAGAAACCAACAACACTTCCTTGCTAATTACAAAATTCCAGCCTCTGGATCTCTAGGATGAGGGATCCATATATAGATGTTTGCAAGGGGGTGAGTCAGCTTCTGGGATTTTGATTAGTGTCATCTCTCTGATAGTTCTTGGTTCCACTTGGAGATTTCATGATCTCTTACTCATCCTTGGGCGAATTCAGAGAGGCAAGTATCAAATTAGAAGCTTTTAGAATATTCTCAGGGTCTCCACCTAGCAAACTGCTTGTGCCATTTGTGTGCTCTCGCTCATCGCACCCTATAGAAGGGCTTTCCAGTATGCATCACACTTTTTACATGTGGAAAGTGAGATGCATCGCACCCTTAGCTCTGGGCAGTCAATATGGTACTTCTTTGACCAGTTCTGAGTAGTTTTTCATGGAGAGCTTCTGGGAGATGATGTAATCAGTCGACCTTATTCCTTTAGGGTATGAAACAACACTTTTAGGGAATTAGAAGCCCTTGGTTTATGGAAATATTTGATTGGGGTTGCAGTGCCCAAATATGTCTATAACAGTTGCCCCATAAAGCATGAGATCATAAATCCTTTGGATGTCGGGTGAAATGCTTTATAATGAGGATCCGAGGTTTTTCGAACTGGAAGGTGACCTGTAATAAGATACAATACAATACATTAACTTCATAATATTTTCATGATCTAGCTGAGGCGGACATTTCCATGCTCAGCTTTTATAAATTCATTTTCATGTACATAGGACAGAAAACCATCTGTGTAGTAGACTGATGATTCTGTTAGAGCCATCATCCTTTGATTTGGATGATTATCTATGAAGCAATGATGTACATTTGATGTCTTTATTTTGCTGAATAAATCACAGCTCGGATGGATGAAACTAGATTCGGGGTCTTCAAAACTCGTTCAATCTTCGCCCGAAGTACAAGTCGATCCATGTGAAAAGATGTTTTGATGTCGAACATGGAAAGACATCGCCTAATTACCAACCAATGATGTAAGTTGTTAACATGCGCGAGAGGAATCACCAATGGTGATGATGACCCTCAAGGTACTACAGTACAATTCACATGGTGTGAATACATGAGTCGATGTCAAACACCACGCAAAATCTTTCGGTCGAAGGCCATTAGTGTAAACCTATCATCGGAAGTGAGAAACTTGCCATTGGGGCATGCAAGCTTCAGAGTAATGAAAGGGTTGTTCCTAGGTCGACTTCTTGGATAATGAGCTGATGTTGACAAGAAGTGACCCGTCATAGGAGGGCATTAATGAATCCCACATCTACGACACGGAATGGAGCAAATGATTTTGTGGAGGTGAAAATAGTCTGATGATACAGGGTTCAGGGTGGTGGTCATGAAAGAATGAAGCGTGAAGGTATTGCAGCGGATGAGACACAAGCTGGGTAGGTGAATTTTCTTAGCGACTTATCTTGAACATATCAGCGACACTGAAATGGATTGGTAGCGTTAACCCCAAAAGTTGATGGTACGATGGACCAATGGTAATATGACCGGTGAACGGAATAACCCAACCCGACTCAATCATGGTGATGGAGTGAAAGTGTCATGTTCAAGAGTGACCTGCTACCAACAAAGTTTCTTCAAGTTTTCTTCCCAATTTTCCCCAGTCATTTATGACCAGTACCTCTTCATTTTTGTCAAGATTGAGGAGGATAACAGATGCTTGTTCTATAATTTTCCCTTCGGGAAAACCCATCGCTATGTTTTGACGAGCCTAGTGACAGTGAAACTCGCTCTTGTCTGAATGGACAATCTTGTCGCTATTGTTTTAACGAGTTTAACGACAAGGATAACTCGGTTCTTTTCAATTTTAGAGAGTCTGAAAAGAGACGGAAAGGAGACTCCAATATTCCTTTTTCATAATATAATCCCTTAAGTCTGAAAAAGGTATAAAACAATGCGAAAGGGATGACTTTTCGATATTTTTAACGAGCTGAACAAGAAAAACACTTGATATTTTTGTGTAATAATCCCTCAGGTCCAAAAAGATTAAAATCTAGAGGAGGGATAGCACTTCCGATCGCTTTAACGAGCTGGAGAGGCCAATTGCTTGGCAATCTTTTCATATTTTACGAGTCAGATGAAAAGAGCTTAAAGGAGACTCGTTTTTTGAGGAACGAGTGATGTTTTCGGATAGCAGCTAGTTCTAGGTAATGTTTGGAACTCTTCAATCATGGCAGTGTAAAGAAGGTGGCTAAAAGATCACTCGTCATAGTTGTTCCTCAAAAGGGGTAAACAATCAAATGGAGGGGTATGATCAGCTAAAAAGAGTGGAGTTGATGATAAGAACACGACCAAGGCTCAAAAAGTTGATAATAATGCGATCGCAATGGTTATTTACCAGAGGTGGGTTCATTTTTTAATGAGCCTAAACTCTGGTGGAACAGATGGTCATTGCTAGGTTTATTTTTTAACGAACTTGAACTTCGCGTAAAATTGCTTGTGATCATGGTCATTGATATTCGACTCACCATTAACACTATGTTCTTTTGACGGTCATACTACCTGTTCAATTTCTCCATCACACTGATTAGAAATGAGAATACATGCTTGAAAATTGAGTTAAAAAACTAATACCCTACTTAAATTACGTGAAAAGTAACTTAAAAGTAGTTTTTACCCCTCATTTTACCATTTCATTTGGATTTGTGATTATTGGAGCTCTAGGGGTGTTTTCCCCCTTGATTTTCATCAGCTAATTCTAGGAGATTCTGTGGACAATTTTCAGCGACGTCTGGACCAGGTAGGAGCTAAACCTAAGCTCTTCAAATGCATTCTTTCCTTTTTGAATTCTGAGCATGTTTTCCTGCTTTTCTGGGTCCCTGGGGTTTGAACATTTCGTTCTGCCCCCATCGCACCTAGTGTACATCGAAAGGTGTGATGCATCCTAGGCTAGCCACCAGCCAGTTAGTATGCATCGCACCCAGTACATAGCTAGGGTGCGATGGGCACAAGGAGGAAAACTTTCGCACTGATTTTTTATGGAAATTTTGCCTGTTTTTTGCCAAATCAGGATCCTGATTCTTCTCTTGTTTTCTTTTCAGAGATTCATCGGAGAAAAATGGTCATTACATGGCGTGAACGCGAGCATGAAGAAGAGAACATGGTTGCCTTACATGATCTAGGTACGGTAACTACATTCCGGAACTGTGGCTTGCTCAGGTTCTTCCGCATATCTAGCATGAGGCAACAAATCAACTTGTTGCAATATTTCCTCGATGCATGGGATCCTACCAACCAAGTGTTCCAGATAAGAGGCAAATCCATCCCCATGACTGTTGAGGACATCTATTTTTGACCGTTTTACCGAGGCGTGGTGCCCCTCTCTCACTATCAGGTTCCACCCGTGGGGGTGAATCCATGAGGGATTATATTCGCCGATACTATAGGGAAGGATCTCAGCCGAGCAGGGATGACAATATCAGTATCTGAGATGTCACCAAACAGTCCTTGAGGACTATTTTATTCACCTTTGCTAGATTGGCTGGTAGCGCGACCCTTCACTTGGCCAACAGGTCCTATATGCAGTACGCCTTGGAATGCCTCGAACCCTAGGTATTCAACTGGTGTGATGCAGTACTTCTAGTGATCAAAGAAAAACTTACCAAGGTGAAAAACGGAAGATCTAAGAACTTTGGCTATGGTTCTATTCTGACTACTTTCGCCTTGTAGAAGACCCAACTGATGCAACCGCAGTACATATCACTTGGCCTACCACCACCAACTGAGCCACGGATGTAGAGATGGGTTGACCTTATGGCCAGACATGCTGGTCAACTGTAGGTTTCGTTCTTTGATGCTTTCTTCGAGTGATTAACCCATTAGAAGATGGTTTATGCCGAGCGTCCGTATGCTGGGATGGATTTTCGGGGTGACCGAAATTTGGTGTTGCCGGCTGGCGAGCAGTGGGGTGTCATAGGTAAAAATCTCTGACCATATCTTTGTTTATTTTTTTTTATAATGTTCTTGTTCTTTTCAAATGTTTATCAAGACTAATCAAAACTCATGTGCTTATGTGGATATCGAACCAATGCGACCAGCAATGTGCCTGAGAGAAGCAACTGCTATTCCAGCAGGGGAGGCTGTAGGGAGGGTCGTCCTTCGTGATTTGGATGTAGCTGAGGCTCTTGCAGTGTTGCAAGAATAGATCGAGGGTCTCACCCTTGGTATTTCGGACATGAGGACCGATGAGATGCCACTGAGATTATAGCGCCATACCACTGGCACGCCGAGCCAATGGACTAGGCTCTTACACGTGATTGCATAGTCAGTGACTTGTTATCACCAGCACCATCAGACTAGGGTTCCCCCTTGCATTTTGAATTTTTGGGTCATATGACCAGTTTTGTCTTGGACACGGAACATTATGTACAAACTATAAATAGTTATATATATATTTTTGATTTTCGGAGCTTTATTTTGGTTAAGTTTTATGATCTTGATGCAAATATTGATGAAATTCTTTCCTTTTACAAATGTTGCAAATGTCTATCTAACACATAATTTTCTAATGAATCAATTAATGTGTTTAAGTTTCTAGAAATATGTTGATATTGAATAGAATCAAACTGCCTTTTGAAAATCTTGACCCTTAGGAACATACGATAGATAGCTAGATTCCGAACGGAATAGATGCTGGTAAGCTGTAGAATGATGAGTTGTGAGTCTAGCCTGATGACAAGTCGTTGTATGCCATGTGTGATGGCATCAGAGAGGAGCTCTATCAACGCACTATATTCAGCGATGTTGTTCATTGATTGATCGATACACACCCCTCTGAAACTTACTAACTCGCCGCTTGGATCAAAGATGGCCCAAGCTGCAGAAGATAGGTTCCGCGTACTACGACTTGCTCCGTCGACGTATCCAACAAATGATTCCAGTAGGTTTGACATCTGCAACAAAAAATTGCGAAAGTGGATTACCTAACCGAAACAATCACTCTTAACGAAAACAAAAATGTAACAAAAGCATAAGAAGAGGTTATTATGCTGAGTCAAGCATAGTAACGCTTAAGGTACAACTTGTTTCGGGGTTGCGACAGTTGGATCCTGTCGTAATCTACTAGCTTGTAGGCTCCTTTTGCTAATACATGCTTAATAATGTAGGGACCCATCCACAAAGACTGGAACTTACCTGCTCCCAATTTATCGGATTCCTGATCATAAAGCAAGACCAGGTCATCTTCTGAGAAAATGCGGGGTTTGACATTCTTGTCAAATTGTTCTTTGACTCATTTCTTATGTGCTTCATTATCCAAGGCAGCATCATGATGAGTTTCATCCAGTTGGATTAATTCTAAGAAAAGAGCCTCTTCCTCTGAAGTTCCGGGGTGGAGGTCAACTGTGAGCTTGAGAGATGAAATTTCGCACTGAACCAGTAAGATCGCTTCCAGGCCATACACCAGCTTAAAAGGCGTAAACCTAGTCACATTTCTCACCGATGTCTAGTATGCCCACAAGGCTGAGTACAGGATTAGGTGCCAACTCCATTTATGGACTCCAATCATCCTCTGCAGCATGCGTTTTAGGACTTTGTTGATCGCCTCAACTTGCCCGTTAGCTTGCGGATAATACAGAGTAGAGCTATCGTGGGACAGTCATAATTTGGCAGCCAATTCAACCATCATGTGACTACAGAAGTGTGATTCATGATCTGTGACTATAGCTTACAGAACGACGATTTTGGAGACTACATAATTGAAAAAGAAAAGAGCGACCGTTTTGCCACTGTTGTTTAATGTAGGCATCGCCTTAACCCATTTCGTAAAATAGTCAAATGCGACTATGATATACCCATGCCCCCCGGTTGAGGTCGGGTTACATTGCATGAAATCTATGCCCCATTTGGTGAATGGCCAAACAGCAACTACTGGCTACAGAGGTGCAGTTGGTATTCTGGTTTTGAGGTCGAAGATTTGGAAAGCATGGCAACTTCTGACTGCTATTATGCAATATTTGAACATGGTTAGCTAGAAGTATCCTACTCATAAAATATTTTTTGCCATAGCATACCCAGATTGATGCCCCCCACATGCGCCTGAATGACAATCGTTTAGGACTTTTTCGGCCTCCTCATGGGTGAGGCACCTTCGCAGAACTGTATCGACACCAAGATAGTAAAGCGTATCACCGACGATCATGTAGTCTTTTGCTTGGTATCGAGTACGTTGTTTTTATGAGCGAGAGGTATTAGACCTATATGTTTGGGTTTGGAGATAGATGATTATATCTCCATACCACGGATCGCTTGAAGATATCAGAAACAAAGATTCATCCACGATTGTTGCTTTGGATGTTGAATCATTGGACGATGATGGGAAATCACATAGTAACTCCGCGAAAACTAAAGCTTTATTTGATTTGGATTTTACGAATTCTAGATCAAACTCTTGCAAAATTGCTATCCACTTTGAATATTTACCCACAAGCAACTGTCGCAACAAGATGTAAGTCATGCGGTTGCAATCTGACAAAATGGTAGTTTTTCGAAAGAGGACATGGTGTCAAAATCTTTGTATTGCTTGAATAGCTGTGAGAGATAGCTTTTCAACATAGGAGTACTTGCTTTCTATATCATTTAAGTTTTGACTTAAATAATAAACAGGATGTTCGATTCCATTGTCTTCTTGAACTAAAACCATTGTGATGGTCATATTTGTTGTAGCCAGGTACATGTTAAAGTCTTTTTGATAATTAGGAGCGTACATTAATGATGCTTTTATTAGGGATCCTTTAGAGCATCAAAGGAAGCTTGCACAACTTGATCCCAATTGAAGGGCACTTCTTTTTTCAACAGACGCGTATAACCTTTAGCAAGTTCAGCGTAATTCGGAATGAACCTCCTCAGAAAGTTTGCTTTCCCTTGGAGTTTCTAAATATAAAGCAAATTTGAAGGTGGAGGCAAATTGATGATTACCTGAACCTTGTATGGGTCGAGTCAAATTCCATCCTTTGAAACTACAAAGCCAAGTAAACAACTAGAACCGACACAAAACACACATTTGTGTGGATTGAGTCTTATTTTGTAGTGTCGGCAACGTAGAAATATTGCTCTCAAATGCTGTGGATGATCGGTCAGCTTTCGCGAGTGAGCTAGAAGATCGTCGAGGTAAGGTTGAAAGATGTTCTTGATGTCATGGAAGGCATAATTCATTGCCCTCTGAAAACTTGCCCTTGCATTCTTTAAACCAAAAGGTAGCTTACGGTGCGCGAATGTGCCCCACGGACAAATAAATACAGTCTTTGACTGGTCTTGTAGGTGGATATTTATTTTATTATACCCGGAAAATCCTTCCATAAACGAAACGATTTTGCATCCGGTGCATTCATCAATTATCTGGTCGATGAAGGGTGTAGGGTAGTTGTCCTTTGGACAAGCTTGATTTACATCCCTATAATCGATGCACACTCTAATTGTTCCTTGCTTTTTTATCACAGGAACAATGTTCGATACCCAATCGATTAGAGGAACTGAGTAAACGAAACCAGCATGGAGAAGTTTTTCAACTTCTGCCTTGATGGCAACAACTTTCTTTGGGTGCACCTGCCGAAGCCACTGTCTTACTGGTTTGACATATAGATACATCTTAATTTCGTGTTCAACTATGCTCGAGTCAATGCCTGGCATCTCTTCATATGACCATGCAAAGACATCTCTGAACTCATGAAAGAGAGCGTAATATAATTCTAGTTCTAAAGAAGAACAAGATTTGCCGACATGAATATTCTCTACAACATCTGGTTTGGTCGAGATATTTATGGCGATAGTTTCTTCAATATTGGACAGATTTTGCTCGGAATCCACCGTATTTATAGTATTTTAGAGAAAATTAAAATTGATGGATGATTAAGGTCATTGGAGTAATCTTCATTGTAATTTGGAAGATGGGAACGATGGTGGTAATCTCCCCATGGTGACCCTTCTATTATCATTGACTGAATAATTCCTTCATCTGTACAATGTTCATGCGACCAAGGATCCGAAGGGGTACCATATTCCTTTGACCTATCTATCTAAACGCTTGATGAGCGTTCATTCAGGTTTGCCTCCCATGCCAAGAACATTGATTGCTACAATATTTCTATTGGGATTGGAGGAAATACCTGGTGATGATCCATGCTAACATCATGCTCGGACATCTTCTGAATGGAAGATACCATACTGCAGGTTCCCACTGTGGCTACTTCCACCAGGTTATTTGGAGGCAATAGGGCAAAAGTACCCATCAATGTAGGGTCTTTTAGCAGGCCTACTCTGATATTTTGAAGCAACTGAGAGCTTTCGTGGATCATCGGGATGCTTCCCATAACTTGTGAACTGTTGGGGAGAAAGGTTTACTGGACAACGATTATAAGTCCTCCTTGAAAAGGGAATGCAATCTGTCTGAAGTAGGTTGACACAACAGTGGCCATAGCATAAATCCAAGGCCTTCCCAGTAGGATGTTATAATCGATATTTCCATCGATAACTTCGACATAAATTTCTACTTTTTTGCCCCCCAGTTCAACTTGTAAGTTACTCAAAATCCCGTATGGAGTGTATGTTCATCCATCGAATGCTTTTAACGTCATTGACGATTGCGACAAGGGTGATGATCCTAAAGTTTTCCAGCAACTCATTGACATAATGCATGTAGATTCCCCCTCATCAATAATTGTTCGATGAACAGTTTTGTTGAGGGCTTTCACTTGAATGAGGAAAGCAAGTTGAGCTGGTAACTGAGGTTCATATCCTTTATGATTAAAGGCCACAAGATTGGAATCCGTTGGATCAATCCCACCTATTGCTGATAATAGAGCCTGCTTTTGGGAGGGGCAATTTTGCTGTACTTCAAGTGTCGACATAGCGGATGACGATTGGGCCAGGTCCTCTACTATATTATAATTTTGTGCCTCTCTGGCACGAGGATTAAATGTAGATTTGTGTACTACTTCCTTTGGCGGCTTTATCGTTAGCTCAAGAATGATGGGTGGCACAACTTTGGTCGAAGTTGTTGTCGAACTACTAGGTTGATCAGTAGCCTTGTTGTTCGACAGCTGTGGATTCTCGTAATCTTTATTCCTTGTCGATACCAAAGCATCATTTTGTTGTTTCGAGAAGAACAACATAAGCACTTGGATGGGGAAGAATTGTCGCTAGCAAACAGATTAGTTCCTGGGTTTGGAAATGGGTCAGTCAATACTGCTAAAGTCCTTGAATTCTTAAAGATTTTCTTAACTTCAGCTTTATATGGACAATCTCTCGTCCAATGGTCCTCATTGAATATGAGGCATGGCTGAGTAGGTTTCTTTTGCCCAGAAGGGTTCACAGAAGATTTTTCAAGAGACGAATTATCCTGTTTCTTCTTTTTGCTCTTCCCTTTCTTCTTGCCCCCTGGTTGCTTCGGTTCTTTGCCTTTGTCGGTCGACACAGCATTAACCTCCAAGGCTAGAAGTTCTTCATTTGCATCTTGACCAGAAATCTTATGGGCTTTCTTAGATGTAGCCCTTGTCGATTTCGTGCTTGTCATACCTATCACGCTATCACCGACATGAGAGTCTTTGTTTGATTTAGGAGGAGGAGGAACGAAAAATTCTAGTCTGGGAACATCAGGGATTTTTTCATAGAGTGTGCTAGACTGAGTGTAGATCAGGTGTAGATATTGCGCACGAGCAATGACTTATTCTTCGGTGACGACTCCTCCCTTTGCCACATCTTCTGTAATAGAAGGTTACAATGACTTAATAAAGCATTCAACTAGTAGCTGATCAGGAACATATCTTTTTACCATTCTACGATGACGTTTCCACCGATGAATATGATCAAATATGTGAGTGGCCGTTGTCTATTTGAAATTGGTAAGAAACTCTATTCCTATTTTGTACCTTATTGGTAACGGAAAATGGGTTAAAAAGGTGGTGGCAAGGGCACTGAAGTTCTCAAATGAAACTCTAGGAAATTCGATGTACCATTTTGCTGTCGGACTAGTTAACGTTCATTGAAAAAGGCGAAGCCTAATCGAATCATCATTTAGAGTGTTGGAGGAACAGCATAAATGAAAGGTCATCACATGATTCGATGGATCTTCACCCGGATTTCCATTGAATTTAGGAATATCTGACTGAAGTTGATGAGGAATCGACGGCCACCAAGGGGCGTAAGCAATTGCATTGTTTGTTAGCTGATTTAGATCTGGTAACTCTAAAGTCGCCACGAAGGGAAACTGTTGATTCAGGTTTGGTGAAGCATACCCAAGATAAGATGGGATTGCCTGAGCAGTGGGTCTTTGCATACTAGCATAATGCATTTGATGCTGATAACTTTGATAAGGTTGTTGGGCATAACCAATTTGGGATGATTGATGATAACCGTTTTGAATATATGGCTGCCCATTACTTGCAAAGCTTTGTTGCTCAGGTCCTTGGTACACTTGCTAGAATTGCGGTTGTTGATGTTGCACCAGCCATGGTTGTGAAACCATTTGCTGTTGCACAATACTAGATGTTTGACCAAGATGAGGGGTAATAGTACCCGTTTGAGCCTGAGTCGCTCCAGCTAAGGAGCCACTAACCGGCGATTGCGGTTGCGTCGTGGAGACAAGAGGCTGTTGTATTACGACCTGAGAAACTTGAGGTTGGCATACAACAGGCAACGCCTATACTTGCGACACCATCACCATAGCTGGTGTAGTGGGGATATTTGACATAGGTAGACTCAGTTGCATTGAGTATACAACTCTTGGTTGTTGAGGCAATATTGGCACCCAACCACTGGATGCGATTCCATTTTGACCCAAATTAGGTTGAGAACTCTCATATGGTTGTCCCCCTAGAGGGAACAATGAAAGGGCATACTACCCCCCATACGACAGCAATCCAGTGCTCAAAGGAATGATTGGTCTTTGGAGACTGGACTGCCCAAATTGATACTGTTCTGAAGGATCAATTTGCTGAGATTTTTTTAGCCTCCTGTTGCAACAGGTGTTCATATTTCATGATTGAAATTTTTTACATGCCAAATATGTCATCTTTCATGCTGCAAGGTTCCATATTTCCTTAAAGAGGCCAAAGAAGAGGTCATGAAAGTGTGCTAGTCCAAATGCCACTGTTGAATCCCAATTTTGATGACTTAACCATTTTTTAAGAATGTTCAATAAAAGGGAGGGCCAAACAGTTTAATCTTGGCCTCCCAAGGTTTCAATTTCTTGTTTTAGAATATAGAGAATGATATCTGTCCAAACAGCTTAATCTTGGCAGAGTTGTAGATAGGTAGAGAATCAAAGGAGCCAAACTGTTTAATCTAGGTCCTTGGCAGAAATAAGTGTAGACTTAGATAGGAGGACAGAAAAAAGAAAAATTGTAAAGCTGGGTCTGCAAGCCTAAGTGCACCAAAACCAAAAACAAGGAAAAAATGCTAGGAAAATAGGCTGGGTAGGTAGTTTTTAGGTTGCAGAATGATGATTTATGATCAATTTTGTGTTTCAAAGTGTTATATATTTTCATATCATAGTCATGATGCAGTTTTCCATTTGGAGGAGCTCAAGCTGGATATCTCTAACTTCCCCATTCTCCCTTTTCCCCAAATCACTTACTAACTTCCCCGAAGAGGTCAAGATCTGCTTGATTCCTCTTAGTTTCATCATTCTCCATATCAGTTGCCTTGGTGAAAATCTGCTTCACTCAAGGATTGTTCATTCCTTCCTCTATGAGTCACTTTTCCCCAAAATAGCCTAAGGTCCCTTACCTTAGCGCTTTCTGGTCATTTTCATATTAACCTCTAACTTTATTATATAGCTCCCTATCTATCTCCCCTCCCCCTATTAAAACTATGTAAAATCCCAAAAATACTAAATAATACCCCTCCCCGACACTATAGCCATATTTTCCCTAAAGTCCGGGAAAAAACAGTCCAGCTGGGGCTGTTTTTAGCCCATCCGTGTCCTTACAGGGATTAGTTTGACCTCTGGTCAAACTAATAACCATTTCCCCCAAGCCCTGACCCTAAAAAAACCCATTTTTCACCTCATCCTAAGGTTTTACCCACCAAATATTCAACCCGCTCACTTTTAAAATCCCAAAAAACCCACATTTACTAAGTCTTAAACCCCCCGGCGGCATTATATTAAAATTTGAATGTTCGCACGCCCGTCCCTTAACCCTCAACCGCCTCGTTCGTGCCGCCGGCCGTCCGATCGCCCGCGCCCAAGATCTACGGTGGGCGGGCCTCCTCATATCCCAAACAGCCCGAGGGTTAGCGTCCGGGAGATGGGCGGTTTTCCCACCATAGTCCTGCCACGCGTCACCCTCTCGGCTGTGGCAGAGCCCCTCCTCCGATACCGCCATCTGCCCAAAGGCAGTGCGCCCAAACCGAAAACCACTTCCACCCTCCTACATCAGCACCACGTCACCCGTTGACGTCATCTGCCTGCGTTGGCCTCCTACCACCGCACTGCCAACTCACCCTGCCACGTCACCGCCACCATGTCACTGCCACGTCCTCCGCCGTACATGCTGACGTCACCCTGCTGACATCATCATGCTGACGTAATCCGCCGTACTGGGTCCCACCCCACTGACGTCATGCTGACGTCATCAGCAAAAAGGGCGCAAAGGTGAAAATCGTGCTTAGGAAGCCCGGATTCAAATTCTAAGGCATTTTTTCATGCGTGATTAGCGCCTATCACTAATCGCGCATGGCTACGGGAAATGGGCCAAAATGGAAAGACCCTCATCGCGCAGCCCCCAACAAGCGCAAAAGGCGCTGAATGACAAGTTTTTCTTTGCAAGACATTCAGAAAGGAGCAACAAACAGTTCTGAAGGAAACAGAGGGCCGAACAACGACCCTTAAATATTGATTTGACAATTTCAGCACCACAACACATCGAAGAAGCGGCAAAGAGTATCAGTGAATATTTTTTAGGGGCTCGAAGCAGCTGAACATTGATGAGCCCCCCCAGCAAAGTCAAAAAAGTGGTGGCGGCCATTTAAAGCTCTCAAATCACAATTAAAGCATTTAGAGCCACTGAACATCAATGAAGCAGAGACCCAAGCACAGTTATTGCAGAAGCACTGCACCAAGCCACCGAGGACAACACATTTACTCAGTTTTGATACGACAGCCCTTAGCGCAGCCCAAAATATTTTCTTTCATTTATTTTTGATAGGACTAGGTTAAAGTAGTCATTTCATTCAGACCTGTTTAAGTTAAGCTATAATAAAACCATTTTTGGAGAATTTTCCCTATATATACCGCCCTCTGTATTGTTTTAAGGGTTCGTCGATTGATAATTTTTCATTAGAGACTCGCACTGTATGTCTGATACTTTTTCTTTAATCAAAGACTGTTGAAAGTTTGGAGGATGGACTGTCTGATGGGTTGTTAATGGTCTCTGGACACTGAATGATGGAATTCTTGTGCTGCAACATGACTCAATAAGTGCCTCTTACCTCTGTTTTCATTTTTTCACCATCTAAATAGTAGAAAGAAAGATTAGCTTAGAACTTGTTTAACTGCACTCTAGGCTCAATTTCTGTTGTTTCTTTATGTTTTCATCTGAACTGAATTGGACATGAATATGAATTACCTGTGGCTCATATTTACCCTAATTCATCTGTGTTGACAGTTATCTAGGGATTCTTTACTACCCCTAGATAGAGCTCATTCGCCCTTCTTTGTTCAGCTGATTGAGATATTCTTAATTGCCTCTCCTTCCTTAGCATTCTTTCCATATTTTGAACCTGAAAAATTGTTCCATGCATAGCTACCTTGCTTCTTATTCCTCTTGTGACCAAGAAAATGCACCACCAGTCCTATTCCTCGACTCCATGCCCAATGGTTTGAGACTATCATACTATACCTGCCTCTTTACTTGAAAAAACATCAATCTTCCCACCAAAATCAAAACAAAAACCCCTTGAACTCAATATCTAGCCTAAAATCATCTTCAACAGAACTAAATTAGAAAGAGAGAGCCCTCTCTGACTGCAGGTGGGCTGGAACCTCCAGTCCAAAGTTGGTCTGTTGTTACCTCGGCTGTATCCTTTTGCTGCTGATCAAGAGTAAAAATTGAGTGATAACATAATGGCGACTCCACTGGGGAACATCGTCAGTTAATTTTATAAAACAGGTTGGAAAAATCGATTTTCTAATTGCTGTATACTCCTTAAAACTACAGATGAAGCCTAAATATCAGCCAGGAAGCCTTTGAAACTATTTTTTGCTTTGCATTAACAGAAGTAAATAAAAGCTACTTCAGTCAATCTTCATGCTAGTTTTAGGCTATACAGCTATTCCAAAATTTGATCAGTCCCTTGCCGATTCTAAAAGCATTCCCAGAAAAATACCAAAAACAATTCGGAAGCTGGCTCCCAAGAAGAATCCATGATACACAAGGTCAAATCCAGACCCAAATTCCCCAGCTACTTTTGAAAATCTGAACTTAATCCCAAAGATCCTTAGGAAACAAGAAAGACAAGAAGATTTTGCTGATAATACTCCTGAAACAGCTTACCCAAGCTGTGTTCAAACCCCTGTTAAAGTTTTATTTCGTTCAACCCCTACTTCCCCTTGCTCATCATCCACATCTCAAAGCACTCCTTCCACACCTCCATTCACTGCACATACTACAACTACCACTACTGTTGTTCCAATTACTCCTATTATTCCTGTTATTCGTGTTATTCCTGTTGTTTCTGTTATCCTTGCTGTTCCATTTATCCCTGTGAATATGGCTAATAGATATGCACCCCTGAAATTTCCTGCTAATCCTAAGGCCTTGCCTCAAGATTACTAATCCAAAATTACATATTTTGACAGTACTGGTCCTTTCACTGCACTACAGCATACCAAGAAGATGCAAGACTATTTTGAAAACTACGAAATAGATGATGATAGTGTGAGAATGAAAATTTTTGTTCAAAGTCTAACATGTGATGTAAGAACTTGGTTCAGATCACTCGCCGCAAATTCTATAACCACTCCTGATGAGCTTTACCAACCCTTTACCAACAGATGGGAGAAAAAGAAAGACCCCTTGCACATACTAGCTGAATATGATACAATTAAAAGAGGTCCTTAGGAGATTGTTTTGGAGTACTTTGCAAGGTTCAATAATGTCTATAATGCAATACCACAGAACTTAGGACCCCCACCTGACCTTGACTTGTATAAATTCCCTCATGGGTTCGACCTAGATATGTCGTACCAGTTAAAAGAAAGAGCTCCTCAGACCCTTGCAGACATGCAAAATGTTGTTGTTAGCGTAGAGGCCAACCTAATTGCCAAGAGAAACAGAGCTAGAATGGAAAGAAGAACCACCTTTAAGGAAGAACCCTCAGCCTTAGAACAAAAGCTTGATGTTATTATCAGTGGCATGCAAAGGCTGGGAGACAGAGTAGAAAGTGTTGAGAGGAAGTCATCATAGGAAGGACAACAGTCCAATACCATAAGGAACCCAAATTTTAGGAAAACGTAGAACACAAATGTGGGTAGGTCAAGCCCAAATCATGACATAAGACCCCCCTTCCATGAGAATTATGTAGAAGCATCCACTTCCAGTCAAGCCATAGAAGACACTCACATGAATCTGATGGATCTAAAGGGTGAGCATCAAATTTTTCTGTCCTAAGAAGACCAAGATGAGCATGACTTCAGTCAATTTCAGACTAAGTCTGCTGAGTCTTTTGATTTTAAACAAGGTTATGATACTGCTATGTATGAGGTCCACAAACAATATAAGCTAAGAACCAGGACCATTGATATTTCTGAACCTAGCAAACCAAAGGATGGCAAACAGCCCAACAAGACTAAAGGCAAGGCTATTGTAATAGAGCTAGCTGATATACCTGTCCCAAACCCGCATCATGTGACTGTAGAAGACATAACAGAAATTCAGCCTTCTATTGATCAGCCTCTGCCATCTCCTTCCTTTGAAGAAAACTCGAACAACGTTCCAAAAAGCTCTCCTAAAACTGAAAAACCGCAAGCAATCAATTCCCATAACGCTGATAAACAAGAGAAAATCGCTGGTAATTCAAAAGAAGAAGAAAAAACTGCCATTATCAACACCAAGACTCCATTGGAAAATCCATTTAACTTAGAAGCAGAGATTGGAAAACTTAAGATATCCATCCCCCTCTCAGAACTAGCCAAACATGATGTATATAGGCAACAAATTCAAAGATCACTTCAAATCCCAGAGAATAAGGACGACGTAAATGTTTTGGATGACACCCCTGAACTGTTGTTTGGTCTAGAAGTTAATGGAAAGTCAACATATGGATCTATCTTTCCCTTTTATGTCAGTTTACATATACATGACAAAATCTTGCACAATGCCATGTTTGATTCAGGAGCATCACACAATCTGATGCCCAAAGCAGTTATGGAAAATCTGAACCTTGATATTACAAGACCCTAAAAAGATTTGTACTCATTTGACTCAAGTCAAGTCAAGTGTTTAGGCCTCATCAAAAACTTGTGTGTCTCCTTAGTCCAATATCCCAACAAGACCATCCTCATGGATGTGGTGGTGGCTGACATCCCACCAAAGTATGGTATGCTTCTATCAAGATCATGGGAAGCAAAGCTCCAAGGATCCCTTCAGTTAGACCTTTCCTATGCCACCATTTCAGTCTTTGGGCAACCAAAGAGACTGTACAGAGAAACACTCATGAAATATGTGGTAAGTAGTGAGAGCAAGCCTGAAAATTTTCCCATTTACTCAATCTATTCTGATATGGATTCTTTTATTTTGTTTAATGATAATACAAATTACCCAACTAATGATGAGCCTTTGGCTCTAGAACAACAAGCACACATCAATGAAGAATCGGTTGCACATACTGATGAAATTGTCAAAATAGTTAATGCAACTAGCATACAAGAAGAAACTCCCCAAACAGAAATTTCAAATCTGCCCACTACAAGAATGACTGAAACTCTCAGTACTAACCACAAGCAAGAAATCACATGGTATTTAGAGTTTGATGGCTCTGTCAACAAGTTAGGAGCAGGGGAAGGTGTATGGATTCATAATACACATAAGAATCATGGAGAAGGTCATGCCTACAGATTGAATTTTAAATGCACCAACAACATGGCAGAGTATGAGGCTCTACTTTCAAGCCTTAAACTTCTCAAAGCTTTAGCAGCTAGAAACGTGTCCATTTTAGGTGACTCTAATTTAATCATACAACAGATGAAAGGTAACTTTGTTACCAATGACAATAGAATGAGGGCCTATAGGACTGCTGCCACTAATATACTCAATGCATTCACTGAATTCAAGCTGGCCAAGATTTCAAGAGAGCATAACATTCATGCACACAGCCTAGCCACCTTTGCTAGTACATGAAAGCTTCCTTTTGAGCCAAACCATCACTTTACTACTGAAATAAAACATAGCCCTACTGTCCCAAATAACGTCAAAGATTGGCAAGTGTTCGAAAATGATGCCCAGATTAATAATTTCCTCACTCATGAGCATGAGTTCAAAAATATTAACATTGACATGGATGCTATGAACGATTCCCAACAACAAACAAATGAAATTCAACAAGCTATAACATCTGCAACAGCCAAACAAATCCTAAATCCAACCGTTTTTGACAAAACAAACATAGAACAGATGAAACAAATGCATTTGGAGGAAATAGCCAAAACAAAGACAGAGATCATTGACTTAAAGGATAACTTTTTGCCTGCTGGCGTAACTCCATTAGAAGACATGTTCGATGCAAATGATGTTCCTAAAAAACCAAAAATGAAACCACTGAATTCTGAAATAGAGGAACACAATATTGGGACAACAGAGAAGCCAAAAATGATCTATCCAAAAATTTGCCACCTGATCAAAAGCCCAAGTATATTGATTTATTTAAAGAGTTCCAAGATGTATTTGCTTGGAGTTATGAGGACTTGAAGTCCTATGACACCTTAGTAATTCAAGACACCATTCCCTTAAAACCAAACCAAAAATCCTTCAAACAGAAACTGAGGAGAATCAATCCCGTGCTTCTCCCTTTGATTGAAAAGGAAGTGAAAAGAATGTTTGAGGCAGGTATTATAGCACCCATCAGATTTTATGAATGGGTATCCAATCTTGTTCCCACAAGAAAGAAGACTGGTGAGATTAGACTTTGTGTAGATATGAGAAATTTAAACCAAGTCTCCCTAAAAGACCACTATCCTTTGCCCAAGATGGATCACATCCTACAAAGAGTAGTGGGGTTATCTAGAATCTCTTTGTTGGATGGCTTTTCAGGTTTCAATCAAATACTTGTTCACCCGGATGACCAAGACAAGACAGCCTTTACCACACCGTGGGGAACATTTAAGTATGTTAAGATGCCATTCGGACTTAAAAACGTTGGTGCTACCTTTCAAAGAGCAATGGATATTGCATTTTCCAAAGAAATACATGATTTCTTAGTTGTCTACCTTGATGACTCGACCCCATTTTCCAAATCTGATCAAGAGCACCTCAAGCACTTAAGGCAAATGTTCATGACATGCAGGAAATATGGCATTTCCCTGAATCCCAAGAAGTCTCTATTTGGCCTTGAATAAGGCAAATTAATTTGCCACATCATATCAAAAGATGGGATTAGAATTGATCCTGAAAGAATCCAAGCCATCCTCCAAATCCCATATCCAAGAAACATAAAAGAGCTGCAAGCATTCCTTGGAAAGATCAATCTCCTAAGGAGATTTATTCCAAATCTAGCCGAGCTGATAAGATTATTAAGCAACATGTTAAAAAAGGATGCCAAGGTAAAATGGTCTCTTGAAACCAAGCAGGCCTTTGAGAGTATAAAATCTGCCTTAACCCAAACCCCTGTCCTCACCAGCCCACAATTTGACAAAGATTTTATCATCTTTTCTTTTGCATCTGATCATACTATAGCTGCTGTCCTTTTGCAAAAGGATGAACAGGGAGCTGAAAAGCTGATTTCCTTTTTCAGCCGAGCCTTAAGAGATGCCCCTTTGAAGTACCCAATCATGGAAAAGCAGGCCTATGCACTCATTAAGGCCATCAAGGATTTCCGAGTGTACATATTATATTCACATGTGATTGCCTATGTCCCACACGTTGCTGTAAAAGACATACTAACTCAAGAGGGATTAAAGGGAAAAAGAGGCAAGTGGATTGCAAACATCCTTGAATATGACATAGATATAAAACCAACCAAACTGATAAAGGGACAAGGTTTAGCCAAACTGATGTCCGAAACAAACTTTCAAACCTTGGACATTAACCAAATGGACAATGAACAGGAGCTGGTGACTCCACAGATCAGTGAAACCTTTTTGCAATCCCCATGGTATGCTGATATATGTTTTGTACTGTTAAACCTGTTTGCTCCCCCAGGATTGTCCAGAACCAAGAAAAGATTTTTGAAAATGAAGCCTTTAAAGTTTTGTGTCATAGATGGTGCATTATTTTGGAGAAATCATGAAGGTATATTGCTTAATTGTTTAACCATGAGTGAAACTAACAATGTCATGAAAGAATTCCATGCAGGTGACTGTGGAGGACATCTATATTGGAAGTCCACTGCTGATAAAATTTTAAGGGTTGGTTTTTACTGGCCCTCTCTTTTTGCAAATGTAAAGAAATTTGCCATGTCATGTCACAAATGCCAAATCTTTGAGGGAAAAATAAAGTTGTTGCCCCTACCCCTGAAACCCATATCAACTGAAAAGCCTTTTCAACAATGGGGTCTTGACTTCATTGGAGAAATCTATCCCTCTTCCTCAGGCCAGCACAAATGGATTTTCACAGCCACCAACTATTTCACCAAGTGGGTTGAAGCCATCCCCTGTAGGCAAGCCAATGACACCATCATTATCCAATTCCTTGAGTGCAATATCCTTTTCTAGATTTGGCTGCCCTGAGAAAATCATCACTGACAATGCTGCTACCTTCAAATCCAAAAAAATGATCAATTTTTGCCATGAATTTCATATTACCTTAGGCCACTCTATAGCCTATTACCCTCAAGGTAATGGCTTGGCCAAATAATCCAATAAGAGCCTCATCAACATCATAAAGA
Source organism: Pinus tabuliformis (assembly GCA_031772625.1). Lineage (NCBI taxonomy): Eukaryota > Viridiplantae > Streptophyta > Pinopsida > Pinales > Pinaceae > Pinus > Pinus tabuliformis. The sequence continues at coordinate 1,967,390,597 of CM062817.1, read as the reverse complement.
AAGTGCTAGAAGAGAACAAGAAGAACTGGCACAAAAAGCTGGTAAATGCCCTATGGGCAGACAGACTTTCAACAAAGAGATCCATTGGGATGAGCCCTTATGAGCTAGTATATGGCATGGGGGCCAGATTTCCTTCATCCTTTGGCATCCCTACTATCAGATTTTTACAAGAAATTTAGGCTGAACCCAATGAAATTCAAAGAAGGATTAATCAGACCATTCATCTTTAGCAAACCAGAGAGCAAGTTTATGGCAGAGCTCAAATTTTGCAAGAAAAACTCAAAAAGATGTTTGATAAGAGAGTTAAGGCTGAGGATTTCTACATTGGTGACAAAGTTCTAAGGTGGGACTCACGAAGAGAAGACAAGGGCAAACATTCCAAGTTTGATTTTTTATGGAAAGGACCATTCGTTATTTCTGCTGTTCAGGGAAATAACACTTATTTTCTCAAATCTGTAGAGGATAATTCTGCTGAAGAAGGCCCTGTCAATGGTCGTATGCTGAAACATTACCATGATCCCTTTTAAGGGATACAGTGCAGCTTTGTATATATCTTTTGTACAGTAATATTTGTATATATCAGCACTTTGTTTTCATTTTTATATAAGCAGACCGATTGTCAAAAGAGCAGCAGTAAATATTATGAAGACACAGCCAATGCAAATATTCCAATTTTAAAAAAAGCTGTCTCTGCACTAATCTCAACAAAACAACAAGAGTAGCACAGTCACATCACAACAATTCATGGTAAAGGGAAGCTGTTTGGAGTCTTCAGTCAAAAATATCAAAACAGAGGAGTGTTTTAGTTTCATATCAGCACCCTTGGTCAAAGCAAAAGTAAATCAAACACATCAGCTTTGATCCATGTTTTGAGAATGTTTCAAAGGTATAATGCTCAAGCAACATTCTGCATAATAGCAAGCACGCAGAAGAAAGTAGGCGATGCTACACAGTTCATAGTAATTTGGTTGAGGAGAAGAACTGTTCATAGTTGAAAAGTTTCACACCCCTAGCAGCCACCACAGAGAAGTTTTTTAATCTACAACAACAAAAAGAAGATCAAGGCAGTCTGACCTGTTGTTCTTGGATTTTCACAAGGAAAAGGCATCCCCAAGTGGAGCCACTGTTAGCCTCCTGTTGCAACAGGTGTTCATATTTCATGATTCACATTTTTTACATGCCAAATATGTCATCTTTCATGATGCAAGGTTCCATATTTCCTTAAAGAGTCCAAAGAAGAGGTCATGAAAGTGTGCTAGTCCAAATGCCACTGATAAATCCCAATTTTGATGACTTAACCATTTTTGAAGAATATTCAATAAAAGGGAGGGCCAAACAGTTTAATCTTGGCCTCCCTAGGTTTCAATTTCTTGTTTTAGAATATAGAGAATGATATCTGTCCAAACAGCTTAATCTTGGCAGATTTGTAAATAGGTAGAGAATCAAAGGAGCCCAACTGTTTAATCTAGCCCTTGGCAGAAATAAGTGTAGACTTAGATAGGAGGACAGAAAAAAGAAAAATTGTAAAGCTGGGTCTGCAAGCCTAACTGCACCCAAACCAAAAAGAAGGAAAAAATGCTAGGGAAATAGGCTGGGTAGGTAGTTTTGAGGTTGCAGAATGATGATTTATGATCAATTTTGTATTTCAAAGTGTTATATATTTTCAAATCACAGTCATGATGCAGTTTTCCATTTGGAGGAGCTCAAGCTGGATATCTCTAACTTCCCCATTCTCCCTTTTCCCCAAATCACTTACTAACTTCCCCGAAGAGGTCAAGATCTACTTGATTCCTCTTAGTTTCATCATTCTCCATATCAGTTGCCTTGGTGAAAATCTGCTTCACTCAAGGATTGTTCATTCCTTCCTCTATGAGTCACTTTTCCCCAAAAGAGCCTAAGGTCCGTTACCTTAGCGCTTTCTGGTCATTTTCATATTAACCTCTAACTTTATTATATAGCTCCCTATCTATCTCCCCTCCCCCTATTAAAACTATGTAAAATCCAAAAAATACTAAACAATACCCCTCCCCGGCACTATAGCCATATTTTCCCTAAAGTCCAAGAAAAAATAGTCCAGTTGGGGCTGTTTTTAGCCCATCCGTGTCCTTATAGGGATTAGTTTGACCAGAGGTCAAACTAATAACCATTTCCCCCAAGCCCTGGCCCTAAAAAAACCCATTTTTCGCCTCATCCTAAGGTCTTACCCACCAAATATTCAACCCACTCACTTTTAAAATCCCCAAAAACCCACATTTCCTAAGTTTTAAACCCCCCGGTGGCATTATATTAAAATTTGAATGTTCGCGCACCCATCCCTTAACCCTCAACCACCTCGTCTGTGCCGCCGGCCGTCTGATCGCCCGCGCCCCTGATCTACGGTTGGCGGGCCTCCTCATATCCCAAACAGCTCGAGGGTTAGCATCTGGGAGATGGGCGGTTTTCCCGCCGTACTCCCGCCACGCGTCACCCTCTCAGCCGTGGCGGAGCCCCTCCTCTGATACTGCCATCCGCCCAAAGGCGATGCGCTCAAACCGAAAACCGCTTCCGCCCTCCTGTGTCAGCACCACGTCACCCGTTGACATCATCCGCCTACGTCGGCCTCCTGCCACTGCACTGCCACCGTGTCACTGCCACGTCACTCGTCGTACATGCTGACGTCACCCTGCTGACGTCATCATGCTGACGTAATCTGCCGTACTGGGTCCCACCCACTGACGTCATCAGAAAAAAGGGCGCGAAGGCGAAAATCGTGCTTAGGAAGCCCAGATTCAAATTCTGAGGCAGTTTTTCATGCGTGATTAGCGCCTAGTGCTAATCGCGCATCGCTACGGGAAATGGGCCTAAATGGAAAGACCCTCATCACGTAGCCCCCAGCAAGCCCGAAAGGCGTAGAATGACCTGTTTTTCTTTGCGATACATTCAGAAAGGAGCAACAAACAGTTCTGAAGGAAACAGAGGGCCGAACAACGGCCCTTAAATATTGATTTGACAATTTCAGCACCACAGCACATCGAAGAAGCGGCAAAGAGTACCAGTGAAGATTTTTTAGGGGCTTGAAGTAGCTGAACATTGATGAGCCCCCCTAGCAAAGTCAAAAAAGTGGTGGTGGCCATTTAAAGCTCTCAAATCACAATTAAAGCATTTAGAGCCACCGAATAGCAATGAAGCAGAGACCCAAGCACAATTATTGCAGAAGAACTACACCAGGCCACCGAGGACAACACATTTACTCAGTTTTGATACGGCAGCCCTCAGCACAGCCCAAAATATTTTCTTGCATTTATTTCTGATAGGACTAGGTTAAAGTAGTCATTTCATTCAGACCTGTTTAGGTCAAGCTGTAATAAAACAAATTTTGGAGAATTTTCCCTATATATACCGCCCTCTGTATTGTTTTAAGGGTTGGTCGATTGATAATTTTTCATTAGAGCCTCGCACTGTATGTCTGATACTTTTTCTTTAATCAAAGACTGCTGAAATTTTGGAGGATGGACTGTCTGATGGGTTGTTAATGGTCTCTGGACACTGAATGATGGAATTCTTGTGCTGCAACATGACTCAATAAGTTCCTCTTACCTCTTTTTTCATTTTTTCACCATCTAAATAGCAGAAAGAAAGATTAGCTTAGAACTTGTTTAACTACACTCTAGGCTCAATTTCTACTGTTTCTTTATGTTTTCATCTAAACTGAATTGGACATGAATATGAATTCCCTGTGGCCCATATTTACCCTAATTCATCTGTGTTGACAGTTATCTAGGGATTCTTTACTACCCCTAGATAGAGCTCATTCACCATTCTTTGTTAAGCTGATTGAGAGATTCTTAATTGCCTCTCCTTCCTTAGCATTCTTTCCATCTTTTGAACCTGAAAAATTGTTGCATGCATAGCTACCTTGCTCCTTATTCCTCTTGTGACCAAGAAAATGCACCAGCAGTCCTATTCCTCGACTCCATGCCCAATGGTTTGAGACTATCATACTATACCTGCCTCTTTACTTGAAAAAACATCACTCTTCCCACCTAAATCAAAACAAAAACCCCTTGAACTCAATATCTAGCCTAAAATCATCTTCAACAGAGCTAAATCAGAAAGAGAGAGCCCTCTCTGACTATAGGTGGGTAGAACCTATAGTCCAAAGTTGGTCTGTGGTTACCTCGACCGTATCCTTGTGTTGCTGATCAAGAGGACAACCTGAGTGATAATAGATTCAACATAAGAAATTTCATATACTATTCCGAACAGACAAACGCGAACACACCATACTATCAAAACAGTCCCTGGGTGGACTCCCTCTAGCAGTTGAGAGCTAGTTGGGATAGATGGTATACCAACAAACATTGTCAGAGTAGTGGCAAGAGGTTCTGCTATTGCTGTATCGGATGACACAGTCGTAGATGTCGATGGTTGTCCAGACACATCGATTCTATCCAAAAGACTTCCCAGCGATTCTATAGGAACTTGCGATGAAGGGGTTCTAACTTCTGAAGTAGAAGGATATAGGTGGATCCCAATTCCAAAATGTGATGGAGTACTGGATTGAAGATCCTCCATAATCTCTTATATAGCAATCAATCCAGGTGGAAGAGGCGGACCATTAGGTCTGTAAAATATTTCTGGTGCCGAAGAATGTATAGATTCTTTAGCGACAGATTCTGGAGGGGTAAAATCTTCCAAATCAACCCCAGATAGAGTTGTTTCAAGAATGGAAGTGTTTATTGTTACACTAGGATCAGTTCTAGTGTCCTCTTGTAACTACGAAACTTCTTATGTATAGGTAGGGATACCAGAAATTATTGGAGTAACTGGAGTCTCGGAGGATGTTGAAACACAAGTTTCAAACAAACTAGGAGACCCTGACCCAGTTAAATGAGTCTGCTTGGCTCGGAATGGTTTCATTTTCGGAGTCAAAGATGGATGACTCATCAGTCTCCTTGAACGATGGGGTTTTGATTGACTTTCTTCCACGATTGCAGATTATTTGATCAACTCAAAATAAGAGGGGAAAACGTTATTCTATATTAAATGAATTTTAGACACTTTGACACAACTTGCTTTTCCACTTTTTAAGAGTCAAGAAAAAGCTAAAGATGACTCTAGTCACCTTCGATTTTTAATGAGCCTGAAGTGACAAGTGCTCAGATGGACCTTTTCCTTTAAGGAGTCTGAAAAGGAACGAAAGAGACTAATCTGGAAATCTAGACAGAGGGATTACCAAACCAATCACAAAATTGTAGAATACTTTTTACGGTACGACAGTCGATCTTCCTAAATGTTGTGTTCAGTGCATTGCGATCGATAGGGTGGCAGACACTGCTTCCTAAGGATAAAGGATGTAGCCTATTATGGTCTCCCAATAAATAATCGACAGTGCATGGGAGCACAATTCTGTACTAGCACTTGTCATCTCAAAGAGGAGGAATCACCCAACCTACAATGAAAGCGACAGTTACCAGGTTTTACGACGCGAAATACGTATCTAGCCTAGACTTCTAGATGTTGTGTGTTAGGTTCCAAAGCGTTTTTATGTTCATTGAATTTATTTTACAGTTGATCTTTCTTAAGAAGTTTGCCTTTAAGGTTCACTGCGTGACCAGTGTTCTTTACCCGGATTTTCCATATACCTGCTGACAACCCCAACTGCATGTGAAATATCTGGTCGCGTACACACCATCACATACATCAAACATCCTACTACATTGGCATATGGAATTCGAGACATATAATCCTTTTCTTCATCTGTATTAGGACATAAATTGGAAGAAAGCTTGAAATGGGAAGCTAAAGGGACTGACACAGGCTTCGGGTTATTCATACCAAACCTGAAAAGTATTTTCTCAATATACTTTTGTTGTGATAGCCATAGCTTACCATTGCTCCTGTCTCTAAAAATCTCCATGCCCAAAATCTGTCTTGCTGCTCCTAGATCTTTCATATCAAATGTCCTTCTCATCTGAACCTTCAACCTATTGATTTCTTCTATGCTTTTGCTTGCTAAAAGCATATCGTCAACATACAATACTAAGATAATGAATATGCCATTTTTAAATTGCTTAAAATAAACACAATGATCATATTCACTTCTAACATATTTCTTACTCAACATGAAAGAATCAAACTTCTTATACCATTGTTTAGGCGACTGCTTCAGGCCATATAATGACTTCTTAAGCCTGCAGACAAATTTCTCATTGCGATGCTGAACAAACCCTTCCGGTTGTTCCATATAAATTTTCTCATCTAAGTCTCCATGTAGAAATGCAGTCTTAACATCTAATTGCTGCAACTCTAAATCAAGCAAAGCCACTAATGCTAACACAATTCTAATTGAAACAATTTTAACTACTGGTGAAAAAATCTCATGAATGTCAATACCGGCTTTCTGAGAAAACCATTTTGCTACCAGCCTTGCTTTGTACCTGTCTTCCGTATCATTCACACCCTGTTTCAGCTTGAAAACCCATTTACACCCTACAGTTTTCCTGTCTTTCAGAAACTCAACGAGATCCCATGTGCCATTCTTACCTAAGGCCATCATTTCATCCTTCATGGCTGCTTTCCACTTGTCACTTTTTGAACCTTCTATTGCTTCCCGATGGCACAGAGGTTAATCGTCATTAGCAGTAAATGCAACAGAAGTGACATAATCATCATACCTTCTCGGTGGCTGTTTGATTCTTGTCGACCTCCTTAAGGATGTTTCTGGCGCTTCCTCGATTGGCTAACTACCATTTGTAGGAACTTCTTGATGATCAGTATCTGAGACCTGTTCATGATCTAAACCTGAACCCTGTTCATGTTCTGATTCTGAAACATGCTCATGACTAGTATCTAAACTATGGTCATCATGACTATCATTAGAAATGCTATCAAACTGAATGTGCTGAAAGTCAGATACATCATCCTATTTCAATCTACTATCTACATCTAACTATACAAGAGAGGATTCATTAAACTTTACATCTCTGTTGATGATGATTTTGCGGGTAGTAGGATCCCACAATCTATATCCCTTTGTTCCAACACCATACCCAACAAAGATATACCTTTTAGACTTTGGATCTAGTTTAGTTCGCTGATGTTTAGGCACTAGAGCATATGCATCACAACCAAACACTCTGAGTTTAGAATAGTCACAAGGGTGTCCTTTCCATACCTCTTGCGGAATCTTACAGCCTATCGCCATTGATAGAGATCGGTTTATCACATAACAAGCTGTTGCCACCGCTTCCGTCCACAACTCCTTTTGCAACCCGGTGTTACTCAGCATACTCCTTGCTCTCTCTAGAAGAGTCCTGTTCATGCGTTCAGCAACTCCATTCTACTAAGGAGTATAAACCGTGGTCTTATGTCTCTCGATCCCTGCATCCTTGCAATAGCTGTCAAACTCCTTGGAAGTAAACTCACCACCATTGTCAGTTCTTAAACATTTTATTGTTCTACCAGTGTTGTTTTCTACCAATGCTCTAAACTGCTTGAAAACTGAAAAAACATCAGACTTCCTTTTCAACATGTAAACCCACACTTTCCTAGAAAAGTCATCAATAAATGATACAAAATAAGACGAGCCACCATATGAGGTTGTCGGGGCTGGTCCCCAAACATCTGAATGGATATAATCAAGTATGCCTTTACTAGTATGTTTGCCTGTTTTAAATTTTTGCTTACTTTGTTTTCCAAACAGACAATGCTTACAGAAATCTAACTTTCCGGACTTTAGATTTGGAAGTAACTTGCGATCAGCCAAAAATTTTAACCCTCTTTCATTCATATGCCCCAATATTTGATTCCATAAGTGAATGGAACTACTGTCATGTTCAGACACCGTAGACACATAATCTGACCCTGTACTTCCTTCTAACTGAAATAGATTTCTTACCTTCTTAGCTTTCATAACTAGTAAAATACCTTTGTAAATTTTCATTACTCCACCTTGAATTACAGTTTTATATCCATTTGAATCAAGTGCTCCTAATGAAATCAAATTTTTCCTTAAATCTGGTACATGCCTCACATCAGTTAATATTTTTGTTGTCCCATCAAACATTTGCAGTTGTATACTCCCAATTCCCACAATATTACATGTTACATCATTACCCATGTACACAACACCATCATCAACTGATTTCTATGTCCTAAACTAGTCTTTATGAATACACATGTGGTTTGATGCACCGAAATCTAACAACCAATGTTTACCATGATTTGACACATTAACTGATAATACTTCACCACTCATACCTGAACCAGATGTCAAACGTGTATCTATCGTACTTGCCTCCTTCTTCTCTGTCGAATAATATTCTTTTGAAGTTTGTTGCTGTCGCTTGCAACAATCCTTCTTTAAATGCCCTGATTTGCCACAAAACCAACACTTTAGCTTACTCTTCTTCCCTTTCGACTTTGAACGTGAGTCGCTTGGCCTCCTGGGGCGTCTTTCTTTCGAACGACATCTAACCATCATAGCTTCTGATGTAGAGGTTTCTGAATGCGACCTTCTCCTTGTTTCTTCCGATAATAAGGATGCAACTACACCATCAAACTCAATAGTTTCTAATGAACTAAGACTTATGGAAGTAACAAAATGATCCCATGACTCGGGCAACGAGCACAATAAAGTAATAGCTTTATCCTCGGATTGAATTTTTACTTCTATACTTTGTAATTGCACAAGAAGAGTATTAAAAGCATTTAAATGATCAGCAATCGATGTACCTTCCTTCATTCGCAAATTGTACAACTGTCGCTTCAGGAGAATCCTATTGGTTAAGGATTTGGTCATGTACAGTTTCTCCAGTTTCATCCACAAACCAACAGTTGTTGTTTCCGACACGATATTAAACAGGACATCATCAGCCAGACACAGTCGAATAGCACTGATTGCTCTTTCATCCATCTTGGCCCACTCATTATCTGTGATGTTGTAAAGCTATTTTGATTTTCCTAACAACGCCTTTGCCACACCATGTTGGACAAGCAAATCGTACATCTTCACCTTCTTGATCTCGAAATTATTTTTGCCACTAAACTTCTCGATTTCAAACCGAGCACTCTGAGTTTTCGCCATCTTATATCAACCAAAAAACACAATAATCTCCAAAACCAATTTCCAGATTTATCTCTGATCTTTAAATAACAAAAATTAATCTCAAAAAGAATGTCTATGCCTTACTGCCTTCTAGTTAGCAATTCCTCTCATCTAAAATAATTCAATATTTATGTTTACGTTCTTCTTCCAAATAAAAAACTTAATATTATACTGATTGGTTACCAATAAACATCCAATTGAATACCGAAAATAATAACGTGTAATCAAACACTCTGGCTCGGCCAACAATTTTATTAAGAGAAGCTGAAACCGTACCATCTAATCTTTCAAACCATTTCGCTCAACTTTTAATTAAAGAAAACGTCCGAAAGGAATTGCTAACATGTTTAAATTTAGAGTTGGAAGGATCTTTTACACATCATGGATAGTACCTTCGGATCCGCGCCATTAAACACTCTTTATGCGGCCAGTAGCACAAATGGTCATATGCACAAACATACAGTTCTGGAAACTGCCTCCACGCAGCAAAGGGACATACGCACCAGCAATTCAATGAATACCACCAGCGCTCCACGCATTACAGGCACCTGCACTCAACGCACCAGCAATTCAGCACCGGGCAGCCACATGCTATAGAATCTTTGTATGTCCTCCACGCAGTGTATATATACGCTCCACCAATTGTCATACACGAGCAGTCTCCAGCGTCAACGAACCAAGCTCAACTCCACGCAGACTTTACACGCAGGTTCACACAGCTTCTCGTGACAGGCAGCAACCTCACGCAATGATTGCAGCAAGGTGTGCAGTAGTCAATTGAGCAGGTTCACGCACCAACAATTCTGCGCAACAACACTCCAACATTGCTCTGATACCAATTGTTAGAGCTAAGATGCATAGCAGATTAAAACATATACTCAGCAAATAAAATCAAGCACAGGAGACACAACAATTTAACGTGGTTCACCCAACCAATCTGGGCTACGTCCACCAAACATAGGCATTGGCAATCTTTATTAATCAAACAGGAGATTACATAATTAATCAAATCCTCACAAACTCTCACACCACTCTCAAACCTTCTGTATGGATACCTGTTTTATAGCAAGGAGAATCTAATTGCCTCATAAATCTTCTCACATCAAATTTAGGATGCATTAACTCTCTCCCAACAGCCTGGAGCTAATCTAGCAACAAATCCCTATTGTTGTCACACACTGAGATTTTTTCCTATTTTATTTAAAACAGAAAATCTCAATGAATCGTTTACTCTTCTTTTTTTCAATCAAAATCCTAGCTACTAAGGAAAGAGAAACAAGATCCTTTGAACATAGAGCAGAGAGCACACACTGGATGCACTATCCTAAATCAGAATCAACAAGCAGTCTAAATGAAAATGCACATGCATGTATCTGTTTTCCGCTTTCTTAATGTGTGAATGACAAAAAGAATGCTAAATACAAATTTGAATTATCTTTTCTTTCAAAGCGACAATACTAATGATTTTCTTTTCAAAAAACGACATGAAGGCAAGATGAAACTCTGTGATTTTGAATTGAAAACTGCTTTCAACACTTGAAATACTATAAATTCAGGTCAAATACAAGAGTAACAGTGTAATCGACAATCAAAAAGAGAAGGATTCTTTTCTTTGACTGAGAACGACACTTGCGACACTTTCAAATCAAAAGACGACAGTTCGATTAAGCTACTATTTTGTAAATGATAATTGTGAATGGCAAAAAATACATAAAAACATTCACAAATCTTTGTATAATGGAGGCTAAATGATGCCAAGGAAGGGGGTTTCAACAATGGTCTACTGATCACAAACAACAAAACTCCTAACTAAAACTAAAGACAGTGAAGAGAAAACCAAAATCTGGAGGCAGAAACAGTCTTACCTGATCATCGCACCTGTAACACATGGAAACAGGGATGCATCTCACCTACTGCACACAGGAGGTGTGATGCATCCAGATTGCCAAGAAGAGAGGGTGCGATGGTCCAGGGACGAGACTTTAACTTGGTTTTTGGTCACAGTTTGCAGTTTAGTCCAGGGATTTAGGATGAGCTAATGATAGTCAGTAGATACAAACTATAGGGGCTGATCTAATGAGGTTACTTGAGCTACCTCTAGGTCACTTAGGATGTTTGCAAGTCAATTGTTCAGTTCATAAACAAACTCGGATATTGACTAAAGCAACATTGATCTACTTTGCACGTGCATAGAAAATGCAGTTCGAAGGCTAGTTGGCTTAACTTCAGGCTCCGTCTATGGTTTATGAATAAAAAAAATAGGGACAAGCAATCAAACTATTCGCTCCCCAGTGGAGTCGCCATTTTGTTATCGGGAAAACTAGTGTCTATTCAGAACTGCTAGTCCCACTAAGATGGGTAGCTATCATAGAAACAAACAAACTAAAGTCACTTGTGTTTTCCTTTATGAGAGAGAGATGAGAAAGAAGCAGAGAGTACCAACCTCAGTCTTTCGCTTGGCTCCTTGCTTGTTTCCTTTCCCCTTTCACAGAATCTTGTTGCTCCTTCCTTACTTGTCCCGCTTCCGAGAGTACTCGTGGAGTTAAAGTAGCATAATACCATCAAATCATAGAGATCTATCACTATAAACAACATAGGATTAGATATATATTGACCATACAAATGCATATATCGACACAATATTCAGAGATATACAAGAATATGGAGGAAAAATGAAATAGCTTTATTGATAAAAGTAGTAGAATAGAGAATTAAAACCACTCGGTCTGAACCAGCGCCATCCTCCCAGCATGAAAGCCCTCTTCACCTCATACAAAGCAAGATCACCCAACAATGTCTTCAAAGAGAAACCAACAACACTTCCTTGCTAATTACAAAATTTCAGCCTCTGGATCTCTGGGATGAGGGATCCATATATCGTTGTTTGCAGGGGGTGAGTCAACTTCTGGGATTTTGATTAGTGTCATCTCTCTAATAGTTCTTGGCTCCACTTGGAGATTTGATGATCTCTTACTCATCCTTGGGCGAATTTAGAGAGGCAAGTGTCAAATGAGCAGTTTCTAGAAGATTCTCAGGGTCTCCACCTAGCAAACTACTTGTGCCATTTGTCTGCTCTTGCTCACCGCACCCTATAGAGGGGCTTCCCAGTATGCATCGCACTTTTTGCATGTGGTAGGTGAGATGCATCACACACTTAGCACAGGGCAGTCTATATGGTCTTGCTTTGACCAGTTCTGAGTAGTTTTTCATGGAGAACTTTTGGGAGATGATGTAATCAGCTGACCTTGTTCCTTTAGGGTATGAAAAAACACTTTTAGGGACTTAGAAGCCCTTGGTTTATGGACATATGTGATTGGGGTTGCAGTGCCCAAATATGTCTATAACAGTACATGATGGCCAAAATCTATACATGATGGCCGAAGTGTATAGAAGGAATCATGTTGAGACTAGAGAGGAGTTCACCAGAATTCAACCTCCCAAGGCAATGAAAGAGATCAAAAAGAAACGGTTGTCTGAGGCGAGCATACCCATGCTTAGAGATAATAAAGCATGTCTGCATGTGAAGTACAAAAGCAGACCCAGTATGCATACAAGTATAAAGGAACTGAAAATACATAATGGATCATCCGATCATATCCAAATAAGTGCATGTCTCAATATCAAATATAAGGAACTGATCAATGATGCTGAAGTAGGAAGATGATCACTAAAGTCATAAATCTGATCCAAAAAAGTACAAAGTCAAATGGTGGAATAAATGGTACTAGACTGTAACTTCGGTGCCAAAATATAGGATGTCACTATAAGAAATGGCAACATGAAAGGTGGATGGTGTCAACTAGTAGAAACAGGAGAAACTCATAAGTGAACCAAGAAATGTTGATGCAAACTCGAGGTCTTCACCGATCGTCATGGTACATTTCTACCAAATGGGAATAAATGATCTGAAGTCGACCATGTCAGAAATCATTTGATTACTGGTCATTGATGTATACCGTTAACAAATGTGAGACTAATCATTGATAATTATGATGAGATCCAAGGTACCCAGTACAATCTAACAAGTCTGAATAAATGAGCTATAGTCGAACACTTGAAAGAATCTATCAATCAAGAGACAATGATATTTTCCCACTGTTGATAGCGAAGGAGTCTTCCACTAATGACTACAAACCATAAGGTACTACCAGATGAACTCTAGATATTGTTCTTATAGCAATGAGTTGAATTTTATGGGAAAAAATCTCCTAGAAGGAAGGCATTAAGTCATCCTTCATCAATCTAGTGCGAGTGTAACCCGTAGGCCAATAATGTGGAAGGAATCAGACAAATAAAGATGTAGTAACCGAACTGAAGCACATTTCTTACATAGACAAGATGTAGCTAGCACACGATAGAAACCCTCTGAAAAAACCAATAATGAAAGTTGACACAGAGGTGAGGAATCCACCAATAGGGTTAAATGGAAACCAAGGCATTGCACAAATCCCATTGTGTGATAATGGAAGCTGATGTCGAACACAAGGGAATCCACTCAGTCAAAGACCCATGGTACTAATCTATGCTGAGCACAAGGTGACCGATCAATAATGAAAATAGGGCCAAGGTGTGGCTCTATATCTGCTCTCAAAGAAATTTGTTGTAGTCGATAAGAGCAAGACATGCCATCAAGAAGTCAATGGATACCTTCTCAAACCAGCATGAGAAAAGGACCAAATAGCTAATTTGATAATCAAAATGAATCTGAGAACTAAGAATGGCCGACTGAAAAATAGGTCAAGAGACACTCTCGAGAGGATGACTAAGGTTTACTTCCCTTGAACAAAAGCATGACTCAACTGTGACTACGTGGTAGCATATGATAACTTTGTATAAGTTTGTCATGCAGGAGGCATAAGAAAACTCTCCATATGATTGGAAAGAATGAGTGTCTCGATACAGATGCGCTAATTCCTGGGAGGGAAACATTCCTATGCTCAATGCAAGGTGATGAAACTGGTCAATGAAGCTCAAAGGAATGTTCTTTCCATGGGTAAAAGGGTGTGTCAAATTATAGAGGCTAAGTGATTGCAAGGTTTATTTCATAGAAGACATGGTCAAAAGGTGGCTTAAACATGAGTCCAAGTGAAGTCGGCTCAAGGCCAAAAGGTAAAAATGGTCAACATGTAATGCAACAATACAACTCAACACAAAGGAGCCTCTAGGGTATAAAGCTCGAAAATAGCGAAGAAGAAATACACACAAGTCATTGCGGGACTAAAGAGGACTCCTGAGTCTACGCAATATAGTAGCATGGAAAAAATATGCTAGTGAGGATCTAAATAAGATTCCATGTGAAGGTAGGATCTACCATCATATCATGATTTTATAAGTCGACGAGTGAAAATGGTTTGTAAATCAAGACATGATGTGGTTGACCCTACGACAAAAAATATCATAGTATGTAGGCTAGTATGAAAAATGTAGCGGAAAGTGACATTCGCTAACCTATATGCCAGTAAGAAAGCAATACTTGCCATTATGGATCTGTAGTCATTGGACTGAATCGATTTCTCAAAAGATCTCCAAAGTATCATGTAAAAAAAACCCATCACAACACTCCAAGCCAAAATGTCAAAAAGTCCGCAAAAGAAAAATCAGCTTTAGAAAAAATAATTTTCATTTTTCAACTTATATAAGGACTTTTGGAATTGTTGGGGTCTGTTACATTCTTTCCATGTAGTTAATAGGGGGTTTGAAGGGCACCCGTAACCCCACTTTATGGGGTCCGGGGCAGTGCCCTGAAATTTTTTTGGTTTTGGACCATATGTTAGGTTGGGCGGACCCACCTATGGTTTTGTGCATGATTTTCGCACATGTTTTTTGGACGCGATGGTTTTCGGTCCATGGTATTGGACGTGATGGTTTTTGTTCCATGGTATTGGATGCTTCGGCATGTATAAATATGTGTTGTAACATTGAAAGGAACATAATAAAAAATCAAGCTGGTAGTCCCAGTTTTGGGATCCAGGGAAAAATCTCTGTGCATATGTGTTTTATGGGTTATGCTCTCGCATTGTTTATTTTCTTTGTTTAAGAATTCGTATGCAGGTAATTTCTGTACAGGGTTAAAACCTACATTTGGTATCGGAGTTGTTTTGGCTTCAAGGGGACGCCTTTGTTGCTGACGGGTTTCGCTCGGGCCTGTGGTAGACCCTGTTCAGTGGGAGATCTCTGAGATCGATTCTGGTGGTGAAAGAAGATGGCGAGCAGTGGAAAGATAGAGATTGAGAAGTTCAATGGTCAGAATTTTGAGTTGTGGAAACTCAAGATGGAGGATCTGTTGGTGGATAAAGATCAGTGGATCGCGGTAGATCCGGGTACTAAACCATCGGGAGTGACCGATGAAGAATGGAAGAAGTTGGATCGGAAGGCAAAGAGCACAATACGATTGTGTGTCTCGGATTCAGTATTGTTGAATGTATCAGGGGAAGCTACGGCAAAGGCTTTGTGGGTCAAGTTAGGGACTTTGTACCAATCTAAGTCTCTGGTGAATAAACTGTTCCTGTGGAAAAAGCTGTATAACCTGAGGATGAAAGATGGAGACTCGGTGACAGAGCATCTGAATGCGTTTAATACTGTGGTAAGTCAATTATTATCTGTTGATATTAAAATTTCAGATGAAGATAAGTGCATCAGTCTGTTGTGTTCTCTACCAGATTCGTGGGATAGTCTGGTTATTGCAATAGGTAGCAATGCAACTGCTTTGCAGTTTGATGAAATAGTCTCAGCCTTGCTGACGGAGGAGATGAGACAGAAAAATATGGACAACCAGAATGGTGATGCCTTGTCTGTACGAGGACGGTCCCAGAACAGAAACAAAAATAAGTCATCGAGTGGGAGATCTAAATCTATAGGGAGATCTAAATCTCCAGGAAAACCTACAAAGGTGGTGTGCTGGAAATGCGGAAAGGAAGGGCACTTCAGAAAGGATTGTAAATCTAAAGCTCCTGATAAAGGAAAGGGATCTGATGATGCTCCTTCTGCAGAGGTGAAAACCACCTCAGATGAAGGTGGGGATGTGTACTTGGCTTCTTCAAGTACACATGTAGATCATGAGGCATGGTTGATTGACTTAGGTGCATCCTTTCACTTCACTCCCCATAGAGAGTGGTTCTGCGAGTATGAGAAATACGATGGTGGTGATGTCTTCTTAGGAGATGATAGGAAGGCTAGAATCATTGGTCGGGGAAAAGTAAAGTTGAAGTTGCAAGGTGGAAGGGTTAGAACACTTCCGGGTGTTTTACATATTCCTGCATTGGCCAGAAATCTGATTTCTGTACGCAAGTTGGATGATGCAGGTGTAAAGACGGTGTTCGAGAAAGATACCTGCAAGATGGTTCGAGGAGCACTGATATTAATGCGGGGAGTTTAGATTGGAACTCTGTACAAGCTGCAAGGTAGCACTATTGTTGAGGGGTGCAATAGTTTTATGGTTCCTGAAAATGGAGTAGAGAATCTAGTGGTCTCTGGAGAGAAGACCATGTTGTGGCATCAAAGGCTTGGACATATTGGAGAGAAGGTCCTTCGAATACTTCATGGTAAAGGTATGATAGAAGGTATGAATAGTAGCTCTCTCGATTTTGATTTCTATGAAAATTGTGTATATGGGAAGCAGAATCGGGTGAGTTTCCCCTCTGGTGGTAAGAGGACGAAACAGATATTAGAGCTTGTGCACAGTGATGTGTTTGGACCTGTGAAGGTTCCATCACTGGGTAAGTTTGTGTACTATGTATCATTCATAGATGACTTCTCAAGGAATACATGGATATATTTTCTTAAGAAGAAATCTGAAGTCTTTGACAGGTTTAAAGAATTTAAGGCTCTGGTGGAAAATCAGACAGAGAAGAAGATAAAGGTGCTGAGGACAGATAATGGTGGAGAATTTTGCAGCAAGGAATTTGAATAATTTTGTAAGAAGTGTGGTATAGCACGGCAGAAGACTACTCCATATACACCTCAGCAAAATGGAGTCGCAGAAAGAATGAACAAGATTTTGATAGAAAGGGCAAGAAGCATGCTCAGTGGTGTCGGGTTAGGACAGGAATTCTGGGCAGAGGCGGTGGATACTCCATGTTACCTGATCAACAGATCACCTTCATCAGCGTTGGAGGATAAGACTCCACAAGAAGTATGGACTGGTAAGAAACCCTCTCTTTCACATCTAAGGGTATTTGGATGTGATACATATGTACATGTTCCAAAGGAGAAACGAACCAAGTTGGATAGTAAATCTGAAAAGTGCATCTTTATTGGGTATAAGGATGGTTTAAAGGGTTATAAGCTTTGGAACCCAGTCACACGGAAGGTTGTGTACAACCGAGATGTGTTGTTCAGAGAGGTAAAAGATGTTATTCAACATGAAGTCCAGCCAAAGGAACCTGAGAAGATAGAGTTTGAGCCAAAGGAGGAAGAATCAGACTCTGCAGCAGAGGAGGAATCAGAAGATGAAGAGCCACAAACTCCGGCTATGAGAAGATCAGTTCGAGAAAGAAGGCAGCCAGAAAGGTATAGTCCATATGCTTTCAGTTCAAATTTTTCTTTGTCTGTCACTGATAATCATCCCAGAACTGTGAAGGAAGCAGTGGATTCAGAGGATGGAAAACTCTGGAAAGAGGCCATGGTCGATGAAATGGCATCTTTGCAAAAAAATGAGGCTTGGGATCTGGTGGAGTTTCCGGCTGGAAGGAAACCCATTGGCAGCAAATGGGTGTTCAAGAAGAAGACAAATGCAGAAGGAAAGGTGGAGAAATACAAAGCTCGGTTGGTAGCAAAAGGTTATTCCCAGGTGCCCGGAATTGATTTTGGTGATATTTTTTCTCCTGTTGCCAAGGTAACTTCTATTAGATTACTTTATCTGTTGCTGCTGCTTTTGATTTTGAGGTAGAACAGGTGGATGTGAAGACAACATTTCTTCATGGGGATTTGGAAGATGAAATCTACATGAAGAAACCTGAAGGCTTTGCGGTGAAGGGTAAGAAAGAACTGGTATGCAAGTTAAAGAAGTCTCTGTATGGGTTAAAACAGTCACCAAGGATGTGGTATCAGAAATTTGATACATTTATACGGGGACTTGGCTTCACCAGAAGCAAAGTAGATCATTGTGTGTATTTTAAATTAATTGGTGACCGTATTATTTATTTGGTCTTGTATGTGGATGATATGTTGCTGGTTGGAAATGACAAAGAAATTATCCAGGATTTGAAGACCCAATTGTCCTCCAAATTCGACATGAAAGATCTTGGTGGTGCAAACTATATTTTGGGCATGGAAATTAAAAGAGATCGGTCAAAGAGGAAGCTCTGGTTAAACAAGAGGAAGTATGTCGAGACAATACTGCAGAGGTTTAATATGCAGGATAGTAAACCGGTGAAGGTTCCTATTCCTGTAGGTGTGAGGTTATCTGTTGAACAGTGTCCCAAGACACAAGAAGAGGAAGAGGACATGTTTCGTGTTCCATATGCAAGTGCAGTGGGTAGCCTGATGTATGCAATGGTCTGTACTAGACCAGACATTGCACATGCAGTGGGAGTATTGAGCAGGTTTATGTCAAAACCTGGGAAGGAGCACTGGACAGCAGTGAAGCTGGTTTTCAAGTATTTGCGTGGCACTAGTGATTATGTTTTGTGCTACAAATGAAGACCAGGATTGGACAGAGTGTTGGATATTCATGGCTTTGTTGATGCAGACTGGGCTGGAGATCTGAATCAGAGAAGATCTACAAGTGGGTATGTGTTTAACCTATTTGGAGGTGCAGTCAGTGGGATGAGTAAGAAACAATCTGTAGTGGTACTATCAACTATAGAGGCAGAATACATGGCAGCCACTCATCCAAGCAAGGAAGCAGTTTGGTTGCAGAGATTGTGTTCAAGTATGGGGTTAGTACAGGGAGCCATAAGAATAGACTGTGACAGCCAAAGTGCAATTTTCTTGGCAAAGAACCCTGCTTATCATTCAAAGACAAAGCACATTGATGTTCAGTATCACTTTGTAAGGGATATGATAGAAGACAGAAAGTTGTTGCTGGTAAAGGTGGACACTTTGAAGAATACTGCAGATGCATTGACAAAATCTGTGAGCTTTGAGAAGTTCTCTTGGTGTAGAGAAGCAATGGGAATCTCAGGGCTGGAAAAATGACTAAGCTCTCCTGTGGCCCCTTGTGGAAAGAAAACAACAAGTGGGAGATTGTTGGGGTGTGTTATATTCTTTCCACGTAGTTAATAGGGGGTTTGAAGGGCACCCGTAACCCCACTTTATGGGGTCCGGGGCAGCACCCAAGAAAATTTTGGCTTTGGACCATATGTTAGGTTGGGTGGACCCACCTATGGTTTTGTGCATGATTTTCACACATGTTTTTTGGACGCGATGGTTTTCGGTCCATGGTATTGGACGCGATGGTTTTTGGCCCATGGTATTGGATGCTTCGGCATGTATAAATATGTATTGTAACATTGAAAGGAACATAATGAAAAATCAAGCTGGTAGTCCCGGTTTTGGGATCCAGGGAAAAATCTCTGTGCATATGTGTTTTATGGGTTATGCTCTCGCATTGTTTATTTTCTTTGTTTAAGAATTCGTATGCAGGTAATTTCTGTACAGGGTTAAAACCTATAGGACTCACAATTTCTCATTTGTGTTTTGGGAAATTGGGTGAAGGACCTATGGAGAAAAACCCAAGAAAGATTCCTCCATCAAATTCAACCGTTCAAACTACTTCAAATTTTCCAGGTAACCTTCTAATTGTACTTTTGATAAGATTTAATGCTTTTTAGATGTTTTGTCATAAATTTTACCGTAAGGAATTATTTTTAAATTTTTTTCTTTGCGTACATGTGGGTTGGATACATGTGATCCATGTATAAGAAAGCTCCATTCTGCAACTGTGTTAATAACAAATCCGCGTGTGTAGGAGTTTAAAATTTTAAACATGGATTTAATGATTCAAAATATCATTTTTTGCAGGATGACAATTACCTAGCGCGAAAGAGAGCATAGTGCCATTGATATTCAAGTGATGGAGGATCAAAATGCATTAGATGCCTTGCAATGATGTTGTTTGTTAAACTGATTCAAAATGTCAAACATGAAGGAAAATACTCGATTGCTTGAGATGTTAATCCACTACTAGAGTGTAGAAGAAGATGCTTTTGTGATCGATTAGATTCCCCTGAGGATTGAAATAAATGATATCTATTTCATTACAAGTCTTTCCCGAAGGGGAGAGAGGGTGCACTGAACCGGAAGGACAAGAGGTGGTCTTGGTGTCGAAGACTAAGTCTGTGGATAGTGTCCTGGAAACCCCAAAAAGGTTGGAAGTGATATTCCAATCAAGTATGTAGAGAGTTTATCACTGATAATCCTACTCTTTACCATAGCGAAGGTAAACGGTTATGCTTCTCTACATCAGGCTTCACGTGTTTCCATGAGCCTTGAAGTGGATTCTCCCACTATAGTATTCGATTGGTGTACACCTCTCTTGGCCAACATGAAGAAACAAATTACTTCCATCTAGAAGGGTCAAATGAAAATGTTTGGATACGGAACCATCTTATGTTCCTTATTTTTTGAGAGATTCATCCCAAGGTATTATCCACCATCAGCAGCTCAAGAGATGCATGAATGGGTGGGTGGGCTGACTTGATGAAATGACTAGGGGGTGGTGAGGTCTCTAGGACTACATTTGTTGATGAGTTTTTCCTTTGGTGGGAACAACAAGTCATTGCAGTCGAAGACTACCCTTATGCTGGCATGGATTTCTGAGGAGATCCGGATCTAGTGTTTCCACCAGATGCAACATGGGGTGCCATATGTATAAATGATTTTTACTTTTTTAATTTTTAAGATTTTTTGGATTTTCAATATAAATGAATTAAAAAATATCTTTGATGGGACAAAAAACTTACAAAATTATTGATCGTGACACAGATATTGGATCAGTGAGACCTAATGGTCTTCCTCGACATAGATGTCATGGACGAGATGCTGAAGGGGTTGCAAATGAGACCAAGAGGACCCTCCATGCAGTCTAGAGAAACTTGGTGAGGTTCACTCACCAAGTACCCATGGTGGCCATAGAGGATTTACCAGAGGAGATGCAATGACGTGTGGTGGGAGTACCACAAGATTGGGTGTGAATATTTCAATAGGTGGCCAAAGCCATGAGCAGGATCACTAGATAAATGATCAGATCATTTTGATTAGACATGATGATGGGAATAAGCCCTATTTTTGTATGATATTTTGTCCTTATCTTGTATATTATTTTGGGTAAAAAAACTTTATCTGTATACGAACGGTTTTATGATGATCATATATATAAATGATACATCGATTATTTTTTATGTTTTAATGTGATGAATGATTTATATGCCAGTCCAATTCTTGATTAGCGATGGAATCTACTAAGGAATCTGCTAAGGAATGGACTCCAACCCACAATAAAGGCATCCCATTTTTATGGGATGATTTCACGCAATGATCTTTTCATGCTTTGAAAAAAGCATTAACCTCTTCTCCTTTTTTGATTCCACCTGATTATAGTAGAGACTTCCTTTTGTATTTGGCTGCAATAGAAGGGAGTAAAACCAGTGGCAATCTTAATTGACATTCAGTATGCCTAAAGTGTTGGATATAACATGATGTGTCAATTGGATATAGCTTTGTTAATCGTCCTTTGTAGGATGATTTTCAGGGATTTGTTCACGACTTTGACCTACCCATTGGCCCAAGGATAATATGGAGGTGAATTCTCCTTCCGGAAACCGAACTTGAGATCCAATTCAAACATCTCTTTTGAAATAATGAACCGAGAAATAACTTGATTAAAGGGAAACAAGGCCGTTGTTTCAACATCATTCTTGAAAGTAGGCATAGCCTTAGCCCACTTAGTAAAGTAGTCTACGGCCATGATGATATACTTGTGATTTATTTCCAAAGATGGATTACAAGTAGTAAAATCGATGCCCCACTTCATGAAAGGACTGATAGTGATCATAAGGAAAAGTGGAACTGGATGTGCATGCATTTTCTGGGTATAAACCTAACAGGGATTGCATCTCTTGACCGCTTCAATATAATCTTTGATGATTAAAGGCCAAAAGTAGCATGCTCGCAATTTTTTTTTTGGCTTGTAGCAAGCCCAAATAAATGACCACCACAAGCTCCACTGTGGCAATCATTAAGCATAGACTTAGCTTCTTCTAAGGTTAAACAACGTCTAAGGATTGGATCAATCTCGTGATGATATAATGTGTCACCTGTAATAGTATAACTTTTAGTGAGGTGACACAATTTTCTATGCTTGTCCTTGGAAAAAGATGGAGGAAACTTCAAAGTCTGGAGATATATAATGATATCCCCATACCAAGGATCATGCAAGGAAATAAGAAACAGATATTTATCAGGAAAATTTTCCTTTTAAACGATTTATTCCTTATAAGGCAACTCACAAATCAACTTTGCAAATACTAAAGATTTATTAGACTTAGCTGACATGAATTCGAGGGCGAATTCTTGTAAAATGAAAATCCTGTTGGCATTATGGCTAAAGTGTTGTCCTTGATGGCAACCCATTCAGGTGATAGATCACAGTACTTCAAGTCAGCAGCAGAGATTGATGAGCAGCTATCAAATATTGAAGAAAATAAGGGGTACGCAGGTACACCTTACATAAGGTGCGTACACGCAGGTCGGAGTTACATAGAGTGCGTACATACCCGCAGGTCAGCCGTTCAGGAGGTGCTTACCCCCAGTGCACACATTTCAAGGCAAAGAAATTCACATGTGGGGTTTTCTTATGTTTTACTCTTGGTATTTAGCCGACGGTATTGGGTTATTATGGTGTCGGCTCGTGGTATTGATCCATGTTTTAAGGAAGAGCTCTCCTATATAAAGCAAAGGAGATCATTTGGTTTGTGCATTTCTTTGGTTGAATATCTTATGAGGGCTAGATCTGGTCTAGATCTAAAGAAGGCGAATCTACTGATGGACCGAGATCTCTTCGGTGCATGTTCAGATCTGTAGATCTGACTGTCTGGGTTATTTTTAAAGTCTTGAAATCATCTATGCCCGAAGGTACGCAGGTACAGTGAACGAAAAGTGCGTACGGTACGCAGGCACAGAAGAGCTGCAGGTGCGCCGGGACGCAGGCACAGAAGAGCTGCAGGTGCGCCGGGACGCAGGCACAGAAGGGTTGCAGGTGCGTACATACGCAGGCACAGAAGAGCTGCAGGTGCGTCGGGACGCAGGCACAGAAGAGCTGCAGGGGTGCCGGGACGCAGGCACAGAAGGGTTGCAGGTGCGTACACACGCAGGCAGTTCAATAGACTCAGAACGAGGTACGCAGGCTAGAAGTTGAGCAGGGTGCATACGGTACGCAGGCTAGCAGTTGAGCAGGGTGCGTACTGTAAGCAGGCAAGCAGTTGAGCAGGGTGAGTACAGTAAGCAGGCCAACAGTTGAGCAGGGTGCTTACGTAAGCAGGCAAGCAGTTGAGCAGGGTGCTTACTTCTCTTAAAATCTTTGTTTATCATTGTAGTGTTCTGGGTTTGGTCCTATTATTGTTGATCTGGTTACTACAGTTGATTGGGTGATTCTCTTATAATTGATGATCATTTGATGCTTATGGATCCAGTTTGAAAATTTATCCTTGTAAGAAAAGAAGTAGGGGGTTGTAGCTCCCTTCCAGGAGAGACTGGAAAACGAGAGAGAGTTGTAGCTCTCTGCAGGTTGCAGCCTGCGTACTGGTAAAGGACTGCACCAGTACAAAACCATTGTAAAAGGAGTTTCTAATTTGAAAGAAGATAGAGACATATTGCAGCAGGTGGTTTTCACCCACATTAGGTTTCCACCTTACATCTTGTGTTCTTTGGTGTGACTATCTGTTTTCTTTGTTCATGCTCATTATTTTATGGTACTGACATGCAAAACTAATTCAAAGAACAAATAAGGAAGATTTATTAAAAGAATTAAATAATACTGATTCACCCCCCCTCTCAGTATTATTTCCAACAATTGGTATCAGAGCAGGTCCTTCAGAGAAGCTTGATCACTTGAAGGTAGATCGTTCATCATGAGCAACTACGAGAGAGAAGCATCAATCAGGCCACCAGTTTTTGATGGGACAAACTTCAATTATTGGAAGGTAAGAGTTACTGCCTATCTTCAATCTCTTGGTACAGAAGTTTGGGACATCGTAGAGACAGGCTACGCTTTTCCTTCAGCTACTCCTACAGATGCAGCCGAGAAAAAGAAGTATGAAACAAATGCAAAAGCAGTCAGTACTCTATTAGGATGTATATCTCAATCAGAATTCATGAAGGTAATGCACTATAAATCCGCAAAAGAGATATGGGATAAAATTGTCACGAGCTATGAAGGAGATGAACAGGTAAAGCGTGCTAAACTTCAAACTCTCAGAATTCAGTATGAGACTCTCAAAATGTATAATGATGAAAGTGTGGCTAACTATTTTCTTCGGGTAGATGAGGTTGTTAATTGTATGAAAAATTTGGGTGAAGAAATAAAAGAGGCTATTGTGGTTGAAAAGGTTCTAAGATCATTGTCCCCCAAGTTTGAATCTAAAGTATCTGCAATAGAAGAAAAGGAAAATCTACGAATTCTTACTATGTCTCAGCTACATGGAATTCTAACTGCTTATGAAATGAGAAAGGGAGGTCCATCAGACAGAAGAGAAGCTGCTTTCAAGGCATCAGGCAAAGGAGATTATTATGAAGCAAACCACGTCCCAGAAGAAGAGGAAGAAGAATCAAATTTTGTCAGAAATCTTCAAAGGGGTTCTGGAAGGTTCAGAGGTAAGTAACCTTTTAAATGCTTTGCTTGTGGAAGAGTAGGTCATTATGCTGCAAAATGTCCTTATAAGGATAAAGGAAAGGAACCTGCTAGATGGAACAAGAAACAGAATGCAAATAAGAAAAGCTACTACACTCATGAAGATAGTGATGGTCTATCAAACAGTGATAAAGATGAACAAGGTAATGAATATAAGTTGTTAATGGCATTTGAAGATGATGATTATATGGATGCTATAGATGTGGATAACCTTTATGATGAAATTACTAGACTCAAGAGATGTATAGAAGAAAAGAACATGATCATTGATACTCTACAATTTCAAATTGATGAAAAGGAAAAACATCTTGAAAAATTAGAAGGTGAAATTGTTGGTCTTAGAAAAGAGATTGAGAAAACAAAAGCTATTAATCTCAAGTTTGTCAAAGGATCTGAAACTTTGGATGAGATTATCAATGTGCAGCGGTCTCCACTAAACAAGACAGGTTTGGGCTATAATGGAGAAACTTCTCAAGCATCCACCTCAAAAAGTTATCTTGATGCAGCAAGAAGAAATGAGCAAAAGCACAATGAAGATCATTAGGTAAAACAGGGATGAATTACAAATAGAAACTATCAGGGGCAATCCATCTTAAGGGTGAACAGAAGCAACAACCAGCCACAGGTAAAATCTTCTCAATTTGATTCAAGAATAGATGACAATAGAAATTACAATCAATTGCCTGGTAGATTCGATAACCGCAGAAGTTTCTTCAGTGGACAATGCTTTTCTTGCCATAACTTTGGTCACAAAGCAGCTCAATGTGTTGCATATAAAACAATCATGACTAGGGAAGCTCAAAAACAAAGAAGAATGACCGGGATTACAAAAAGGACCTATAACAACTTTTCGGTTCTTGAAAATGAAGTTGAATGTTCTATTTGCAATAACTTTGGTCATGAAGACTCTGAATGCAGGAGCAGGTTTCAACAGAAAAAGGAACAAGCCTCAAGCACCAAAACATGGAGAATAAAGGAACCACAAACAGAAAGATGTGGGATAGCATTTTATGCAGAGGGACAGGAAAATCTATGGTATATTGACAGTGGATGTTCGAAGCATATGACAGGTGATAAAGAAAAACTTGAGTCATTTTCTGCTCTAGAAAAAGGAAAGAAGGTCTCTTTTGGAAATGATACTCCTGCAACTATAAAAGGAAAAGGCATTGCTCAGTTAAAAGGAAAGGTCAAGGCTGGAAATGTTTTGTATGTTGATGGATTGAAGCATAATCTTCTAAGTGTCAGCCAGATGTGTGATCAAAGAACTGAGGTCATATTCAGATCAAATGGATGTCTTGTTTGTGATCTTGATACAGGTAAAACAGTGATCAAAGGCAAAAGAACTCCAAATAATTTGTACATATTTGAAGAAGGACAACAACAATGCTATCTGAGCAAGGATGATGAGCACTGGTTATGGCATCGGAGGCTGGGACATCTAAGCTTTTCACAAATAAGGAAAGCATGCAAATATCAGGCAGTTCGCAATATTCCAGATATCAAAATTCCTGACAACACCATATGAAAATCATGTCAGTTTGGAAAACAAACCAGAACTAACTTTCCAGAGAAAGAAGGTTCAACTAGCATGCCTCTTGAGCTAGTACATACAGATACATGCGGTCCTTTCAGGAAAAGAACACCTGGAGGAGAAGAATACTTGATATTATTCATTGACGATTTCTCCAGGTTTGTCTGGTTAGGACTTATGAAGCACAAAGATGAAGCATTCGAAAAATTCAAATCCTTCAAAGCCTTGGTTGAAAATGAATCAGGTCACAAAATTAAGTGCCTCAGATCCGACAGAGGGGGGGAATTTACTTCAAATGAATTCTTCGATTTCTGTGAAGAACATGGGATAAGAAGAGAATTCTCTACAGCAAGAACCCCTCAACAAAATGGAGTTGTGGAAAGAATGAACAGAACAATCCAACAAATGGCTTGTGCTATGCTTGATGAATCAGGAACTCCCGTAACTTTCTGGGGTGAAGCTGCACATGTTGCGGTTGTTATTCTTAACAAAACAAATGTCCGGGTGAACAGCACTCAAACTCCTCATGAGCTCTGGAGTGGTAGGACTCCTTCGGTAAAGCACTTCAAAATCTTTGGGAGAAAATGCTATATCAAGAATACTGATGAGCAGCTTGGCAAACTTGAACCTAGAGCAGATGAAGGCATTCTTCTTGGTTACTCTCCACATAGCAAAGCATACAAATGCTACAATAAAAGACTTGGCAGAATTGTTGACAGCATTGATGTAGTGGTTGATGAGAAGGGATACATTCCTAGGCAAGTACATCATGAAGAAGAAGATGAAGGCTACCCCCAATGACAGAATGATGAAGAAGAAGAACCTCAAAAAGAACCTCAAGAAGAACCAAAGGAGCAAACAAGAATAGAAGAAAAGACTCCATCCAGATATGTTCAGAAGAATCATCCAGAATCTCAGATTATGGGGCAGAAAGAAGCAGGTGTACAAACAATAAGAACAGTTGCAGAAGCTTCAAGCTATTTGGCATTACTCTCCTCTACTGAACCACAAAATGTGAAAGAGGCATGCAAAGATGAATGTTGGGTGAAAGCAATGGATGAAGAACTTGAGCAGATCGAAAAGAACAACACTTGGGAGCTGGTTCCTAGACCAAAAGATAAGAATGTTATCGGGACAAAATGGGTCTTCAAAAACAAATTGAATGAAAATGGAGAAGTAATTAGAAACAAAGCCAGACTTGTTTGTAAAGGGTATGCGTAGCAAGAAGGAATAGACTTTGAAGAAACCTTTGCTCCTGTTTCAAGACTTGAGGCCATCCGAATGTTCCTTGCTCTCTCAAGTTTTCAAAACTTCAAAGTATTTCAAATGGATGTGAAATCAGCCTTTCTGAATGGAGACTTGGAAGAAGAAGTGTACATTGAACAGCCAGGTGGGTTCATTCTTGGAAATGATCCAAATCTTGTATGCAGATTGAAAAAGGCTCTCTATGGTCTCAAACAAGCTCCAAGGGCTTGGTACTACCGTTTGGACAAATATCTTCATCAACAAGGATTTTCAAAAGGATCGGCAGATAGCAATCTATATATAAAAGTTGAAAATGACAAATTGCTAATACTTGTTGTGTATGTAGATGACATTATTTTTGGGAGCAATGAAGAAGCTATGAGTCAAAACTTTGCTTTGGTCATGCAGAAAGAATTTGAAATGTCCTTGCTAGGAGAACTGACATATTTCCTTCGCTTGCAAATCCAACAAAAGGAAGGAGGAATCTTTTTATCTCAAACCAAGTATCTCAAACAGATTTTGAAGAAATATGGTATGGAAGATGCAAAACCAGTATGTACACCCATGGTCACAGGATGTAGCCTCAGTGCAAATGATGAATCTGCAGCAGTACATCAACCAACCTACAGATCTATGATTGGAAGTTTACTTTATTTGACAGGTACCCGCCCAGACATCATGCATGCAGTTGGCATAGTTGGAAGATTTCAGGCAAATCCGAAGGAGACTCATCTTCAGGCAGTGAAGAGAATTTTCAAATATCTTCAAGGGACTCAAAATTATGGCTTATGGTATCCTAGAGATACAGATCTTACACTTCATGCTTATACAGATGCAGATTGGGCCGGAAGCGTGGATGACAGGAAAAGCACAAGTGGTGGTGCGTTCTTTATGGGTTCCAGACTGGTATCTTGGTTCAGCAAGAAACAGAGTTCGATTGCCTTGTCTACAGCTAAAGCGGAATATGTTGCTACTACATCTTGTTGCACCCAACTCCTTTGGATGATGCAGACTTTGCAGGATTTTCAAATCACTTGTACACCACCAATCCCCATCTTATGTGATAACACAAGTGCAATCAGCATCTCAAAGAATCCTGTTATGCATTCAAAAACCAAGCACATACCAATCAAGTATCATTTTCTCCGGGAACAAGTGCTTGAACAGAAGGTCAAGTTGGAGTATGTTCCTTCTAAGGAACAAGTTGCTAATATTCTCACCAAACCATTGCCCAGGGACACTTTTGAATACCTCAGGCAAAAGCTGGGGGTTGTTGATGCATCATCTTATTGCTGAACCTCTTCTGATTGATGGTACAGGTTCAGGGGGAGCATATAATGCATTGTTGGCATTATGGAGGATGTGCAGAAGGAGATCTTGGAAGTAGCTGCAATATGTCTCTATCTCTTTCATGGTGGATTATGGTTCTTCGTTGCAGATCTGGTTCATATTCAGGGGGAGCATGTTCTTAGGGGGAGCATAACCCTTTGCCCTTGATGTCAAAGGGGGAGAATGAAGCTGAAGCTTTGAGGTTGCCATCAAGTCCAAAGGGGGAGATTGTTGGCATTATGGCTAAAGTGTTGTCCTTGATGGCAACCCATTCAGGCGATAGATCACAGTACTTCAAGTCAGCAGCAGAGATTGATGAGCAGCTATCAAATATTGAAGAAAATAAGGGGTACGCAGGTACACCTTACATAAGGTGCGTACATGTAGGTCGGAGTTACATAGAGTGCGTACATACCCGCAGGTCAGCCGTTCAGGAGGTGCGTACCCCCAGTGCACACATTTCAAGGCAAAGAAATTCACATGTGGGGTTTTCTTATGTTTTACTCTTGGTATTTAGCCGACGGTATTGGGTTATTATGGTGTTGGCTCGTGGTATTGATCCATGTTTTAAGGAAGAGCTCTCCTATATAAAGCAAAGGAGATCATTTGGTTTGTGCATGTCTTTGGTTGAATATCTTATGAGGGCTAGATCTGGTCTAGATCTAAAGAAGGAGAATCTACTGATGGACCGAGATCTCTTCGGCGCATGTTTAGATCTATAGATCTGACTGTCTCGGTTATTTTTGAAGTCTTGAAATCATCTATGCCCGAAGGTACGCAGGTACAGTGAACGAAAAGTGCGTACGGTACGCAGGCACATAAGAGCTGCAGGTGCGCCGGGACACAAGCACAGAAGAGCTGCAGGTGCGCTGGGACGCAGGCACAGAAGGGTTGCAGGTGCGTACATATGCAGGCACAGAAGAGCTGTAGGTGTGCCGGGACGCAGGCACAGAGGAGCTGCAGGGGCGCCGGGACGCAGGCACAGAAGGGTTGCAGGTGCGTACACACGCAGGCAGTTCAATAGACTTAGAGCGAGGTACGCAGGCTAGCAGTTGAGCAGGGTGCATACAGTACGCAGGCTAGCAGTTGAGCAGGGTGCGTACTGTAAGCAGGCAAGCAGTTGAGCAGGGTGAGTACAGTAAGCAGGCCAGCAGTTGAGCAGGGTGGTTACGTAAGCAGGCAAGCAGTTGAGCAGGGTGCTTACTTCTCTTAAAATCTTTGTTTATCATTGCAGTGTTCTGGGTTTGGTCCTATTATTGTTGATCTGGTTACTACAGTTGATTGGGTGATTCTCTTATACTTGATGATCATTTGATGCTTATGGATCCAGTTTGAAAATTTATCCTTGTAAGAAAAGAAGTAGGGGGTTGTAGCTCCCTTCCAGGAGAGACTAGAAAACGAGAGAGAGTTGTAGCTCTCTGCAGGTTGTAGCCTGCATACTGGTAAAGGACTGCACCAGTACAAAACCATTGTAAAAGGAGTTTCTAATTTGAAAGAAGATAGAGACATATTGCAGCAGATGGTTTTCACCCACATTGGGTTTCCACCTTACATCTTGTGTTCTTTGGTGTGACTATCTGTTTTCTTTGTTCATGCTCATTATTTTATGGTACTGACATGCAAAACTAATTCAAAGAACAAATAAGGAAGATTTATTAAAAGAATTAAATAATACTGATTCACCCCCCCTCTCAGTATTATTTCCAACAAATCCATCTATTATATTTGCCCCCAATCACTCGCCTACTAAGAACAAATTGAAATGGATTGATGAATGCTAAGGCGAAAGTTTTTTGAAGCATAATGTTATGTCTAAGCTGTTGGACAGCATGGACAACTACCAAAGCTAATTTCTCATTGGGAGAATAATGCATTTGAGGACTTACCAAGTCTCGTCTCAGATATTAGATTACATCCTCACATAAGGCATCATCTTCCTGAACCAGAACCATACCAATGGTCGATTCTACTGCAGCTAGATACAAAAGGAAGTCTCTACTATAATTAGGTGGAATCAAAAAAGGAGAAGAGGTTAATGCTTTTTTCAAAGCATGAAAAGATCATTGCATGAAATCATCCCATAAAAATGGGATCCCTTTCTTAAGCAATCTCAAAATCCTTTTGTGATCTCGACATAATTGGCTATAATATTCTTAAGAAATTTTCTTTTACTTGGAGACTCTGAAGTTGATGTATAGAGGATGAGGAGGGGAACTGAAGTATTGCCTTAACCTTGAAGGGATCTACATGAATCCCCTTCGTCGACACGATGAATCCCAACAATCGATCAGATGTAACAGTGAAAATGCACTTATTCGGATTCAACTGGATTTTATAAAACTGACGTTGTTCAAAAATAAATCGAAGATGCTTAGGATGGTCAATTATCTTCTGAGAATGATAAAAAAAATCATCCATATAAGCTTTGATAATGTGCTTGATATCATGAAAAGAATATGACATGGCCCACTGAAAAGTAGCTCCAACATTTTTTATGCCAAAAGACATCTTTTTGTACACAAATGTCCCCAAGGGACAAATAAAAGTTGTCTTGTGTTGATCTTCTAGATGGATAGTAATTTGATTATAACCAGAAAATCTGTCCATTAAAGAAAAATTCTCATTACCCGCACATTCATCAATAATCTGAACAATAAAGGGAATGGCATGATTGTCCTTAGGACAAGGCTTATTTAGGTCACTAAAGTCAGTGCATATATGGATCTTTCCTTGCTTCTTGTCTACAGGGACTAGATTAGAGATCCACTCAGTTAAAGGAATGAGGTATATGAAACCCACCTTAAGAAACTTCTCAACTTCAGCTTTAATAGCTGCTTCTTTTCTAGGATTTACCATCGAAGTTTCTGACGAATAGGTTTTGCATTTTCGTACCTCTTTATCTCATGCTGGACTATAGATGGATCTATTCCAGGCATTTCCTCATAATGCGAAGTGAACACATCACGAAACTCTTTAAAGAGATTGATATAAGTTTGAATTTCTTGAAGGGAATAGTTAGCTCCAATGAAGACATTTTCAATAATGTTAGGATTCCTAGAGATGTTCACTAGAACAATTTGTGAGATAATAGAGATACTATCTTTGGAAAAAACTATGCTAGAGCCAAAGGGTTTAAAATTGCATGAATATCACTAGTAGAAGGATTGGACAGACTTGATTCCACTTCCTACAAATGAGGGAGAAAATATGAACGATTGTGCAAATCATTCCATGGTATTTCAACACCTACCACTGCTTCTAGAACTGCTTCTTCAGATGGCAAGATAGTATCTAAGAAATCTTGAGCAGAAGTTGAATCTAGATTCTAGGCCGAAGCCACATCCCCATCTAGGTCCTCCAATGAAAAAGGAGTTGGATCGAAGTCTACAGTGTTAGCAATAAACTGATAAGAAATTTTCGCTGCAGACATAGGACATGCCATTCCACCTACCTTTCCCTCATCTAATTTGGTGGTAGATGAGGGTAAGGGCCAAGGATTAGGAAAATAATGAATTCTAAAGAACTCTCTTCGAGAAGGTGCCTTGGAGGATGAAATAACATTAATTATAGCTATAGGAGCAGGAACATCAAAGGTACGCATTATGGAAGAGTACACTCCAACTCCTAAATTCTCTATAGGTTGCTTGGGATTATCTACTAATGGAATAGTAGATTTAAAGGATGCGTGGGAGTCACCCGGAGAATAATCCATCTGATCAACCTTTACAATTCTCCCTTCATGAGGAAAATAAAGGATGCGAAATAAGGACAATACAGTAACATCCATCTCATAAATCCAATTCCTGCCTAAATGGAGGTTGTAATCCAGATTCACATCGATTATCTTTACTTTGATATTTACCACCTTTCCCCCAACACAGATGGGAAAGGCTCAAATGATCCCATGTAGCCTATGAGAATGACCATCAAATGTTGTCAATAGAGTAGGTGAAATAACAGCTTGAGGCAATCCAATAGCCTTCGAACATGATATGAACATTACACATGTGGAAGTTCCCTCATCAACTATAGTTCAAAAGATATTGGTCTTTATATGTAGATTTTATCTGAAAATCCTTATGATGTGGGAGACTCTTATTGATGTTTGACATATTGAATGTAAGCACAAGAGAATTTTTTGGATCGACTACTCTGGTCACAGTGAGTAATGCACTCCTCTGTGTGGGGCACGAATGGAGTACCTCTAATTATGACATAGCACAAGGACTTTGAGCCATATCTTCCATAATAGAGTAGTTCTGGGTTGCCTTAGCATTATGGTTAATGGTCAAGAGTTTTCTGTAGCCTTTCAGCATCCGAGGTATAGACTCAATAGTGGGCCTATCGTTGTGGAGTGGCTCTAAAACACCAGTAGTAGACTTTGCCTTGGATGATTCTGATTCACCATAATCATGTGATCGTGTAGAAATGTCAATATGTGAACTCATCAGGTAATCATTTGATGTATTTTGCACCTCCTGGTTTCCCCCAGTGGGGGTACCGGTACTAGAGTTCACGCCAACAAGTAATTGCTGCCCTTGGGGAAAAGGGTTAGTTAGCATAGCTTGGGAGCTAGAAGACCCCTGCTGAACTAATAATCATCGAGAATCTTGGATCTTAGGAAAAATATGAGTCAAATGATCTCCATTGCGCAACTTGCATATAAATTTTTCCTTTTTCTTAGACTTTTTTTTAGCCCCTCTAGCGTCATTGCTGGGTTTGTTTGCATTACCCTTCCCATCCTGGTTCTTTTTCCACCTCACCCTTTCTTCTTTCCATTGGATTTTTGGTTTCCTTTGGGGTTAGGAGTTTGGATGACATTTATAGATGTACGTTGAGAAGGCATAGGCACTGATGGTGATGCTTTCATAGAAGAAGCAGTTTGTAAAGACAATAGTTGCAATTGATTTAGCAGGTTAATCGCATTAGCATCAATTAATTCAACTAGCTCGTTGGCATGGGGATTTGGCTTCAGCTTGGCTATGTCGACCTTGGACCTAGGCACATCAGGTATAATTTTTTGAGGAACCACAGATTGAGAATATATAGTTCTAACTACTGGGCTCTAAAAATATCTCGTTTTTCAATGAACACACTTGAGAGCGATACATCCTTAGAGATCTCGAGTTGTAAAGATTTAAGAAACCATTCAAGAAGTAATTGTTGCAGAATATTGGCTTTAATGAGCCTCTTCCTTCTCCTCCATTCTTGGATGTGATCCAAAATGTGGGCTGCCTGGCCTTGGTGAAAATTAGCCAATAGCTCAGTTCCAACATCATAACAGACAAGAAAATGAAAATGGTTAAATAATATTGTAGCCAAATCACATAAAGAAGTGAAGCATCCCCTTTTGAGTTCAATGTGCCACTTAGCCACATTTCTAGTTAAGGTACATTGGAACAATATCAACCTGATTGAATCATCTATCAGGGAGTTCGATAAAAACCATAAGTGGAAAGTGGTTACATGGTCACCCGGATATTCACCAGTCTTCCCTTCAAATTTAGGTATATCTATGTGAAGTTTGGTTGGGACCGAAGGCCAGGATGATTTATATCTAATCTGATCATTAGTCAATTTAGAAAGAACTGGTAAGTTTAACATTTCTTAGAAAGTTAATTGCGGAGGACCCTGAGGATTCCACCCGATCTAGGCGGAATTCCCAACGTTCTAAAAGGAATGCCCTGTATTTGTGAAGGCACCATGTTGCCTGAAGTAATTTGTAGAACCACCTGAAACATAAGGAGTTCCTTGTGGTCTAGAAAAAACTATATTTTGACCAACTTCTACGAAAAAAATTTTGTATCGAGTGAAATTTTCCCCTAGAGAGGTATTAAAAGGAGTAGAGAGACCTTGCCAAGGGTTCAAGCATGAGCATAGGGAGAAAAGATTTGGGATGAACTGAAAGAAGAATATGGCATGTTTCACTATTTTCCGAAAGAGAATTGATTCCTGTCTCTAAGTCCACTAACTGCAGGTTTGTCCAACCTTGGAAAGGATTACAACTTTGACTCATAGAGGGAAAAGGTAATGATCCTAAAAATGGGTTGTAATGTGGTATATGACCACTCCCAGAAGGGAAACACTGAAAAGAATTTGACCCACTTGACATGGAAGGCATAGATGTGGAGGTAGTTGATGGAAAAATTTAGGGAATTGACTGAATTGTGCTGGTCGACATTCCAAAAGGGAAAAAAATAGTGATAGAGTCAAAATCTTGGGTGCCCCCACTCGAAGATGGAATGGAGGTAGAGCCAAATATAGTAGTGCTAGGAGTAATGGAAGGTATGGAAATTGTTCCCCCTCCTTGTATGGATACAATATTTTGCATACAAGTAGAACTCATGGTGGATGCCATGATCCCAGCAGTGGTCATCAAATGAAAAGATTGAAATAAACCTGGGATCGAAGGCCTATTGGTCTGAGTCCTGACATATAATAAAATATCCGGGTGATAAGGAGGAAGAGGAGAATTAGGAGTCAAAAGAGACTCAGGAAGCTCGTGGACCTCAATAACATGTTTCGACTGGAAGAGGAATCTAGAAAGGATTGGAGTGTTCCTCTCTAATTCTCTACTTATACCAGGTCTATCCTGTAAATCAGTAACTCCAACCATAGGATCAATCTCCACTATGTCTACTACCACTGATTGAAAATCACTGGAAAAATTTATCCTACACCTTTGAGGAGAAGGCTAAACCCTCGTAGACGAAATCCCATGAAGCCTCTTAGACAAACGAACTGTTCGATCAACCACTTTTAATTATTTTTAAGATATCTAATTAAAAAGTAAAAAAAATTGTAAATCTAGGCCAACTAGGAGCAAAGAGAACTCCCTGAAAATTCGCAAAAGATATAGTCAAACAAACTACTTCCAAGTATTTTTGCTCTAGGTGATGAGGATCGGACACCAAAATACAAGAAAGTGAAAATCAAGGACCTTCTAAAAGGAGTCTGGGTCACGACGGCCTAGGCCTACTAGCTAAGATAACATAAACAATTATGCTAACCTATAGAAAACAACATTTTCTAGTGCAAGCACCCAAGCTTCACAATGGTACCCTCCAGAAGTACTAATGAATGTGATGCAATGTCAGTCTCACGTGCCACCTATGTGATCCATAGGAAATGAAACTATGGGCACCGGTTCATATCAAAAACTGGGTGGAACAGTCGTGAGGTGGGATCCAACAAGTAGGAGAGGGGGTATCTCTCTTCCTTGTCTTAACTCTCCCTTGTGCTTGACTTCTAGTCACGAAGCTTTCCCGGTCTTTCTAACGACACTGTATTTCACTCATTATTCAACTTCTATGTTTGACATTTTGAGTGGCCTTGGAGAGTTAATATCCACTCACCTATTCCAAGGCCCTAAATAACCTAAACTTGTTGGTTTTTGTTAATGACAAATTAAAAATTTATAGTTCTATTTTTTAAATCACTTTATTTTATAGGGTTGTTCTTTAAGTCAAGGGTATAATGAGAGTGAAACTGATGATGTTTTCAATGCAAAAGAAACCAATAGAAAATTAAGTATATGCATGCAGTTATTTTCTTTTGATGAAGAGGGATTTCTACTTGGTTCTACGAAAAACTTATATAAGCAAAATACTTTTCTTTTTCTTTTTCTTTTTAGAAACACTCCACACACACTAAAAATATAAAAAAGACTAAGAACGCTTATGATGCAGATTAACCTAATTCAAATTTAAATTATGATGCAAGATCCTATGAATACTCATACTATAAGCAAATGTGCTTCTTTATAAAATCAATAAGCCACTAGACAATAAAGAGGGCAAAAATATAATAAAAAATTTCTCTCAAAATTGAGAAAAACAAATCGAGAAAGTTCACAAGCATTCACTAACAAAACAAATGAAACCAAAAAACCAAAAGCTTGGAAAGAAAAAGAAAGGAAAAAGCTATGTTTTTGTCTTGTTCTTTTAAAAAACCAAAAAAAAATTCAAGGTTACAAAAAGAACTACTAAATTCCAAAGATCAAGAAACAAGCACAAAGAGTCCTTATACCTTTCAAGTTACAAAACTCATTAATAATTGAAACTTGAAACAAGAAGGACTACAAAATCGTACAAATTGATTTGAACAGTAGTAAAAGACTTTAGCAAACTAACAAAATGTCAAGAAAAAACTCTAAAGGTTGCCAAAGAGACACTCAAAAAGGCACGAAAAGAAACGAGGTCAACTGAAAAGGAAAGAAAAGAAAATAAAGTTGAAATCTAGGTTATAAATGAAATCAAAACCAATTTATTGTTCTGAAAAACTAGAACATCCAAGAACTTCAAACAAAAGCCTTGAACCCAAGACCAAACCAAAACCTTACTCAAAATGTAATCCTAGGACAACTAAGCTTTTCATTAAGAAGGTGATTTGAAATCGAAAACATGCAAGAGAAAAAAGTTCTACAGAGAGTGGATGACCATAAAATAACAAAAGTCACTAGGAAGCAAACCTAACTGGGCAAAAGGTTTTGAAAAAACAATTCAAAATTATGTATATTTGATTGTGTAAAGACACAGAGGTGTGCACATGTATTTCAAACATAGGAAACTCATGTATACGCGAGTATATTTGAGGAAATTTTCATGTATACACGACTGTATCCCAAGAAAAACGCATATAAAAGACTCAATCAAGAAAAATAAAAAATCAAGGCTTGATCCCCAAGATCAGACTTGATGCCTCGGAAGCTAATAAGTCAATGACACTGTAAAAACAAGAAATCAAGAAAACTGACCCTGATCAAGAACAAACAACCCAAACTATGAAAAACAAGAATGTTTTCCCCAATGAGTCATCAATTATGTTGCTGGTGGGAACACCCTAGGGTCTTGGGTTGAAAACCACAATAGGGAGGAGGGCATACAACAATAAGAAATGCTCAAAAAAATAATTTAAATGCTTAAACTACTGAACTAGGCAGAAGTGGCCTTACCTGAAGGTCCTACGTCTCGAGTCGATCCTACAAGGTTCAAACCCTCTGCTTCTTTTGATGCCTTTAAAACATGTAAATTATCCGAGAAAATCATATAAAACAATAGTAATAGAAATCATGTTCATGATATACATGTTAGATCATGTAAGTAAATGAACAATTACGCATTAATATCAGATTTATAAATAAATAAGAACATGGATCAATGCATAAACACGATAAATATCAGGAACATAACAACATTTCTTTATTGATGTAAGCTAAATGAAAGGTGGAAAACTACAACGTAGGTCTTCCTCCAGTCCAAGAGGAACCATCCTTTGGATCCGTCCTGTCCCAGCCTTAGCAATCTTCCTCCATCAATACACACTAAGATGTCATAATGGGGATGAAGTACATCTCAAAGGAGGAAATAAAGGTTTCCTATAACTTGTGTAGTGGAGGAGGCACAGGGATTTCTCAGACTCGATCATGGATCAATCAACTATAACATCAATATATATTCTCTTCTCTTTTCAAGCCTTCCCATGGAGGTTTATTTATACTTCTCCAAATTAGTTTTTTCAGTAGGGAATTAGTTGGGGCACGAATTGTAGTAGGTGAGTAACAAGTACAACCTATAAAATCCACCCCAATTTCAGGAGATCTATTATTTTTAAGTGTTTTAACATATATACGTGGATTGGTTATATACTAACCCACGTGTACACAATTTTAACACGGGGAAAAGTAGCATATGGGAAATAAAATACTATCTTTTAGAATTTGGACAAAGTCTAGAAAGGAAGGGTTGCCCTAGGACATAACCAGAGAATCATATCTACCAAGAGTGGTAAATGGTGCTATAACAATGCATAGTAGATAGGATTCCACTCATGCCACCTTCAGTTATTACATTAGATCAAAAAGTGTTCAAAGACCCTTCCTTCTACTAAATTAGAATGAAAGCTTCATAAAAGGAAAAATTGTAAATTGATCTAAGCATGAAAATAGAAATGCCATTGACTCAACTTGTAAAATCATAAATACTCAATTCATGAAAATCTAAAGACTAATCTACTTACAGAAATGGAGCTATGTTATCTTGTAGAATTCATCAAATTAACTCATCTACTTACAGAAAGGAAACTAATATATCTTGAAAAATTCATCAAACTACCAA
This sequence comes from Pinus tabuliformis, assembly GCA_031772625.1. Taxonomy (NCBI): domain Eukaryota; kingdom Viridiplantae; phylum Streptophyta; class Pinopsida; order Pinales; family Pinaceae; genus Pinus; species Pinus tabuliformis. The sequence continues at coordinate 1,967,351,442 of CM062817.1, read as the reverse complement.
TCAGAATCACAGGTAGCATCTACCTATTTCATAATTTCTCATAAATCAATAACGTACTTGCATGATAAAGAAACTATCTCTACTATGTTTTTGCAGCGAAGACAAGGAAGGTTTGGAGTGGCCTAGGAGCTTTTATTAATAATATTATCATAGTTGGGGGTCATTATGCATCTTTCCTAAGTCAAATTTGCGGTGTGGGTCAAAACTAATGAAGAAAAGGATGCTATAGGTTTTCTACAGGTGATTTCTGCTGGAGGCCTGTAATGCTAGGCAAGCTTGTAATGCTATAGGAGGGAATCCAAGTATTTTTTGAAGGCAAGAACGTTGGTTTTAGGGTATGGAAAGGTGAATATTAGTTGAATAAAATGAAAGGAAGTTCTTTTGAGCCCCTATCCAAGCTCAGGACCCCTCGTAGGCCATTCTTGCACTAGGATGAGTGCTCTCAGTGACCTAGACACAATAGCTTATAAAACTGGATTTTCTCAGGATAAATCTTGGAGGTGGAAGGCGAAGGTGAAACAGCTCAGGATGGAAGTGTTGAAGGTTCCCTTCCATACATATCAATCAAGCCTGCAATAAATCACATGCATGCATCCATTTATCATTTACAAAATGAAATAAGCTATGATGAAAAAGATGAGTTGAATTTAAATGACATCTAATTCATGAAAACCATTGATCTAATCACTAAAATAGATTATAAACTACATAAGGAAAATTTAAAATAGTATAGCCAACACTAATCTCTTTCCAAGAAATCATAAACACAATCCTTTTGGGCTATGGTTGTGATACCTTCAACTTATTCTCCCACAAGAGCTGTGATGTAGAGGTTGTAACCATAGATTTTAGAGGTTAACTTCTACTGAAATGAAAGAAACAATGAACTTCTTGGAATCAAGAAGAAACATAAGTATAAGAGGAGGGACAAAAATCATATGGGTTGGGCCCAAACTGAAGGGTCTTACCCCAATGAAACTAACTTAGATGCAACTTAGAATCCAAGTTCTCATTATAAAAAAATTCAAGTCTAATACATCAGGTAAAAGTTGAAAATAATAATGTTAATGCTTGGTGCTCAATAGCTACACCTAGTTGAACAAAAACTTTGAATCCTAATGAGATCTTCCTCTATTTTATTTATAGAAAAGGGTGACTGAAGCAAATCCCTTGTAAAAAGGAATGGTTCCCTCCTTGATCTCGAAAATGATGGATCTTGTCCTCCTTAAGCTTCACTTGGACTAGGAGTCACTTGGTTGCCAATGAACTCAAACTAGTGAGAGAGGATATAGTGATCCCAAGATGAGTTTAGGGAGTTAAGGAGGTGGAAAATCCCCCTATATTCTCTCTTAATTGTCTCCATTAAGCCCCTGTATAGTAATATCCTAAAAAATGCTTCATTTTCCTATAATTAAACCACATTCGGACACATACTATGATAATCACCTTTTACTCTTCTTACTAAGAATAATATAAAGAAATATGTGAATTGATGCAAGTGAAGGATAGTTTTAAGGCTGGAGGATGGCATATTAATCTTCAAAATATACATATTGATGAGAATCATCAAGGAGAAGCAACATATTTTTGTGATGCTTATCAACTGGAATGTATGTCAAATTTGGTACCTCTATTCTGAAATGAGAAAGAGTCCAACAATACCTAGATAACAAGCCACCTTACCTCTGATTTAAAGTGAAAAGAAGGTCGAGAATATGAAGGTGACCTTTTGCAAGACCGATTCATAATAGGAATGGTTGTAGGGCTCATACACTTAGAAATACTCTGGAATAGTAGGTCTAGTCTAGTGTTGAAAACAACAACAAGAAATGCCAAAAATAACATCTATAATTTCCAATTTAATTTGTCCTTGAATTAAATTGTAATTTTATTCTCATGGTAGCTTGTAATAGTTAATTAAGTTAAATTGACTTACTTGACATAGAAATTTGAGTTGGAAGTCTATCTAGAGTCATGTAGATTGATCCCTAAATTTTAGGGGCCTAGGTTGAGTTCTTTTGAGTTGTAATTAGGTAACTCAGTCTAACTGAATTATAGATTGCTAAACTAGTTCAAACTATTGGAGGAACTAGTAGAGATACAGTAGTGGAGTAGTGCACCAGTGCATCACCAATACCACACCAGCTAACTAAATATCCACTCATAAATAACTCATGCATGTCATTTCAGAGGAAAACCCAGTTCAGATAAGAGTTCAAGGACAATGTACTATCAGTTGTATAATTTTTTGAATTTTAAAGATGATGCATGCAATCCATTGAGGACCTATTTTTGGGTTACGCAGTTATGGAGAGTGGATTTCCCAATTAAATATGGGTTAATTTCTCTAGGGATTGTGCAAGGATGTAGGGGTTTGGCAAGAAGTATATTTGGTCTAGCGTTGTCTTGAGTGGGATTGTGAAGCGTTGAGTTAGAATGTACTAGTGCGGGAATTGTTCAGGATGAAAAATCATTGCAATGTTCTTCTCAGATCTTTTGATTAATGCTATATAGATTGTCGGGGTTTTGAACAGTTGTTTTCCCCATAAAAAATTGTGTCATGTGTGATTGAAATTCTTCCTTTTCTACTTATTTTTGCTCATCAATCAATTTTAGTTTCTGCTAAAGAGTAGAGTAGATTCTTGTCTTGTGTTTTAGAAAATCAAATAATTTGTTGAATCTACAGTAAAAATCTACATGGAATCAGATATTAAGATAGTATAGAAGAGGAGAATTTGAGTTTGTTGTGTAGGTGAAATCGAATTTGCAAGTTCATACTTTAGAATAAATAATATGGCTTTCTAAAATATGCCTTGGAGGGAAGCTCAAATTTCATAGCTTCGAAGGATAGGATGGAGGTAGTGCTGGAAGACAATGGCCTCAAGGAATTCATAGATCATGACACTCCTAAGCCTCTAGTATCTGATGTGAAAGATATGGATTAATGGAAAAAGTTTTTGGAAAGAACTAGAAGTATTATCCTGGAAGGATTTCGAGATCACATTGTATCGAGTCTCCATGGTAAGGATACTCCATGTGAAAAGTGCAAGGAATTGACATACCTATTTCATAATATTAGTTACCATAGGAAGTTGACACTGAAGGACAAACTCAAAAAGATCAAGATGGAGAAGGGCGACTGAATTCTAAATTACTTTACCAAGTTCACCCATTGTCCGGATGAGCTTGGAATTGTCAATATTACTGTTCTTGAAGATGATATGGTGAGCCTAGTAATTCTAGGACTTCCCAAGGTTTGGCATAGTTACCACGACTTTCATAATGGGAGGTAGAAGCTACCATATTGGGAATGACTGTGGTCAGATTTGGTACAGGAAGAGATTCGATAGAACACTAGAGATGGGACCTCTTCCAAAGAAGTCAAAATAGACTTTTCATTAGTGAGCAAAGAAAATAAATCCAAGAGAAAGAAGTCCAAAGGGGAGGCAGATGGAAAAAAGAAGGACTTGTCAAAATTCAAGTGTGTACACTGTCAGAAGTACAGGCACTATGCCACATATTGCCCATAGAAGAAAGAAAGAAAGAAGGAGATGACAATATTGGCAGCACGTGAAGCTCTAGATTCACAATTCAGACTTTATTTCACTCTCAGTGTATGCATGGCCAACATTTTAATGGGAAGCATGTGATATCTTGACAATGGTGTGCATTCCAAATGAAGGGAAATAGAGATATATTCAGTGACTTTGAGGAGAAATACATCAAAAGAACATATTGTTTGGAGATGGCGAGAGGTATAGCGCTACTGTGACTAGTACGGTTACCTTTCAGAGGGAATCAAGCTCCCCTCTCAGAATCACAGATGTGATGTATGTTTCAGGACTAAATAAGAATATTGTTTCCATTATAGTATGGAAGACTGTGGCTATGATGTGATTTTTAGTAAGGGAAAGGTTTTCCTTAGACACATTGCCATGGTACAGGTTAAACAGATCAGTGTGTGAGTCAAGAACCTATATTCTCTTGAGGTCAAAGAATCATACAAAGCCTTCAGGATCAAGGAAAAGGTTAGAGACTTCATTTTTGATAGGGAGCATGAATTATCTCTCAACGTGCAGCCCGAGAAGCAGCCTCAAAAGCAGTCTCAGAATGTTGTGGAGTAGCCACAATTGGAGAAGTAGAGAGGAGACCAAGTGGAAACATCCACTCAAGCAGAGACCTCCAGTAGGGGGGAATTTTGAGCCAAATGGGCAGAGGATGAACATGTAGACATACCTCAAGGTGAGAGGTGGGGCGATGTGAACTAATAGTCCCAAGAGTGAAAAAATGTGGACAGGGTCCATTGAGAGGTTTTGTCTCATGGGTCATTACCTTGCTATAATAGCCCATAGTACACAGTAGCAAGATGGATCAGTGATGGCTAGTGTAATAAGATATTAGGGTGACATAGATGGAGGCTATCAGTAGTCAGATACTGAAGAGTGTAGAGCAGAGTTGATAGAAATGCAGATGGAACAATGGTAGAGTTAGCATAAGCATAGAGTTTTCAGTGAACATAGGTAGAGCTAGTAACAGTCAGATACTCTGGTGACAAATGCATCATATTGATTCAGTTTGGATACTTTTTGGGTGCAAATGTTGCAGTAGCAACATCAATAGTGACAAGTGTCACATGTAGAACATTCCAAAGGTACCATATCGTGATAGGATTAAATTCCTTTCTTGTTGAGAGGAAGCATTGAAAATAGAAACAAGAAATATTAAAAATGTCATCTAGAAAATCAAATTTAATTTGTTCTTGAATTAAATTGTGAATTAAATTGTAGTTATATTCTCATAACATCTTGTAATAGTTAATTATTTTAAATTTACTTATTTGACATAGGAAATTCGAGTTGGAAGTCTATCTAGAGTCATGTAGCATGATCCCTAAATTTTAGGGGCCTAGGTTGATTTGTTTTGAGTTGCAATTAGATAACTTAGTCTAACTAAGTTATAATCAGTTAAACTAGTTCTAATTGTTGGGGGAATTAGTAGATGTCTAGTAGTGGAGTAGTACACTAGTACCACACTAGTTAAATAAAGATTCACTCATAAATAACTCATGCATGTTAGTTCATAGGAAGACCCAGTTCATATTAGAGTTAGGGGACCATGTACTATCAGTTGTATAATTTTTTAATTTTACACATGGTGCATGCAATAATTTGAGGACCTATTTTTGGATCGTACAGTTATGGAGAATCGATTTCCATTTTAAATATGGGTTAATTCCTCTAGGGATTGTTGATCTGAAAATGGAATGTACTTGTTTAAGGGTGCAAGGTATCCATTTCCCATCATTTCAAATGTGAGCTATACACTCCAAGTGACCTCTGAAAATGTGAAAACTTCTTATTTCTTATACAGAGATAGACTGTAGGGGCATTCACCGGACATGTCACCTCTAAGGAGAGGATGAGTTCCAGAGGATACCTAGCTGTCTATAGGCTCTGCCTAAAGAAATAACGAAGTAAACACTTAGAAGTCATTGACATACACATATTTGAAGTTAGATGTCTTCTGGAATAAAACAAATAACTTTCTGTAGCTGTATTGGTGATTATGTGTGTATGCAAGTTATGTATATTTGATGTTTAACACTTTATATCAGTTCTGTTTAACATACCATCTTCAGAAAATAAAGACATCAAAATGATGAAGCAGTTCACCCCTCCTGGGCTACATCTGTTGGACCAAGCCTCTTAAACTAGGCTTGTCCTCTTGTATTAAAAATGCTACAAAGGCTAATACAAGAATATAAGTGTCTTGAAAGACAAATCTGACTGTAAATACAAAATCAGAAGATATGAATTAGCTAAGCATTCTCTTTCCCAAGCACTAAACAGTGAAATTGTACCTTATACAGTACTTTCCCCAATTGGCCCTAGTGGTCCTTTAGACTTGCATGGAGAATTTCAAGGTGAAGATGACCTCAATTGGTTCTAAAACCTCTGCCATTAGACTTAGAAGGTTAAAAATAGCATACATAGGCTTTTGAATCACCAAAAATGGATGAACATAGCCCCAAAAAACGCAAGCACTGAAATGGCCTTCGTGGCCCTGAAAGCTTCTCTGAAGCTAAACAGTGAGAAGAATGCCTCAACAGGAAAAACGAGTGGTAGAAATGGATTCATAATGCTGAAAAACTTCAGGAATGACCTTCGTTCCACATTCACTGGCTGCACACATCCCAATGCAGCTCCCAAATTGATATGGCCCTAGTGGCTCCTAGAACTTCCACGAAGCAAAATCACCTGCAAACGACCTTAGATGGTTGTGAAACCTGTGCCAATGGGTTCAAAAGGTCGGAGAGACCCAAAATCGAAAAAAAAAAATCGTCCAGGAAGGACTTTCCTAGCCAAAGTTATGGCTCATTGAAGATTTTCTCCAGTTTGCCCTAGTAAAACTCTAGAGAAAACTGGCTAACTGCCAGATAACTCAGACAAATAGGCAATTCCGCCATTTTTGGAGCGCTCCACCAAAAATCCGCCAACTTGACTATCAGTTAACTGCCAATAAATCCCACATGTGACAGGAAAACTCTGGCTGGTGGTTTGCATTGAATTACGTGCTAATCGTTCGGGCTAACTGTCCATTGAACTATTTGTTACTCTCGGATCCCGTTGTAATGTGACCACATTTCAACTGTTAATGGATTTCGCGTAGGCGTTTTAGGAGTGTAGCACCTGGTCTCGGCGGATGGGTATATGATATGGGGGCTGGCCCCCTTGGGCCCCCCCTCTTAAACCAAATCAAACTTTTAGACAAATTTGTTCTGCATCTTAAACAAGTCTGGTGCTAATGGTTCAAAGGTAAATCGTGGGAGTGTTATAAGGCAGGTCGCGTGTTCCAACCTTTTTGTTGCCAATTTTTTAACGCATTCCAAAAGACTGAGCTGACGTCATGATGATGTCGCTTGGCCACGTGGTGGTCTCCGGGCCTGCCACATGGTGGTCTCGGGACTACCACATGGCAGCTTTCCATTCATTGCCCAAAACAAAATATTTCGAAGAATATTCTATTTTAATTTTTTTTTGAAAGAATTCAAAATTTCAATGTTATTGGGCAATTCTTCTTTTCAGCATAACTTTCTCATACGGCGACCATTTTCTGAACCGTTCATGGCACCAGAATCAGGAGGACGAGGTCTATCCATTCATTCAGGTTCGAATTAGTTCTAAGCACTTTCATTTTTGACCATTTTACGACACTTGGTCCTGAGCTCCTGATCAATTGTGCAAGGAAGTAGGGGCTTGGGAGGAAGCATATTTGGTTAAGCTTTGTCTTGAGATGGTTTGTGAATTAGAGATTTAGATTGTACCAGTGCAGGAATTTTTCAGGACAAACAAGAAGTATATTTCCTTCTCATATATTATGGCTAATGAAATATAAATAGTCGAGGTTTTGAGTAGTTGCTTTCCCTAAAAAAATAATGTGCTATGTGAGATTGAAATTATTCCTTTTCTTCTTATTGTTTTTCATCATTCAATTTTGGTTTCCGCTGAAGAGTGTAGTAGATTATTCTCTTTTTTTTTAGAAAATCACATAAATTGTTGAATCTATAGTAAAAATATACATCTAGTCATCAAAGGAATGAGGTAAAGTGTGGAAGGAGTGGATGTTATATTGGATGTGTGAAGAAACCACAGTTTGAAGTTTAGCCTTGTGGTTTCTCAAAATTTCACAGAGGACCATAGGTAAGTAAGAAGGCAGAGAAGAGGGTTGCAAGGGTGCATGGTCTATGGTGGAGGGTTGTTAGGTTGGAGTGTTGTTCTAGAGGAACTAAAAAAAAATTTTGTTGCAACTATTTGAAGGTCATCCTTGTTAAATTTTTCTTAGGGCTATATTGTTATTTTCTTTAATAATTGCATTTCATTGTTTTCATATTACATTCACCCCATAACATCATATCATTATTCATATTTACAATGTTATTAAAAAACATATGCAACTATATAGAAATAAAAACATCATCATCAGTGCAATAGAACATCAAGGAGCAATAGAAGAAAATAATTTACACGTAGAGACACCAAGATTGGTCAAAGACTAGGGAGAAACCCACTACAAGGAAAACCCTTTCAAATTCTTCTTCTTATTAGATTGCCATTTAATGATTAAACAAAAGAGAGTATAATGATCCATATCCTCATGTATATAACTATCTAGAAAAAATAACCTAAACAAAATCATGAGATGAACCCAATCATGGAAATAATCAAAACCTTGATTTAGAAGCCTGTGATTAACTATTACTATCTATGGTCAACTGTTGAACTCTGTGGTCAACTGGTGAAATATTTGGTCAACTATAATATTCAACCCTTAGGTACCAATCACAGGGAGGATGTGAAGTGTTGGGAGCTGAAAGGATTCATTCACACGGATGATTTACTCTGCATGTAATTGTAGCTGAGAATTTCCTCTGACAAGCTTGCAGTCAGGGACTAAAACCCTAGCACAAGTGTGAGCTTCAGACCACACAGTATCGAACCTATGTGAGTGAAATTTCTGCGAACCATCTCAAACTTGTGTTATCCAAACCAAACAAAGAAGAAGCATGATCATATTGATGATTTCCTAGTGAGGTTGATGTCACTTGTATTTATGGCCTTCCAAGGGTGTCCAATTTTTTTTAGGGCCAATATGCTCAAATATTGACATGTTGGCTTTAATTCAAAAACACACTTTCGATTGTCCAAATTAAACACTTCAATAGTCAAAATTGGTCCTCTAAAAAATAGGAGTCTCGTCCCATGGTTGGAATTTGTCATTGACCTACCAAATTAAAAATCCTAAGGGAGTATGGAGGGAAACAAGTAGATGATCTTGGGAGCCCTAATTGGAGTCATTAAAGGACTGATGGGATACTAGGACAAGAATATTAAAAGAATTATTAGGCCTAATATTTGTAGGACAAAAGAAGGTGGTCAAGGGAGTAGTTTGTAGCCCTAGTTCATTAACAATGAAGGACATTTGCAGTGAGTAGAAGGGTAAACCTCCATGCCTTATGTGTGTCTTCATTGGGCAGAATAGGAAGGCACTAGTGGGAATAAAGTCCCTAAGAGTTGTGTCCTTGAAGGACTAAGGAGTAGATAGTGGGAAAGACGTCCCGAAGGTGTTGAGTTCTCAAAGGACAAAGGAGCAGCAAGTGGGAAAATGTGAAGACCCGAGTTGTTGATTCATTGATGGATGAATGTTTAGATATGTTGCGTGTAGTATATGGTGGATTAATGGATGAGCATTTAATGTTAATTTGGGGTCTGTGGACATCAAGACACAGAACTAGAAATGCCAAAGAGAGACTTCGATAACCTGCAAAATCAAACCCTAATTTTTTGTTATGAAACCATCTCACAAAAAGATAGAAAAGATAGATCAACACCTTAGAATTCAACCTCTTCGAGGGGGCAACCTCCTTTACATTACATAAATGAATGATTCTTGGATGATACAAATGAAAATAACTCCTTTCTATATATAGGAGTCTCAGGGGTCATAATGTAATCAGAGCCGGCATAACAATAATAATGTAAGGGCACAATAATAACAATAGTGGGCTTCTATGGGGCACAATAGTAACAATATGGGGACTGCATGGGTACAACAATATAATAAGGGGGTTTTACTAATAACAATAAGGGGTTACACTAGTAGTATAGGGGCCTAACATGCCCCTCTCCTTCAAAAAGTGTTGTCCTCAACGCTTGAGTAGTTCTTGATGCTTCTGTATAAAATTCTTGTCCTCCAATGTGGAATATTCAACAGGTAAGTTCTCCCACTCTGAAATTGATCAATTCTGTAGCTGTCGGGTTCTTGTTTCTGTGACTGCTCCAGGTTCCAATATGATTTTTCCTTCCTCTTCAATTTCAGGCAATATTGTTTGAATTGGAACCTTTTGCAACTTTTGAATAAGTGGCCATACTACTTCGTCCTTCTTCCATTCATCCCTTGCTTTGTTTTTCCAATCTGGTTGAATAATAGAAATAGCACAAAACAATGCTTCCACATCCTCATCCTTTCTTGAGAGTGCATCTGCAACAAAAATTTTCTTCCCTTTTCTATAGATGATGTCAAAGTCATAACCCAAAATATTTGTGACCCATTTTTTTGTTCTTCTAAAGATAACAGTTGTTCTAAAAAGTATTTAAGTGCATATAGTATTTCCAATGTCTCCTTCTCATAAATAGCTTGCTTGAGATGTAGTAGTAAAAATACCCAATCGCCTACATAAAAACATTTTTCACTATGATGTTGATCTACTTGTTGTTTCATTTGATTTTGCACCAAAGTGGCATTATCCTTCAAAAGTTGGAGAACTTGTTGTTGATGCTCGATGTGATATTTCACTGCTTGAACCTTTTTCTTCTTGATATGTCCTTCTATCTTTATAGTTTGAGGAGTGGTAATTTCTTCCAATCCTTTACAAGATATGGTTCCAATTCATTTCTTGATGCTCGATGTGATCTTTCACTTCTTGAACATTTTTCTTCTTGATATGCATTTCTATCTTGATAGTCTGAGGAGTGGTAATTCCGACCAATGAATTACAAGATATGGTTGGATTCATTTCTTCTTTCTCGATGTGATCTTTCACTTCTTGCACCTTTTTCTTATTGATATGTCCTTCCATCTTGAGAGTTTGAGGAGCGGTAATTCTTGCCAATGCTTTACAAGATATGCTTTGATTGATTCTTCTTTCTCTGGGGTTGGGTCCTGGCGTATATCCTCTTCTTTTGATGTTTCTTGATCCTTTTCTTCCTCCTCTTCATACTCTATGTAAAATAATTTTTTCTCAGCACACTTATGACCTTTAGTGCATTTTCTATCACAATTGTAACGAAGCCCTTTTTCTCTTTTTTTCTTCCAATTGTTGTGGTGTAACCCTTGTAGGTTGTGGAAGGCTAGAAGAAAGAACACGTCCATCTTTATAGTTGTGAGGGGTAGACTTCCTTGTTGCCATAATTTTACTTTCCACTATGTAACAAAGCCCTTTTACTCTTTCCAATTATTGTGGTGTTTCTCTAAAGAAGGTGTTGCTCTTTGTATCCTCATAATGTGTTATCATTTCCTCCATGAAAATTGACCATGTAACAAGTTGTTTACGAGAACAAATCCCTTTATACCATAAAAATTGATCCGGTTATAAATATGAATATGCAATACATACCTTTTGTAACAGTGGTACACCATGTAGATCAAAATATTGCTCCATCTGAAGTATCCAATTTACCGGATCCTTGCCGTCAAACTTCCTCATCTTGCTTTTTTCTTGATTTTAGGAGCTCAATCTTGAAACGATTGTAACTCTGTACTTTAGGATCTTTAAGTTTTGAAATTGCGACCTACAGTACCCCTCTGCATCCTCTTTCCAATGCCACCAGTCTGATCGAAATCGGATTCTCCAAGGAAGAGTTATGCCAAATCTCCCATAGTGACCTAATTATAGACTAGTTCAGTAGATCGAACTTGTATGACGTGCCACGTCTCACTATTTCGACATTTGGCTCTGAAAAATATCTACAAGAAACTAAATTCCGTTCTTTTTCTATACCTTCTTACGAAATTTCAATCCGATTCTCAAAGAGAAAGTTATGGTGATTTTCCCTAGGTCACCTATTTGGAATGTAATTCATGAGTCTCCTAAAAGACCAACTTCCTCATATCATATCTCTGCAAATATAGTGTGAACATCTCTGAAATTCGGACCCAAGGTTCAGTGCGATTTCATCTCAGAAAAAAAGTTATTGCGAAAATGCCACGATGACCTATTTGGAGTAGCGAAACCCTAGAATCCAAAGCTCTGATACCAAATGTTATGAAACCAACTCACAAAAAGATAGAAAAGATAGATCAATGTCTTAGAATTCAGCCTCTAGGGGGAAACCTCCTTTACATTACACAAATGAATGATTCTTGGATGATACAAATGAAAATACCTCCTTTCTATATATAGGAGTCTAAGGGGTCATAATGTAATCAAAGCCGACATAACAACAATAATGTAAGGGCACAATAATAACAATAGTGGGCTTTTATGGGGCACAATAGTAACAATATGGGGACTACATGGATGCAACAATATAATAAGCGGGTTGTACTAATAACAATAAGGGGTTACACTGGTAGTATAGGGGCCTAACATTTTTCCAAAAATAGCTCACACCTTGACTTCCTTCACTAATCAATCCTTCTTCTAATCCTACAATGAAAAAAAATATTTACAAATGAAATCATAAACACTAACCTTGAAATGTACCAAAAGTTGTAAGCAGAACCTAGTTATTATTAATTGAAAATGTAAACCCTAGTTAATCAAAGAACAAACCTAAAATATCAATCAACTTGGAGAAAATGAGCATCAACCAACCGAATGTAAAGACTATCTTGGAAAATATGAACATGTCAGCCTTAAGGAATCCAAGATTTTCTATTTCCAAATAAGACTCTTAAATAAAAATGAAACCTCTATTCAAGTTCCTGCACTAAGTTCACTCAATCCAATGTGCAATTTAAATATTGAAATCCACTCCACTCTATGCATGTAATCGAAAAGTAAAAGTGTGGCTTCCATTAATCCTTAGTGTACTAATCAACTGTTGCAAACAATTAATGTGTGCATGCATAAAAGAAATCATATTCCACCCTAATATTCCTGCAATACTTAGAGTGAACTCAAACACTAGATTCTAGAAACTTTGTTTTGAATGCAAGAGACACACTATAAAGAAGAAATTATGTTAACTTAGGAAATGTAAAACATATAACATTGTAAATAAATCTTTGTTGAACACAATCTCCTTCTCCCAACAAGCCTCCCTGCACTCAATAGTTATTAGCATCATTAGTGCATATAAGTTTAAATCATTGCTCCAAATGATCAAATATAAGCTCTGTAAATAAGATCAATAGTTTTGGATTGTCTAAGATCGATTGATAACAACCACACAAGTTCAACGTTTGAATTATGTTTCATGCCACAACAAAATAAATCTAATGATATCATAGGGTTTGTGACTAAAACTTTACTCAAATGGCAGTTCCACATTACTTTTCAACTCATTGCAAATAGTGTTGTTATTGTTGACAAGCTTCAACACACATAGATATAAACTAGTTTTCAATATCCACAACATGCTTATTAAATTTTGAATGATAAATCCATATTATTATTCATGCAAAATATTTTGAGTATTCACATATCTATGATTCATATATTGTGATATAGGCTTGAGAGTTCACACATTCTCCAACTCTTGTGTCAAAATAAATCAAGAGTTGTAGATAAAAAATTATGATAACCTCATTAAAATAATTCAAATTTTGAACAAGAATGAAACCTTGAGACCAAATTTGTATCAATAGACTGTCAAATATTAAAGAAGAAGAATATAGAAATATTACACACAAAAAGTTGTACTATTTTGAAATAAACCACACTGTTAATACACTAGAAATGTGGAAAATACACACACTTATATCATATCTATCAAACTACACAATAAGATGAATAATAAGAGATGTGACAACTTGGTATGGTGGGCCCAACCATGTAGATTTTTGTTAGGTTCCTATAATACTAGTTTATTCCCTTATTATTATTGTAATTGTAGCCCCGTATTATTATTGTTGTGCTCATGTTGTACCCATATTGTTATTATTGTGCCCCATAGAAGCCCACTATTGTTATTGTTGTGCCCTTACATTATTATTCTTATGTCGGCTCTGATTATATTGTGACACCTTAGACTCCTATATATAGAAATAAGGTCTTTTCATTTGTACCATTCAATAACTTTTCATTTGTGTAATTTAAAGGAGGGTTCCCCCTCAAAGAGACTACATTTTAAGTTATTTATCTATCTCTTTTTTCTATTTTGTGAGCTAGTTGCATAACAATTGGTATCATAGCTTTTAATTTTAGGGTTTTGCTTCTTCAAAAAGGTCATCATGACATTTTAGTTCTAACGTTGTTTCTACAAAGTTTCAGAAGCTGCAATTAAAACCCATTTGAACCAAAATTAGGATGAACCTCGTGACAGAATTTTAGAACATGTCTCGCTATATTTGCGGCGTTATCCATTGAGGAATTTAGGATTTTAGCATACTAATGCATTCGATCGCAAATAGGTAACCTTGGTAAAATCATCATAACTTTCTCTCTGAGCATAAGATGCAAATTCATAACATGTGATGAAATAGGATGGAATTTAGTTTGTTGGGTATCATTTTCAGAATCGAAAGTTGAAACAGAGAGACATAGAATGTCGTGCAATTTTGCTCTACTGAACAAGTCTATAATTAGGTCATCATGGGATATTGGACATGACACTTTCTTGGAGAATCCAATCACAATCATAATTTTGGGGTTGGAAAGAGGACGTAGAGGGCTATTACAAGCCAAAATTTCATAACTTGAAGACATGAAATTACAGAGTTACAGGAATTTCAACATAAAGCTCATAGAAAGAGGAAAAACAAATGTGTGTCATTTTTTAAAAATTCTGTACAAGTTTTGTTTGAGAAGGTAGTTTGAAGTGAGTCAAAGGGAATTGTGAAGCATAATTATCACTAGTTGATGACCCAAAGAAATAAAATGGAAACACCTAGTAAGAAACCTAAAATCTCTACTATGATACATGAATAAGAAGAATAAATGCAACATGATATATCAAAATTACGATACCAAGTACAATAAATTTCGCTCTCTCAAAAAGTACTGAAGCCAAGATGGATGGTTTAAATAATGGCATGGAAGCTAACATGGATGGTATAGAAGCAAAACTTAAAGGCAACATGGAATATTTGAAGATAGATTTGACAAAGTTTCTACAAGAAATGCTTACTAATGGCAAAACGGTAGTAAAGGAAACTCATGATGAGAAAAAAAGAAATGTTAGCGATAATTTCATAGGCTCTAACGTTGGATTGAAGACCCACCATTTTCTGAAGATCGATATGAGGAAGTTTAATGGAAAAGATCCCGTAACATGGATACTATAGATGGAGCAATATTTTGATCTCCATAATGTGCAAAATACACAAAAGGTACACATTGCAACTTTTTATTCGGAACCCAATCAGTTTGTATGGTATTGATGACTTTTCTAACATAAACAAATTGTCACTTGGGAAATTTTTACAGAAGAAATGATAGCACATTATGAGGATAGTAAAAGCAACACTTGTTTTAGCCAATTGATTAATCTCAAACAAAAGGTTTCAATGATGGAGCACATTGAGGACTTTCAAAAATTGTATATAAGGGTAAAAGATATTCCAAAGGAGCAAAGGATTGATGTGTTCATACGTAATCTAAAGGATAACATCCAACATGAGGTTAACCTTTGGGAACTTGATTCATTAGAGAAGGCATTTAGGTTGGCAAGAAAAATTGGAAGAAAAATTATGGCAACAAGGAACACTACCACTCACAACTATAAAGATGGAAGTGTTTTTCCCCCTATCCTTCCACAACCTACAAGGTTGACACCACAAAAATTGGAAGAAAAAGAGAAAAAGGGCTTTTGTATAGTTGTGATAGCAATTACACTAAAGGTCATAAGTGTGCTAAGAAGAAACTATTTTACATAGATTGTGAAGAGGAGGAAGAAAAGTAACAAGAAACATCAAAAGAAGAGGATACACATCGGGAACAAACCCTAGCGAAAGAAAAAATGAACCTGACCATATCATGTAATGCATTGGATGGAATTACCAGTCCTCAAACTTTCAAGATAGAAGGACAAATAAAGAAGAAAAAGGTAATTATGTTGATTGATTCGGGTAGTACCAATAACTTTATTCATTGTAAGGTAGCCAAGGAACTGAATTGCCTCCTATATCGAGGACCAGACTGTCAAGTGATGGTTGCAAATGGAGGAACCATAAACTATTCTGGAAAGTGACATAATATCAAGCTATCCATGGGAGAATATGTGTTGGATAGTCCAATTCTTTCCATTCCAATTGGTGGTGTTGATGTTGTACTAGGGGTCCAATGGCTACAATCTTTGGGTATGATAACTTTTAATTTTCAAGAATTTTTCTTCAAATTTTTTTCTAAAGGAAAGGAAGTTGAAGTAAGAGGTATCACAGGAAAACCAGGAAAGATAATCAACTCTAACAGCATGAAAAAGATTCTAAATAAAGAACAACGAGATGTAATTTCACAATTATGTTTGCTAGAGGTTCCCACATTGAAATCATCTATTTCTCAAGATCTGCAAAAAGTCTTGGAAATTCATTCTAAGATAGTTGAGACTCCCAAAGTCCTCCCACCTATTTGTGATCATGATCATGCTATTCATTTGATTCTATGAAGTGTTCCTCCAAACATCACGGCTTACATATATCCCTATGTCCAAAAGAGTGAAATTGAGCATATGGTGGTAGAAATGCTAGAGGTTGGTATAATTCAACCTAGTCAAATTTCTTTCTCTGCTCCAGCAGTATTCGTGCACAAGAAATATGGATCATGGTGCATGTTTCCAAATTATAGGGAGCTCAACAAGCTCACTATTAAAGATAAAAATCCCATTCCTGTCATTGATTAATTATTGGATGAATTGCATGGAGCAATTTACTGCACCAAGTTGGACTCATTCAGGATATCATCAAATGGGAATTAAGAATGAAGACATTCTGAAAAAAAATTTTAGAACTCATGAGGGTCATTATGATTTTTTGGTCATGCCTTTTGGCCTTACCAATGCACCTTCTACATTTCAAGGTTTGATGAATTCCATTTCCAAAGCATTCCTTAGAAAATTCATGTTAGTATTTTTTGATGAAATATTAATCTACAACAAGTCTTGGAAGGATCATGTTCAACATGTTGAAAAAGTGCTCAAACTTTTGGAGAAGAAACAATTATATGCAAAAACTTCCAAATATTTCTTTGGAGTATAAGAGGTGGAATATTTGGGTCATATTTTATCTCATGAAGGTGTTAAGGTAGACCCTAGAAAAGTTAAAGCCATTAAAGAATGGAAAATCTCCAAATACATAAAGCATTTGTGAGAATTTATTGAGCTGACATGGTATTATCACAAGTTTGTTAAGAATTATAGGATAATAACACAACCTCTAACAACATTACTAAAGAAATATGCATTTCATTGTACTCCAGAAGAAATGAAGGCCTTTGAACATCTTAAAGAGGAAATGTGCCAAGCACCAGTCTTAGCTACGGCACACTTCACAAAAACCTTTATTGTGGAATGTGATTCCTTAGGAAATGGAATTTGTGCTATTTTAATGCAAGAAGATAGACCCATTTATTTCTAAAGTCGTCCAATCAAAGGAAAGTATTTACACAAATCTATTTATGAGAAGGAAATGTTGGCAATACTACACACACTTAAGAAATGGAGACCTTACCTAATGGGAAGAAACTTCAAGGTAAAAATAGATCATGATAGTCTTAAATACTTTTTATAACAAAGACTATATTCAGAAGATCAATAAAAATGGGCCACAAAGATGTTGGATTATGACTTTGAAATCATCTACAAAAAAGGGAAGAAAATTTTTGTTGCAGATGCACTCTCTAGAAAGGATGAGGACATGGAAGCATTTCTTTGTGCCATTTCTATTATCCAACCAGATTGAATAAACAAAGCAAGGGATGAATGGAAGAATGAAGAAGAAGTGTGGGCACTCGTTAAAAATTTGCAGAAAGATCCTAGTACATATGATACATTTAGCTAGAAAAATGATTCATTATGGTACAAAGATCACTTATATATCTATAATAGTTCCCAACTCAAACAAAATATTCTTCTAGAATTGCACACCTCTCCCTTAGGAGGGCATTCAGGATTTCTAAAAACTTACCACGGGGTTAAGAAGGATTTGTTTTGGGATGGTGTTGTCAAGTTCAATCCTCTCTGTGGAAAGAGACGATCCCTCTAGCCCAATGAGTGTGTCTAGCAGCTAAAGTGATAATCAAATAGACATATCCTAGGTTACAATTGAAAAGAAGAAAGAAGGATATGGCCTACTTTGTTATGATGTTATTTCGATCTCTTTTGTTGAAGAACTTGAATCACTCGCGTCATGAGTTCATTCCTCCTGCTCTTAGAATTTATGCACCTACACAAGGGATCAAGACATAACAAGGCATGAAAATACAAATAACATATTCAAACGTAACCTACTTAACTGATCAAGAAATGTTAAGCTAAATGATACATGAACATATGAATTTTGGGAAGATGAACTAGCAGTTGTGTATTATTAGAAAATAAAGTGAAGCTTACAACCAAATCCTTGATGTTGATAAGATCTTCTTGAGTGGTAATTCAAGTCCAAGCCGAGAAATCTCTAATCACTCCTTCTCCAAGTCAAATGGATAATCTCCAGGAACAATCTTAGCATAAGGGTGCAAATAGACATAGACCAACCAGCCTCTAAACTGACCAACCATTTTGGAATGGGAGAGGATGAATTTATAGGTTGGTAAAGGGAGTTAGGACCTCTCTAAAGATAGGATTAGGCCCTTATCTCAAGGAGGTAGCTCATAGGGATAAGACCAAGGGGCTAAGTTAGGAGAATTCATCCTCATCTATGTTGAACAACCTCCAATTCACCACTTTGGAAGCTTATAGATCACAAAGCTTGTCATCCTCTTTGGGAAAATTACCTCTTTGGGATCATTATGGGTATGCAAAGCAACAAATTGATGCCATCGTGGGTTAAGTACAATGCAACAAGCAATCATCATTGTTTTTGGCCTCATAAGAGCAATGATCCTCAAATTAGGGTTTTAGAGCTATTTTCTTCAGAGAAAGCTCAAGGCATCTTCTAATCAATGTATGAGGGAGGATCTGACCTATATAGATAAATGAGTACACTACATAATATTCATGTTTCGAGCACTTCAGGGTATGTCATAGGGAACTGCGTTACAAAATACTGTGTAACAGATGCCCCTTAAAGCATGAAGGCGGAACGAGGAGTGATGGCTGAGATTCTTTACGAGCTTTTGCAAGGATGAGAAAACACACAGTCAGGAGACCTGCAGATCAAGGATGCATATACATATACATATACATATACATATTTGATGTCAAAACATGAATCCACAATATGGACACAACCATCAGGATATTAAGGGCTATATGAAAGGATCCATGGTATGGGCGCAACTATCCAATATAGAAGGATCATCTATGATCTAAGATCCAAGATATGGATGCAACCATCCGATATAGAAGGCTCATCATAAATGTAAAGTCCCATGATATGCTCACAACCGTATGTATAGAAGGAACATGTGTACAATCACGAATAACATATAACTCCACACAACTTGAGTCATATCAGACAAGACTCGGGGTCTTGTGCTCCATCCCGACCCGATCAAAATATGAATTCAAATATGTGAATGAATGTGTCACAATCGAACATGTTAGAAGACCACCTTATTACCAACCATTGACGTGGACTGTTAATAGGCACAAGAGGAACCACCCATAACAACAATGGCTCTCAAGGTATGGTAGTACAATCTGTGAATGTGATAATGAAGCTGAAGTCGAAAACTCATTGAATCACCTGATCGAAGGCCAATAGTGAAAACCTATTGTCAAATGCAAAGAACTTTCCATTAAGGCATGCAAGCTCTAAGGTACTGAAAGGGAGTTTCTAAGTCATCTTCCTAGATAGTGAGCTGAAGTCAACACGAAGTGACCCATCGAAGAAGAGTCATAATGAGTCCCCCATCATCCACACAAAACAAGGAATAAAGTGGAATAATTTCAAGACTGTAACAATGACTCAAATGGTGTATAGGTAAATAACTGCATATTGAACTTCTCTTGAATATATTAGCCTCATGACTCCGAAGTGTGATAGCATTAGACTCAAAATAGGACAAAGGGTCAAATGACGAGGTGGAATAGTCAAATGAGAGGACAAATGGATCACCCAAACCTGGAAGGACACGTGACTAAGTGAGCATATCCCAAACCCGACACTAGATGCAGAAGAGTGTCATGTTCAAGAGTGACATGCAACCTATACAAGGGATGTTTCATCTTCATTTTTCCCTGCTATTTCTACTGAGTACCTCTTTATTTTTACACAATCTTGATGAGGATATCATATGCTCGTCATATAAGTTCATCCTTCGAATGAACCCATCCTAGTAAGTTTTATGAGCCCTAGGAAGGAGAAACTCGATCTCATCATGGTGATGAGTCTTTCGTCGTAAAATTTTTAATGAGTCTGACAGAAGAATAGCTCAGTATCTTTTTCTTATTTAGAGAGTTTGAAAAAGAGATGAAAAAAGAAAACTCCATCTTGTCCCTTTTTGCAATTTGTCTCTCAAACCCGAAAATGTAGAAAAACATATTCGAGAGAACCTCCTAGCCATGTTCGACTAAGGTGTTCCTTTTTCGTACAATAGTCTATCTCAGTCCAGAAAATGGTTAAACTTATATTGAGTAGACATAAATTCATTTACTATAACGAGTTTGAAATGGCTAGCACTCAAGAACCTTTTCAAACTTTTGGAGTTTGAAAAGAGTTGAAAGAGCACTCCACCTGGAGGAACAAGTGGTATGAAAGGATAGCAAATGGTTCCGGTCATGATGGAACTGCCCAAAACATGTAACGGTTAAGATGCTTGATAATAAGATCACTCATCATAGATGTTCCTCAAGCAAGGGTAAAACATCCAAGTGAAAGTGTATGATCAGACAAAGAGATGGTGACGATGGAACGAACAAACCAAGGCTCATCTGGAAAAACAGGCTCATAAAAATGGAAATCACGAGATGTAAAAAGAGAATGGCTTCATTTTTTCACAAGCTTGAATCATCGGGAACTATGCTTGAATCTAGTTTCATTTTTATGCAAGCTTGAAATAAAGATAAACTATGCTTGGATTTCGTTTGCATGCCCCAATTCGCCTCAATTCGAGGTACATGTGCCTGAACCATCATTTCATTAAGCTAAGTGGATGGAATGAAGTTTCACTTACGAGATCAAGTGAAAGACTTGACTGGGATTTTACGAGATCTAATCAAAGGCTCAAATTTGAAGGGGATTTGTTTAATTTTCTAACAAGCTTGACACAAGAAAAGAACCATGCTCATGACACCTTGTTTCATTTTCTAATGGTGGTGACATAGTAAAATAAGTATCCTCATATCCATTGTTTCATTTTTGAAGGAGCTTCACACAAGGCAAGGAGCTTTGCTCCATATCCCTTGTTTCATTTTTTAAGGACCTTGACAAAGGATAGGGAACTCTGCTCCATATCCCTTTCATCACAAACCAAAAAAGGCCATGGATTCTAAGAGGTTCTCATTAGATGGGAGAACAACACTCTGGAAGGGATACATGTCTAGGGATCCAAGTGAAAATGTAGGCTCCAAAGCCCTCAGTACATGGTGTACTACATCACCTACTAGATCATCAGTAGATGCGGGCATGGAACAGGTGGCCATAATATTTACCTATCATAGGGGTGCTATTGATTTCACATAAGAACCATTTAGGGATGATGGCTCGGTGGGAGCTGATTTAGGACCAATTAATGTAAGCTTATCAATGATCACAATGCTTCCTTCATGAGGGAACCAAATCACTCAAAATAGGGAAGAGACAAGAGCTCCCATGACATAAACATAGTCACGACCAAGTAGTCGATTAAAATCTAAAGGTCCTTGGATGACCATCATGTCTATATAGACAGTATTTCCTCCCAAAGTAATAGGTAACTTAGGAAGGATCCCTAACGACTAACTAGTTCCTTTGTTAAAAGGTAATAGATTCTGGGTGACAAGGACAAGCTGAGAACCTAAAGCTTGCCAAGCAGTTGAGGAAAAAATACTAACATATGCACCCTCGTCTATGATTGTGCTAGCTATAGCCAAACGGTAAGCTTTTAATTTAATCTAGAAAGGCACATAAGACGAAAGACAATATCCTGCCAGTCGACTCCAATCAAAATATGTGACCAAACTACTTAGAGGGGGTGTCATAAGAACGTGATAATTGCCTCCTTGCTCTATGGGAACAGGAGAACCACTCTCATGCACCTCGTGCATAGGAGGATTTCCCTCGAGTTCATTCGAAACTGAAGAAACTAGAAGAATCTGAGTAGTATGAGGTTCACTCTATACCAGAAAGTTACGGTTAACTGAAGGTGGATTCAAGTCTAATTTTTTCTTGACCAATGGTTGGTAAAGAAGAGACTCACAAGCCTCACTTTTAGAGAGAGCAGGGTTGACCAAAGATGAATTTTGATCAGTCACTGGATCAACTAGTGAAGGATCATGGGAAATATTTGGATACCCACTCAGAAGACAAGGTTGAGAAGTTGTAATATTTTCCAACTCTTTGGAAGCTTCATCCATAAGAGGACAAAGGTGAATGGGATGATTACCTTCACACAACTTACAAGGAAATTTTACTTTTCCATTTTTCACATGAGCTCTATTGTTACTAGTTGAGGGTTTATCATCGACATGATCACCAAAGGCTGATGACAAAGGTCGATGTGAAACTATGGACCACACTTTTAAGACCTTTGGAATACCAGGACAATTTTGAAGAAGGTGGTTATCCTTACATAAATTTCAAGGGAATTTTACCTTCTAGGGCTAGTTGGAAGATTTTTCTACATTAGTTTCATTGGTAACAATAGTTTTTCGGTTTCCCCCTTGCTTATTTTTCTTCTTCATCACACTCCTGTTATTGTTGTTCTTAGCTTCTTGGTTACTAGAATCTAGACTTTCACTAGGCGAAGAGGAAGAACAGAGTGAATAAATAGGTGAAAAAGGCGAGGGGTTAATTTTAGGGTCAACATGAGGTTGACGTTGTTAAGGTGGAGGAGAACTTGGTTGAAAATTAGTTTGGATGCTCAAAACCAACGAGGTTGAAAATAACCAAACTAGTAAGCCAATGGTTAATTCAGGAAGGGACAATGTTTCCATATAAGGAGCATCAATATTTCCAAAAGAAGTAAAAGAACTAGGATTCTTGTCATACAGATTTCCTTGACTGGTAAACTCAGGAAATGTTGCCATTGGTATCAACCTAAGATCTACTAAGTATTTCTATAGGAAGGATGATGTTCCGCGGTCAATTAATTTTTAAATTTGAAACAATATTTTTCCTTTTCATCTTTTAAGAGTCGAGAAAAGGAACAAAAGATGACTCTAGTCACTTTCATTGGTTTAGCGAGCTTGAAAAGGAAAGTGGTCGATGATATTTTCAAATTTAAAGAGTCATAAAAGACTGAAACGAACATTCAGGTAACTCTAGGAAAAATGATACCAAGTAACTGTGAATTGCAATATACACCTCAACAAATAAATTTACGAAGGACTTGATGTACGTGTAAGAAATCTACCCAAATGTTATGTTCGGTGTATCACCTTTATAAGGTGGAAGACTTGTCTTTCTATGGATAAATCTGGAAACCTATGAGGGTCCCCCTTTATATACTCAATTGTATGGGGAGCACAAGTCCTTGCTACCACTGTCTAATGCAAAATCGAATGGCAGTTGCTAAGTTTTAAAGATGTCAGAACACGTCTCTAACCTAGACCACTAAGTATGAATGTTAATGTTTCAAATTCTCCTTAGATGTTTCAATTAAGTTTCAGTTTTAAGGCGTTAACGATGTTACCTGACCACCTATGAGCCAGCTATATGAGAAAAGGAAAACTTTCTATTTCTATGAAAGCTAGACTAATCAAGGGAAGAAATTTCAATCAATAATGCATCAAACAAAATGCACCATGCAAAATTCCTTCCATTAACTTTCATTTTCATCTTCCAAATGCAATGCCAAAAGTAAAAAATTTCCATTTTTCACTATCTTAAATGCAATTTTTCTAAAAAAAAATGGTTTTACTTTACCAAGGTGCACTTATATGAATTATTATTTTCTTTTCATTTTGAATGATTTGATGCAACTAATAAATTTTTTAGCTTTCAATCACTGAAAAATGTGATGTATTTTCAATGATGAATCTCAAAAAATAACTTTTCAATGCAAATAATCTAATGCATTTTCATGAAAAGTAAGTTCGAAATACAAGCTAAAACAAATGCAAAAGGATCTTTTCAATCATTTCCACAGAAAATAAGACTCAACCAATCAGCAAAACAAGAATCTTAATGATGCCAACAAGAAGCAAGTGAGGACCAATTGACTAGAAACCCTATAACTCAATCAGATCTTACTTCAAATCCAACAAGACAAATTTTGGAAATTAATCAAGAAAATCAATTAAAAAACACCATAGAAACTCTAGAAATTAATTGATAGAGGTCACATAGATTGAAAACAAGAAGGAAATCATTATCTTCTCCTATACTGTGAGATTTTTGCACTTTTCATAGGAAAAAGAGCGATAATCGTGATTGTACTCAAAACATCCATAATGTCATCACGAATGTGAGACGCAAACTTGCAATGGGCGAGAAAAATGAAGGAAAAATAAAAAAATACAAGATAAAAAAAAAACCAATGTCCTCAAGCAAGCAACATCAAGTGAAAACATTTATAGAAAAGAAGACAAGGTAGAAAACTGAAAATTGGTCAAATTCATCACAAAAGAAAAGAGAAGGATTGAATGGAAAGGATCATAGGGTCCCCAACAGAGTCGCCATTTTTTTCTCAAGTTTAATCCTCTCTGTGGACAGAGACCATCCCTCTAGCCCAATGAGTGGGTCTAGCAACTTAGGTCACAATCAACTAGACATCTTCCTAGGTTACAATTGAAAAGAAGAACAAAGGAGATGGCTTACCTTGTTCTGATGTTATTTCGATCTCCTTCCTTGAAGACCTTGAATCATTCACATCACGGGTTCATTCCTATTGCTCTCAATGTTTATGCACCTGCACAAGGGATCAAGACCCAACAAGGCATGCAAATACAAATAGCATATTCAAAATAAACCTACTTAACTGATCAAGGAATGTTAAGCTAAATGATACATGAACATATGCATTTTGGGAAGATGAACCAGCAGTTGTGTATTATTATAAAATAAAAGGACGATTACAAAAAAATCCTTGATGTTGATAGACTCTCCTTAAGTGGTAATCCAAGTCCAAGCTAAGAACTCTCCAAGCACTCCTTCTCCAAGTCAAATGAATAGCCTCTAGGCAGAATCTTAGCATAAGGGTGCAAATAGACATAGACCAACTCACCTCTATGATTGAGGTGGATGTTGGTGGCCATTCACCTATCCCACTTGGACCATCACAACTCTCTCTTTTAGTTTTTTAGTTTCCTTAAATGTAGCACAATTTACTATTTTTTGCAGTTTTTTCGGTCCTCAACTTCCCGAGTCGTTTTGAGGCCCTAAACGACATTTTTTAGGAACACAGGGGCCAACATGGGTTATGGATCAATGTTGGTCACTCAAAAGTTGTAGTTCTCAGATAGATCTATATAACGAGATAATTTGTGCATCAAACGAAGATCGTATGCCAAACTTATAGCCCCGAGAAGTTGATGTACCAATTTACCCAAATGGGGCCCATAGTTTAGTGCTTCATCTCCTAGGCTTAGGTTTTTGGATGTTTAGGTTTTTCTAGTGTTTCTCAACAATAAATAGGCCTTCAAGCCTCATTGTAACATAGTTCAGAGGCATGTAGTAGCCACATCTCTTCTAAGAGGTAAGCGACCGTTGTTGGAGCTAGTTTATTTCCATTTTTGTTTGTAAGCATGTTTCAGTATTTTACATTAATGAAATGAATTATTATTTATGTTTCATCTTTGTATTTATGGTTATCTCAGTAATTTGTTGTCTTCCTATTTAAATCTGGATTAGTAGTATCAGATCAGTGTGCTTGTTCTCTATTTTTGTTTGGATGTCCCCAATGAGGTCGGGATATAAGGAGTTAGGGCTCGATCTGGTTGAACCTTTGCAAGATCAGCCTCACAAACCTCAACGACCTCCCATGGAGGATGAAAATAAAGATGAGGTGGTAGAAAATTGTATCAAAATGTTGCTCGAAGAAGCCCTCGAGCGATAAAGGAACGGGATGATGGAAAACTTTGCCCAAATCCTCTAGCAACTACCTAGGGGCAACACATCTACTTCTAACAAATACTATGGAAGTGCCACAACCTTTAAGGTATAAGTTAACTTTAATATTCCCATATTCAAGGGTTAGATATATGCAGACGCTGTAAATAAATGTTTAAATCAAGTAGAAGGATTTTTTTTGTTCATTATTTTTCCAACCGGGAAAAGATCACTTTTACACTTCTCAAAGCTACCCATGACATCAAGGACTGGTGGGAAACCTACAATGAGTAGAAGGATGAATGTATGGTCTCACTGTTTTTAGCTGCACCCACATGGAATTCATTTTTAGATGCCATCAAGGAGAAGTACTACCCTATCAGAAGCTATGAGGATAAATACATAAAGTCGACCACATTGTGGTAGTCAAGGGACCAAGACATGCCAGAATTTACCAGCATTTCTCATACCCTTCCCACAAAGTTGGGTATCAAGGATTCTGAGAGGCATTTGGTACTCAAATACCGTGGCTACCTACACAGATACATCCAGGATGAGATGGAGTTCTTAGACATCTCCTCGCTCGGCATGACGTATCGATATGTTGTCAAGATCGAGCAAAAGTTTAAACAGAAGAAGCGAGACTTTGGATCCGTGAACCTGAGGTAAGGGAAAGGCTTCTAGAAACCGCAAAACCAAGGAAAAATCCAAGACAGTGTGACCCAAGACAATCCGTCTAGGCCATAAGAAAAGAACAAAACCACGAAGGAAAAGAAGGACACAAGAAAATGGTGTGAGTTCCATAAGAGCTCCACTTATAACACAAGTGATTGTGGGGCCGAGCAGTCGTTGGTGGCCAAGTTGAAGGCTTCAAAATTAGATGCATGTTTTTACCTTGAGTCAGAACTCGATAAGAGGAATGACAAAGGGAAGAAAATCATTGATGCGGAGCCCAGTGCCACTGTTGCCACCGCCAAGATCTAGAAGAGTGAGCCTGAAGATCCATAGGAGGGGGAGTGTATTTTCCACTCATAAATGTGGGTGAAGGGTTCACCACTGCAATTCATTATCGATAGTGGCAGCCAAAAGAACCTCATTTCAGCAGAGGTCATGAAGTGGTTGGGCCTACTGACCATATCACATCGCAATCATACAACATCGAGTGGCTTCACCAAGGACAAAATCTCTAAGTCCGCGAGCAGTGTCGCCTTCCCTATAGCATCAAGCCCTTCACAGATGAGGTATCATGTGATGTTGCAATTCTTGATGTTTGTGATGTATTATTAGGCCAACCTTACTTGTGGAAGCGAAATATTGTGTATGAGTAAAGGCCTCGTGCTATTGTTATTTCTTTTGGTAATTCATTATACATGATACCGAAGGTAGCCCCACCTACCGCCACCTCTTTGTTCTCTGCTAAGAAATGTATTAAGGTCATATCCCAGACTTGGAAACTCATTTTCTATCTGGTTTGTTCTCAAAGTAAGGGGAAGATCTTAGCCACATCCATGGCCCCCAAGAAGGGTTCCTCTATGTAGCAGAAGCAGGTGGATAAGGTCATGAAAGAATACAAGGACATCTTCTCCTCACCCACAGGGCTATCATTGCACTGTCAGGTTAAGCATTCGTCCAATTTGACTCCCTGCGAACCTCTACCCAACTTGTTGATATATCTCTGCTCCATTCTGGAAAATTCCAAGTAAAAATAATGATATGATCAACATCAGGTGCCACACAAGTTTCAAGTGGGCAACAAAGTCCATCTACAAAGATAACACCTTAGAAAAGCCCATTGGAAGCTCAGACCACTTCGATATGGCCCTCACACCATTGCCAAGGCCATGGGAAACAATGCTTTGGAGCACAAAATTCCCCCATTCCTTGGCTTCCACCGAGTGTTCAATGTGGATTGCCCTCATCCATGCTTCCCACCATTACTAGACACATCAAATATTGCATAATAGCTCACGAGGGACCAAGTTCAGCGGAAGTTTCACCATCTCATGGACGCACTCAACATAAAGGGGAACATTGCTTCCTAAGGGGGGAGGAATGATCCAGGTGGATGTTGGTTGCCACCCACCTATCCTACTTTGACCCCCGCAATTGTCTCTTTTAGTTTTTCAGTTCCCTTAATTGTAGCACAATTTACTCTTTTTGGTAGTTTTTCGGGTCTTGAACTTCCAGAGTCATTTTGAGGCCCTAAACGATTCTTTTTGGGAAAATGGGGGCCAACATGGGTCATTGACTGATGTTTGCCACTCGAAAGTTGTATTCCTCAAATAAATCTTTCTAGTTGGGTATTGTGCACATCAAATGGAGATCATATGCCAAAATTACGACCCTGGTAAGTTAATGTACCAAGTTACCTGAACGGGGCCCATAGTTTGGCACTTCATCTCATAGGGTTAGGTTTTTGGATGCTTAGGGTTTTCCATTATTTCTCAACAATAACTAGGCCTTTGAGCCGCATTGTAACACAGTTCAAAGGCATGTAGCTGCCACATCTCTTCTCAGAGATAAGCTACCATCGCCCGAGCTAGTTTATTTCCATTTTTGTTTGTAAGCATGTTTCAGTATTTTACATTAATGAAATGAAGTATTATTTCTATTACATCTTTGTATTTATGGTTATATCTATAATTTGTTGCATTCTTGTTTAAATCTGGATCACTCTAACCTAACCAACTATTTTGGAATGGGAGAGGATAAATTTATAGGTTGGGAAAGGGAGTTAGTACCTCTCCAAAGATAGGATTAGGCCATTATCTCAAGCAGGTAGCTCAAAGGGATAAGACCAAGAGGCCAAGTTGGGAGAATCCGACCTCATCTATGTCGAACAACCTCCATCTCGCCACTCTGGAAGCTTCTCATACTCTTTGGGATCATCGTGGGTATGCAAGGGGACAAAGGGATGCCATTGTAGGTTAAGTATAGTGAAATAGGCAATAATCATTGTTTTTGGCCTCATAAGAGCGTTGATCCTCAAATTAGGGTTTTAGAGCTATTTTATTTAGGGAAAGCTCAAGGCATTTTCTAATCAATGTCTGAGGGAGGATTTGACATGCATATATAAATGAGTACACTGCATAATAGTCATGTCTCAAGCTCAGGGTATGTCACATGGAAGTGTAGGAGGTGTGACAAAATATTGTGTAACAGATGGCCTTAAATCTGATATTCAAAAGTTTGTGGTGAAATGTTTGGTTTGCATACAAAATAAAGTTGGGACAATTAAGACCCTAGGTCTATTACAACCTTTATCCATTGCAAGTCAACATTGGGAAGAAGTTTCAATGGATTTTATCACAATTTTACCCAAACCCTAATGAAAGAGTGTCGTCATGGTGGTAGTTGATAAACTTACCAAGTATGCACACTTTTGTGCATTATCTCATCCATTTAAATCTAGTACAATTGCCACCGTATTTATGGAAACAATTCAAAAGATACATGGAAACCCAAAGATTATTGTAAGCGGAAGAGATCCTATTTTCACTGAAAAATTTTGGACAACATTATTTTCTTGTCTGGTTACTCAGTTAGCTCATAGCTCATCTTATCATCCTCAATCTCTTGGTATAACTGAGAAAGTGAACAAATGTTTGGAAGGAGATCTTCATTGATTTGTATCTGATTAAAAAACACAATGGGTCAAATGGTTACCTCTGCCTAAATGGTGGTATAACACTCCCTTCCATACTACAGCAAAAATTACCCCATTTATGGAACTTTATGGATATCATCCAATTCACATCATATTTAAGAGAAAATTCTAAGGTTCAAGTAGTGGAATATCACATCGATCATGAACAAAAAGTTATCCAAATCTTAAAGGATAACCTCACTTTGGCACCGAATAGAATGAAAAAACAAGCATATTAACATCGTAGCAAAAGAAATTTTGATGTAGGTGACTGGGTATTTCTATGACTACAACCATACAAACAAATTTCCCTCAAGCAAGCTAGGAAGGATGATAAATTATCACCAAATTATTATGGTCCATACAAGGTGCTGCAAAAGATTAGTACTATGGCATACAAATTGGAACTCCCTGCATCTTCCCGAGTGCACCCAGTTTTCCATGCTTCGTTCTTAAAGAAAGTTATATGTGAGAAGATCCCAATTCCAACAATATTGCTAGAACTTGATGAGGAAGGAAAAATCATATTGGAACATGAAAGAGTCACAGAAACAAGAAGTCGAAAACTACATAATCTATCAATTTCAGAGTATCTCATCAATGGAAGGACTTACTCGGTGAATATTCCACATGGGAGGATGAGAATTTTATATAGAAGCATCTAGAACTACTCAAGAATTGAGGACAACACTTTTTTGAAGGAGAGGGGCTTGTTAGGAACCTATACTAGTGTATTCCCTTATTATTATTGTCATTGTAGCCCCTTATTGTTATTGTTGTGCCCATGTTGTACCCATACTATTATTATTGTGCCCCATACAAGCCCACTATTGTTATTGTTGCGCCCTTACATTATTATTATTATGTCAGATCTGATTATATTGTGACCCCTTCGACTCCTATATATATAAAGGAGGTTCTGTCATTTGTATCATTCAATAATTGTTCATTTGTGTAATGTAAAGGAGGTTTCCCCCTCAAAGAGGCTATGTTTTAAGTTATTTATCTATCTCTTTTTTCGATTTTGTGAGTTGGTTTCATAACAATTTCATGCTATGTATGAACCTTAAATCACAAAGTAATGGAAAGCTTAGATGCAACAAAATTAGAGAAAATAATGTGACATTAGAACTCTTGTAAAAAAAAATGTCTTTTATATAAGCAGTCATATGCCCATGGTCCAAGCTAACAATTTGAAGTTAAAATAACATCCTTCCTCCTCCACAACCCATGACTAGGATTTTTATGTAGGTTACATTACAAATTTATGCTCTAAAAGTCCACTTTTCAATTCTAGAAAATCCTACATTTTTAACAAAATGGCCTCAAAGAACGCTATATATATTCCTAATTGTTGAAAATTTTAGAAAAAAATTCAAGGGGAGCATAATTTTCCACGTTTTCAACAAATACCTCTCTTTGTAATTTTATCATTCAATTTGACTATTTAGATATTATTTACCCAACTTGACTATTTAGATACTTTTACAATTCTGGGTTTCATATGATTTTTACAAATCTACCTCGATGACCCCTTTGGATCTCCCAAACCATGATGAATTTTGGAAAATCGTTTGAATATTAGTCAATTTAGTATACTAGGAACAAAAATCATGTTCTATATTTTCAAGGTTCACTTTCATATGCATTGAAATAGAGGATCAAGTTGGGAGTTTGAAAATTGTGTGAATTTTGGGGCAGATTTGTCAATGTGTTTCGAGAAACTCACACGTATGACCTGGGTGCATTCTAAGTCAAGTGGAGGTGTTAAAATGACATTTTGAACAAAAGCATTCTTTGTTTTTCCCCAAAATTGTGTCAATATATCAAAGCCTCAAATTGATTGCCCTTTAGTGTTGGCAGACTGGTGCAGGCAAAAATGTATTTCATGTTGAAGTTGGTTGACCAATTGTTTTTTTGCAACTCCATAATGTTTTCCCAAGAAATGTTATTCAAAATATTTGCAAAGTTGTAAAGGCGACATTCACATTCTTTTCTTACTACAGGAATCTTGAAGAGTGCAGGAATAATGTTGTATGGACATGAACTAAGCTAGATGAATGAAAACTCTTCACCTTTCACAGGAATAAACCATCACATTTACCATCATCAATGACAATCCCATATTAATTATCTTAAATCATTAAAACAAAATAAACTCATCAAATGATCACAAATTACTTCATCATGCTTCAATTTTAAGATAATTAGCCTAGTAATTGTGTAAAAAGATAGTAATAACTGTAGGAATTTACAGGGTAAGTTCCTCAGAAAGAACACCAAAAGGACACCGCTCACAACCAGATCACAGATCAATACACCAGTATTTTTGACGTGGTTAAAACCCTCAAAGAGGGAAACAGTCCACGGCCTGCGCCAACGTGGCTACTACAGGCAATTTATTAATCAAAGAATGAAAATTTACATAAGCTTCTCTCATGCACGAATTACCCGAACAATGACCCTCCATGCGCTTTAAATAGAACTCATGGACCAATCGGGTGTGAAGCCACGGATCAAGTGTCGGTAATACCGAGGAGAGAGTGAACCGTCGGATCACTACATATCGTGACCGTCGGATTGTAAGTTACAAAATGTACAACGGTAAAGAAACACACTTTACCTAACTCTATACCTAACTCTATACTAGACCAAGTTGAACTTAACTATTTCCTATGTGTCGGAATATCCTAACATCCCCCCTTAAGAACAGCTTGGGATAGGATTGAAGGATTTAAAAATATGACACAATAGGAGAAGGAAGGAGGCACTAGAGCCTATCCCCCCTTAGTGACAACTTCCTGAACTCCAAGCATATATCGAAGTTTAGTGAACTTCGCCTCTGTGAGAGCCTTTGTGAAGATGTCTGCAACCTGATCATCTGTTGAACAATATTGCACTTCAAGAACATGGTCATGAATGAGCTTTCTGATGAAGTGCATGTGTAGTTCAATGTGTTTGCTGCGCTGATGCTGGATTGGATCTTTGCATAGCTGAATGGCACTTTGATTATCACACCAAAGTGTGGTTGGATGCTGCTGCTCAAAGCCAAACTCTGATAGGATCTGACGAAGCCACAAGGCTTCCTTACTAGCTTCCACGGCACCACGATACTCTGCTTCTGCTGACGAAAGAGAAATGGCAGCCTGTTTCTTACAAGCCCATGTAATAGGTCCTGAACCAAGAGTGAAGACATAACCGGCAGTAGACTTCCGATCATCAGGGTCACCAGCCCAATCAGAATCAGTGAAACCAACTAATAGAGGAGCTGCTTTGGCACTGTAATGAATCCCAAATTGTACTGTACCTCGAACATAACAAAGTATTCTTTTGGCTGCTTTCCAATGACTTTCACGGGGGTTTTGCATAAAACGATCAACAAGGCCAACAGCAAAGGAAAGATCAGGACGAGTATGGGTTAAATACAAGAGTTTTCCTACAAGTTGACGGTATAAGGTAGCATTAACTTCAGGAGAAGTACAAGAGACTGAAAGTTTGACTCCAGACTGAAAGGGAGAAGGGGCTGAATTACAGTCTTCCATATGAAAATGACGAAGAATATCACAAGCATACTTGGACTGGGAAAGGGAAATACCCTCCTTGGATTGCAAGACTTGAAGACCGAGAAAATAGTGTAAGTGTCCTAAGTCTGTCATTTCAAATTTATTTTTAAGGCTGGACTTCACATGGTTGATAAGGTTGGGATCACTACCAGTAAGAATAAGATCATCAACATAAAGAACAAGGATGATAAGAGAGTTGCCCACTTTCTTGGTGTAGACAGTATTGTCAAAATAACACCTAGAAAAGACAGATTCTAAAAGAAAGCTATCCATTTTGGCATACCAAGCCCAAGGAGCTTGCTTGAGACCGTAGAGAGATTTCTTAAGTCGACATACAAGGCTGGAGTCTGTTTGGATGAAGCCAATGGGTTGTTCCATATAGATTTCTTCATGCAAGTCCCCATGCAAGAAGGCAGATTTAACATCCATCTGATGGACTTCCCATTTTAAAGAGGCAGCAAGGGAAAGAACAAGGCGGATAGAGTTCATTTTGGCAACAGAGGAGAAGGTTTCAGTGTAGTCAATGCCTTCAACCTGTGAAAAACCCTTAGCAACAAGACGAGATTTATGTTTATCAACTTTCCCATCTGGTCCATATTTGGTTCTATAAACCCATTTACATCTAACAAGTTTGCGTCCCTTTGGTAGAGGAACAAGATCCCATGTATCATTTGTCAACAATGAATGATATTCTTCATTCATAGCTGCTTCCCAATGTGGATGGCCTGAAGCTTCTGCAAAAGTGTCAGGATCATGATTTACTGGAGCTTGAGCCAGTAAAGAAGAGGCTCTTTCAAACTGAGAACGTGTACGTCACTGATCTGTAGGATCACCGGCAAGATCACCTGCTGCATCCCGAGTAGCACGAACCCATCTTGGAAGCTGAGGATCCTGAGAAGGTGGGGGAGGATTGTCATCCTCACTTTCATCATCTGAAGAAGAAATGTTTTCAAAAGTAGAAGAGATAGGAAGAGGTGGCACATCCGCCGGACTAGGCTCGCAGGCCGATTTATTTTCATCAAATTTTACATCTCTTCTAATGATAGCATTTTTGGAATTAAATGGAATAAGTCTATAACCTTTTACATCTTCAGAATATCCAACAAAAGTACATTTCTCACTCTTAGGTTCTAAAGCTTTATGCTTTTCATATGGAATATGGGCCCATGCTTCACTTCCAAAAACACGAAAGTGACTTACATCTGGTTTAATGGAACTCCAAGCTTCTTCTGGAGTGATATTCTTTAGAACCTTAGTAGGAGTGCGATTGATTATATAATTTGCACAATTAATGGCTTCGGCCCAAAAACTAAGACTGAGTCCTTTAGATTGCAGCATACAATTAGCCATTTCCTTTAAGGTGCGATTTTTCCTTTCAGCTACACCATTTTGTTGTGGAGTGTATGGAACAATATGTTGCATTTGAATTCCATTTTCGGTGCAAAAGTTGATGAATGTGTTTTTAACATATTCTCCACCATTATCAGTTCTTAGCTTAAGAATTTGATGTCCAGATTGTTTTTCAACAAAGGCTTTGAAGGCCAAAAATGTGTTAAATACTTTGCTCTTGAGTTTTAAAAAGTATACCCAAGTGCTTCTGGAGAAATCATCAATGAAAGTTAAGAAATACTTGCAGCCATAGAATGAAGCAGCAAGAAGTGGACCACATAAATCACTGTGCACACGCTGTAAAGGGGCTGAGGCGTGCCAAGAGGCACGTTTTTCAAAACTGTCCCGATGATGTTTTCCGAGTACACATCCGGAACAAACACCATCTCTGCAAGATACCATAGGAAGACCTGTCACCATATTTTCTTTACATAGATGCTGAAGGGAGCGATAGTTTAAGTGACCAAATCGCTCACGCCAAAGTTTGCTCACTTCATCATTATGAGCAACAAATACTGAAGGAAGATTTGATGACCCAAAGTTGTGAAACTTATACAACCTTGTGGAATCATCAGTAATACCAGTAGCTAGAATCTATTTAGGATCTCTTAGATCCTTGATTACAACATCATGAGGTGAAAATTCAACAATTTTACCTTCACCTGAATGAGTTATCTAATATACAGATAGAAGGTTGCAGGATAAGGTGGGAACACATAATACATCATTAAACTGACCATTTTCTAGATGAACAGTTCCAGTCCCTACAACATTAAGAGATCTATCATCACCAACATATATATTTTTGGTGTTACAATCATTTAAAGAAGAAAACATGGCTTTGTTTTTGGCCATGTGATAAGAGGCTCCAGAATCAATGAGCCACTCATGAGAATGAGAAGAAGAAGATACATTTAATGCATAACCAGACTGAGATGATTGACAACGACATGCAGAAAGTGCCATTCCTGAAGATGAAGTTGAAGTTGAAGTTGAAGAATGCTCCACATGGATGTTATGTTTCTTCATTGCGGCTTCCAAGGCTTTCATCTTCTTAAAGCATTTAGATTCTAAGTGGCCATCTCGATTACAAAAGTTACAATGTCTATCAGTCTTCTTCCATTTGTTTTTATTGGTCTTATCATTTTGCTGAAATGATCTTTCATTTTGAGGCTGAGTTTGCTTAGGACCCTTGTTTGGTTTAGGACCATTCTTTTTAGGATATGACTTCTTAGGATTCTTTGAATTTGGTTGCTGCTGGGCGGCTAATGCTTTCTTGGAAGAGTTTCCAAGATTGAGAAGACCAAGGTGTAAGAGTTTTTCTTGTTCTCTTATTAAAGAATCACAAAAAGAGTCAAAGGAAGGGGCCTTGTAGTCTTTTCCTTGACAAATGAAAGCTTCCCTTGTAGAATGGAAGGTGGAAACAAATACAGAGTAGGCTGGTCCCAACTTAGTAAGGATGGAATAAATAAGGTTACTATCTTCTTTCTTAACCTTAACACCTTCCAAGAGATATCTAAGGGTCTTGAATTTGGACAAGAAATATTCAATGCAAGAAAAATTATTAGGATCCAATGTAAGCAATTCATTTTCAAGTTGATGGGCTCTAATTTCATTTTTAATCCCAAAAACTTTAGTGATTTGTTCCAATGCTTCATGAGGAGTTTCAAGTTCTGCAATATGGAATCTAAGATCTGGAGAAATAGACATCCCTATCAAACCACGTGCTTGATCTTGTCTATTTTCCCATTTTGCAGCCTTGTCTTCATCTTTTGGTTTCTTCTCTTGGCCTGTGGCTATTCTGTAGAGACCTTTACTTCTAAGTAAATCTTCCATGTAGGATATCCATTGGAAGTAGTTAGTGCTGTCAAGAATGACTTGGCATGGACTTTCCATTTAAAAAAAAATTGAAGCTGAAGATGCTAAAAGTAAGTGTTCCAATGGATAGATCTCGAAAAATTAGGTTGTTTGAAAAAAAACGGCTCTGAAGAAAGCTTCCGGATGAAGAAGTTATGGCTTTTTGAAAAAAAATTGATGAAGTTGCCGGCAAAGTGCGCGAATGTGCGGAAATGAAAAAATCCGCCCCCACAAAATGGAGACTTGAACCCAAGACCTATACTCTCTTAAAATAGCTTTGAACCAATTGATCTATACAAAAAATTTGAGAGAGAGAGAGAGAGGGGGGGGGCCTTGGTTTGCGTGCTTGCCTTGAGAAAGCTCTTTTTCCCCACAAAACACAAAACACAAAACCCAACACAGACATGCAAAGAAAACGAACCTTATGGCTCGAAGTTAGCTTTAGCCAAAAAACTAGATATTTTAAAAAATGAACCTTGCGGCTCAAAGTTAGCTTTAGCCGAAAAACTAAATATTTTTCTCAATGTTTCTGATTTTCCAAGATCACACTAAGGTGCAGGGAAAAGAGCATACACATGAGAAAAATCATTCCTTTATGTTTCTGATTTGCCCAGATCGCACAGAGTCGCAGGGTAAAGAGAATACGCAGAAATGAAAGGTATAGATCCGGTTAAAAAAAAAGCTAAATAAACCGAAACTGAAATAAGCAGAGAGAAAATAACAGTAAACTGCAAATAAAGACTGTATACCTCCAGATCTTAAAAATGACGCAGCTAGGGCTACCAGAAACCTTTTCGCGTGAAACGAAAGGGGTTCCTCACTGGAACAGATGCTCCGAACACAACAGAGCAGTCCTCTCGGCCGGAAAGCAGTTAGAAACAACAGATCTAGGAAACGGCAGTCGGATGCAGTTCTACCGGCTTCAGATTTGGATCACCAATGGACGCGGCCCTCAAATAGCTCTAATACCATGTAAGAATTTACAGGGTAAGTTCCTCAGAAAGAACACCAAAAGGACACCACTCACAACCAGATCACAGATCAATACACCAGTATTTTTGACGTGGTTAAAACCCTCAAAGAGGGAAACAGTCCACGACCTGCGCCAACGTGGCTACTACAGGCAATTTATTAATCAAAGAATGAAAATTTACGTAAACGTCTCTCATGCACGAATTACCCGAACAATGACCCTCCATGCGCTTTAAATAGAACTCATGGACCAATCGGGTGTGAAGCCACGGATCAAGTGTCGGTAATACCGAGGAGAGAGTGAACCGTCGGATCACTACATATCGTGACCGTCGGATTGTAAGTTACAAAATGTACAACGGTAAAGAAACACACTTTACCTAACTCTATACCTAACTCTATACTAGACCAAGTTGAACTTAATTATTTCCTATGTGTCAGAATATCCTAACAATAACAATGAAAACCATGAGTAAGCATAGGGCGAAAATGTGAATTAAAGAAAACCATTTTTGGACGTCACATACCCCCATATCGATCATCCTGCATGTCCTCATGCAAGAAAAACCTATGACAGAGACTAATTTTAATCAAATTTATAGGGCTAGGGTTTCTTATTAGAGTAATGTTGCACAAACCAAAATATTTTAGAGCTAGTTGAGTGAATCATGTAGCTAAGTGTCATGTGATGTCAGATTCCTTTACATAAATAAGATAAGTAAGACCTTTGACTAAGCATTTAGTGATGTCAAGACTAACCTTCACTATTTCCAAAAGAGTAACTAATGGGAGGGCTACCAAAGGAATGTTAAAAATGTTGTCACTGCAAGGATAATGTCATCATAAAATAACCATCCATAAAAATTTACACAAGCATCTCAAGCGCAACCTTAATCAATAGTTATTGACCTCAATATGCTCAAGGAAAATAAAAGTGACATAATTTCAAAGCCATGGCATTAAACATATATGGAATATGGAAGAATAAAGATAATAGAGTAATACCTTCCTAGGGTGACCATATTACAATGACCCAAGAATATAGCTGAAGCTCCTCTTGGTCAAGAAAAGTGAATCACCTACACTGAGGGTCCCACATCCATGAAAACCTTCATATTTCTGAAAGATAAAACTTCAAAGCACATTACTGGGAGGATGTTAAAGCCATTCTCAGATAGATATAATAATGAGTTTAGGAAAAGACAAAATCAACCAAGTAAATCATAGTGTAAAATTAACTTATAGAGGCATGGCCTTGCTGCTAGCAGGCATCCATTGCCTCAACATAGGTTCCTTTTAACCAAATGAAATTCCTATGTCCCATCTATTAGATATATATTCAGAGTCATTTAAGAACATTTACATTGCCTTAGGAATTAACTCAAGGTGTTTGTTTTAGCCTGGTAACCAGCTAATGAAAATTCCATTCACAAAAACTAACAAGCGTGAACAAGTCAACTCTTGATGAGACCTCTTCTCTTCCAAAATTTTCAATTGAAAGCCATTACCCTAGCTTGGTGACCAGTAGTGGTAATATCATTCTTGTTAGGACCCATGATCATGATAGGCTGGCTCGTAATGAGACCTCCCATCCCTCAATTACTAATTTATGTTAAAATAAACTCTGATTATGATTAACCTCATATAGGTTACTTAATAGGTGGGGAGGAAAATCTTCTTCTTAAGAGAACGAGAGGCGTGAAAATTTTTAATGACTAATATTTACTGATTGGTCCTTCTACCCTAAAGACTCATTATATATAAGGAACATCAGATAATGACCAAAATATTGCTCAAGTCAATCATGATGTGGTTCTCATGATATCTCATTATGGTTTTATAGGAGTGGTCCACCATAGGAGGATTTTCAACAATACCTTCGAAGAGAAACTTGAAAATGTTTCTTGGATGATGATATGTTAGAATGAACTAAACCAATGAATAATCTCATCCAATAATTAAAGTAAAATTATAAAATATGAGGATAAGAGTGAATTTCTTCTGACAAGTCATACCACAAGAGTACATAATGATAGAAATTTCAATAATAGTGCCTTAGGAATTACAGTTTCAAGACTGTTGTCATAACAATTTTATTTCAAATTACATTTTTATTGATTGCTCTTATACAAAGCTACCCTAATTTAGAGAGATGAATATCTCCTTCAAGTGTAGGAGGACTTCCAATGCAGCCATGTGTGTAAAAAAATGCTAAATATACTCACACTGAGTTTTAAAGAATAAACTTCAACACATCTCAAAGTATGAGCAACCAATTGCTTTAATTGATATGGTACCAAAAATTGTCGAATGATAAGGGAATAAGGCATGATGGAAGTTGTTTGAAACCAAGATTCAATGGGATCCAGAAACTTATGATTCTCTACCTCATACAAATATTCCACAACTTTATAACCACTCTCTTGTATCCATAAGGAATTTGGTGAAAGACGAAAGAAAAACCCCTCAAGTTTGGCCTCAAATATTTTCTTTTCAAATTAACAAGAATGGTTAAGGAAAATTCCAGGGTTTTGAGTTTCAACAAAAATTTTAGAACATATTCCAACCAAAGGTTTCTCCTCCAACATTCTTTGAATTAGATCTTCCCACGGTCAATGTTTTGTAGTAATAGGAGATGTTTCCAAGCTCACCCATTCCCTCAACCTCGAAGATATATCATTACACTCAGTATCATTACACTCAGTAGGGGAGTCAATGGCAAGAATAGGTGTTTTAAATTGTTGTCCAACCTACTAGTTTGGATTAGGGTTTGGGTTAAGGCTTGGTTTAGTGTTCGGATTAAGGTATGGACTAGGCTATGGATTTGGATTAGGATTTGGGTTAGGGTTTGGATAAGGGTTAGGTTTAGGGTTTGGGTTAGGGTATGGATTAGGATTAGGGCTAGAGTATGGATTACGATAATGTCTAGGGTGTGGATTAGGGATAGGATATGGATTAGAGTAAGGTTGCACAGGTAGCTATGACCATGGAGGATGATAACTCAATGGTGTATTAAGTGGAAATTTTGGTTGTTTTTGTTGTTCAAGTAATTGATTTTTCATGAAATACTTCCTCGGTGAAGAGGTTACAAACCATTCTTGAGGCCATGGGGGTTATCTAACTCAATGAATAGGGCTAAGGAGAGGGCCACTATGGCTATGAAGTACGGTATTCAATTGGAGGAGAATTAAAAAATTTCCATGGAAATGCAAGATTAAAAATCTGTTGAGAAACCTACTCATGATAATAAGTATTAGTTGAAGTATTAAATTGTTGGGCGCAAACCAACTTGGCCTATATTTTGAGGAATACTCCACATTTTGAGGAGCAGAGTGTAAAGTAAAATATCTAGTGGAGTGTGAAGTGGATTTCACAACAAATATTTTTTTGTTATACCACGTGGTATAAGGACTTTGGGATAGGGTCAAGCCCCTCCCTTTTGTAATTTTGTAAAAGATGGATAGTTTTTGGACTATATCCGTTTGTATTACGAGAGTCCATAGTATATAGACCATGTTATTGGGATGATATATCCCTCGATGTAATAGTATAGAGGGATGAATAATAAATAAGAGAATAAACATATGATCAATTTATGATCCAGATCTATGTTATGGTTGTATCTTATTGATTTGTACTTTCGAAAGAAGACAAGGATCTGCAGTTGAGTGTGCAGAGGCCTAAATCTGCAGCTCAGTGTATGGACCACCTATAGCTGAGAAATAGTTCTTGTGGTTGTAGTACACATTGGGATGAACCATAGTAAAATTTGTGTCTTCATGTGTTTATTTTCATATTACCTATTGTAGCATAGTAGTTTATTACAATTGCATGTATTTACAATGAAATGATGTTTATGGATTTATATGACATGTTTTGAGTTATGAATGTAATATAGTGAAGTAATGTGACAAAATGTATGAATGTTAAGTATCAGAAAACACAAAAATGCCACATCTCCATATCCTTCAAGGGTGCAGAAGCCTAGTTCTCGATCCTCCTATAATCACTTCCGGTGAGACTGTGTTCTTCTTGTAGGTTGTTGCCGAAAGGGCTAGTGATTGAGGGTTTTGTTGGTGCGCAGTAAGGAATGAAACCTGGGTTAGCCCAACCTAAGCCAAAAAATGGTTCTATTGTCAGGACCACGATTTGTTTGAGGGATATTTTTATATGGCATTCATTGAAGAAAGAAATTCAAGATTGGGTAGAATAGAAGGAACAAGAATTTGCAGATGAAGAGAATAGAAACCTTTGTCTGAAGTTCGAGTCTTGATTACAGAAATATATTTATGCATATTAGTATGAAATTTGCTTCGCTTCATTCGCTAATGAAATGTATGAGCAAATATCAAGGTTGACTAAAAGAAATAATTGTTTTAATGCAGGAGAACCTATGACGTGGAATCCTAAACTGATACAACGTCTCAAGAACATTGACAATAGGATCTCAAGGGTTGTTGATTTTTGAATTAATAGCATTTTGGGATTATTCATTACAGAGTTCACGGGAGACTAGACTGTGTCTTGTAGTGAAGCAAAGTGACAATTCTTCAAAGGATCATGAGGTAAGTATTTGAAATCCTTGAAACTATGGATTAAGATGCTTCTATGCTAAAAAGGCGTTTTATGAATGAAATCTGATCACCAGTTTACTTATGTTTTGGAGAAGATTTGAAGAAGAGACTATAACAACGTGAAGTGCAAAAAGATATAGAATAGACACTAGAAAGATATCATGTGGCCAAGATCCGAATAATTTTATAGAAACTTAAAATATTTCTATTTTCACTGAAGTTGAAAGTGAAGTACGCCTCCCTGAAAACTACGAAATAACTCCGTAGTGTTCACCCTTCAAACCTGAAAGTGCGTAGAAGCTAGAATCCAGTAAAATCCAGAGTAATTTCACCCTTCCCCTCCCCCTCCCCCTCCTTATACCCCCCTACCCACCATCTCTCTCCCCTCTCAAATCCCCCTTCCCGCCCCCCTTCATGAATTAATATGGTTGATGATATTAAGCTACATGTTTTCAAAGGTTATAGATTAGAGGATCCCGAACAATTCTAGTTTTTATGTGAAGTAGTACAGACATCAAAGTAGGTTAATGATGATAATGTAATGAAAGCACAACTTGCCATGACATTCTGAGATTGAGCATTGACATAGTACATGAAGTATTCGCGTAATTAGATCAGATCATTCGTAGACATTAAGACAACACTGGTACAAGAATTTAAGAAGCTGAAGTTAGAATCAAAGTGTATTACATAGTTAAAATAAATCAAGCAAAGGCCCACTAAGTCTATTCGGGAATATGACGAGAGATTTAAGGTATTATTAGATCAGGTATGCTTCGATATAACTCGAAAACAACATAAATAATGGTTCATAGCTACGCTACTACCACATATCAAATTTCCTTTGACACAAGAAAAGATAGAAAGTCAAGCCGAAGATCTAGAGATGGCAATGAATTAGAAGCTTGACCTATAGGGGACTCCAATGTAAGTACCCGAAAAATTTAGAATCAGATAGAAAATTTGATCCCGCAGTTACAAGATATGAA
This sequence comes from Pinus tabuliformis, assembly GCA_031772625.1. Taxonomy (NCBI): domain Eukaryota; kingdom Viridiplantae; phylum Streptophyta; class Pinopsida; order Pinales; family Pinaceae; genus Pinus; species Pinus tabuliformis. The sequence goes on along the minus strand of CM062817.1, from coordinate 1,967,308,445 downwards.
GAAAAGAAAAAAGTCAGAGAAGAAGTGTGGTGTACAAAGTGTAAATCGGAAGGCCATTCTAAAGAACAATGCGCTCTCTTTAGAAATTACATGTCTATTTGAGCATCGAATCCTTTGAATGCTAGCTCCAGCCTATGCTATGACATACGTAAAACTAGAGGAAAACATCATTCAAAATATTGTTATTTGTTACAAAAATATGTATACACTCCAAGGAATATATGCTACAAATTTTGTAAATCAGTACGACGTGATGACAATAATTGTTGAGCTTATGAACTGATGATGTAGCGAAGTGTCGATGCTTATAAAATGCATGAAGAAGAGCATACACATAAGAACAATGGACAACATGGTAGTCGATATGGATACCAAGGAAGAGGTCGAGGTGGTGGAGCTGGTTGAGGATGTGGACACATTATCTGCTAAAATTTCTGCCCCACGGGGCATTTTTCAAGATATTTTCAGAACCCTACTATGACATGTAAGCACTGTAAATATTTTGACCATGTAATTGAAGAATTTACGTACTTATAGAGAAAAAAATGCAAGAAAAGAGGAACAAAAACTTGACACAAAATATACAAATGATTATTTCCAAAATAAGGACTAATGATTCCTAAATCAATAATTTTACTAGAAGCGGACCTGCAGCTAGTTATGATAAATTAAATGAAAAAAAGAGCTTGAGAATGCATGGGTTAGAAATACTGTTGAAAAATCTCCTTCCTTTGATATTCAAAAGGAAATAGAAGTGTTTATGGAAGCCAAGCAAATCTTTATGGATGTTGGAGCTTCGACATCTAGTGCAAAACCAAAATAGAAAAGTAAATGTGACATAGCATCAACTTCGACACAGGAACGATATTTGAGACAAGATCATGATTCAGCTAACCAAGTAGGAATTTTAAGGTCTTTTCTCTAAATTTGTATGAAGTTATTAAGAGATCAAAAGTCTGTAAAAGGACTTTAGTAATTAATAGTTTCATGTGCATCTAAAGAAATATCATGAAGTGAGTTGCCCATAGTTAAAAATTTACATCAACATAAGAGAACAGGAAGAGAAATGAGGCTTAGTGCGGAGGTAGGAGAATATGAGATGGATCAAGTTATTTTAGATCTGGGATTTGAAGCTAATGTTGTGAAAAAAAAAGACATGGGAGTTAATGGGTAGGCAAAAACATCAGTGATCACCTATTAAGCTAAGGATAGAAAATAAGGAGAAGATCTTCCCCTTAGGAGGACTATGAGGTGTAACTGTAGAAATTGAAGGAGTTCACAATGTGACTAACTTTGAAGTAATAGAAATTGTGGATGACAATATAACACCATCCACCCAGATATACCCGAGTAACCATGCCAACTTGGGTAAACATGAGAAAAGAGGATACTATGATCATATTCGACCTCGTATGTGACGTTAAGGAAGTGGAATCGATGAAACATCACACGCAATGTTCCAACATCAACAACAAAACCCTCAGGACACATGTTAGCCACTTAAAAAACCTGTCCCTGGGTCCCATTGCAATTCTAGATCTCTTAGGCCATAGTCGCTCTCATGCTATAGGAAAGGGAGCGAACAACAACCTAACGTTGCTCTCATAGGCTTGTCTACAAACAACCAGAGACCAAAATTGCTAGTTTTGTGCCAGTGACCCCAGGATTTAAGCCACTTTTTCAGGCCCAGAGCCTAGGCCACTGCTCAAAATGGAGTGACAACTTGAAATCAATAAAGGTACAAGGTAAAAATGATGCAAAAGCAATAGGCTGAACAAGGCCATAACTAGACCCCTAATAGCCATGACAGGCATTTTGTCAAACATATAATCAACAACATGTAACCTATAGGTGTAAAGGACATAATTAAGTGTAGGGATCTCATACTTATCTGAGAATCACTATGAACGAGTGTTCCCTCATGTCATTTTCTAGATTATCTTCTATTAGGTCATAGATCAATTATCCATTCATATACAAGTAAAAAACATGCTGAGAGCCATACATAAATATTGTAATAAATATACATATAACCAAAATAATAGGAAAAAAAATACCATAAACATATTAGCCATCAAAATCCACATATACATCAGTACATTTACACATGAAAATCAAGGGAATGAATTTCTCATTATTGATTACAATGAACCAACCAGAGATGGGACTACCATGTTCCATTGGACCATAGATTAGCTGAGCCAAGTATCTCTTTAGTCAATCACCCCCATGCCATAATTCCAAGCATGAATGTGGGACTCATAGAACACATCATAAAAACCAATCAACATGGATGGCACCGAAGTTTTGTGCCTAGACCGTGAGGAATTTAAGTGCATCGTAGCCTCTAAGGATTTACTGCAATCCATAATCTGATCCAGGGATCACTAGGCGCTACCCCTAGACATACTCACCAAGATTTACCGTACATCCCATCATGTGACTACTAGGCCCAACAGAGAGACAATCCACCTCTTGGCTTTACCGTATATCCCGCCATTCATCGACAAGGATTCCTAGGCCCACCAAGGCACATAATCTAGCTTTACCACAACCCATAGTCTGGTTTAGGGGTTACTATGTCAGTGGCTTCATGATCCTCAATATGGTTTAGGGACCACTAGACAATGTGTTTGTCAATTCAGAGATCCAACTCACTCAACTTCGAATCCAATCCAATCTTCCCACATAAACTAAATTAGAGAACCCATCTCATCAAAGCTATCAATAAATTGCAAGGCTAGGTTAAAAATACTGTCACACCTTGCAAAACCCATGCCATGGTAGAAATGAACACATGCAATCCCATTCATGCCACATCTAGCAAGGAAAATACACATGCAAGTCGATACCTACAATGAAGCCTATTGTAGCTACTTGATCCAACCTTTCCCTTCTTGATCTTTGCTTCTTCTTTCCTTCTCTCCCTTTCTTGCGCCAATGTCAAAGTGCTCCAAGAAAAATCTAAGTGTCCAAGAGTGAGAGAGAGAGAGAATAATGAGAGAGCTCCAAAGCTAAACTGAAAAAAGGTTACCAACTAATCCTCATAAGACATTTTATTAACAAGGCCTCTATTTTCTTCATTTTTCATTATTTTCCTTCATTTTCCTCCTCATGTGCAACCTGTGACCTTTCACCTCCCTTTTCTCCTAATTTCCATTATTTTCATAAATAAAATTCCAATTAATGCCTCATTCCTTTCCAAAGCCTTAGCCGTTGCCTTTTCCAATTTCCATAGCCATAAACAACCCCCTAGGATGCCTTTCCCACCATTAAGCTTGGAATACATGTCCCATCAACAATGGCCTTATATATTTTTACATCAATTTTTAACTAGGGTTGTTACAAAACCCTCCCCCTTGGGGGAACACCATCCTTTATGTTCAATGACACCTATAACAACCGAGACTGCTGAAAACAGAACATACTGCCCATGGAGCTTTATAACATAGCTCGTTGCAATATTTACAATGACCATTTGCTAGAACATGGCAAACATACCATTTAGTGAAGTTTTATAACACAACTCATTACGATATTTACAATAATAACCATATATACACAAACACATTTTCTTCAGTAAGAAAATAACCATATTATCTATGGAGCTTTATAAATCTAGCTTGATACAATATAGACAATGATATACACATATGCACATTTTCTCAACCAACAAATAAAAAGGATACAATGCCTGCATCCACAGCAAGGGAATCCAGACACGCACACCTCCACCGTTGAAGTAATACCACGATTCACATCTTTTCAAGGAAGTCGAGAATCCACTGCAAAATCAAATCAGCATCCAATGTATAATGCTATAATCCTGCGCCACATGTACTCTCAGTGAATAGTTACCAGCTCATTCTTCCAGGGCACACTCCGAATGTGCATTTGATTCCATTTGGCAATGCTAATGACCAAAACTAATACATCCGTGACATTCCCTTCTTTGGTATGCAATCCCTCGGAAAATCTGGTCGCCCCTTTTCATACAATCACTCACCTTCCAAGATCCCTGGTATCCCCTATCCTAGGCGATGCATCCCTTGGCAAGTCTTACTCACATCGGAAAGTAAAACAACCAAGGCATATACTTGCCTCAAACCATCATACTGGTCATAGCAGGTTTATGGAAATCAATGGAGTGTCCAAGTGTCCCACAATGGGTCTACTCTTGAAGTGCTTTACCAACATACTACTACATTTTCCAATTCTTTTTGCTTCCACTGCTAATTCTTGCAGTTGATTTCGATCACTCAATCGGGCATGTTAATGTATTCCTGTTCTAAGTACATAATTTTCATTAGATTCAAAATAAATTGAAATAATTTCAAATTGTACCTCATTGGTAGCTCGTCAATAAGATACGCTTGCAATCATGTTCACTTCTGTCACGACAAGTTAAAGTAGCATCTTGACCAAATCATAATGTATAAACATATGACATCATGTTAGCGCAAAACACAACCATCATAGATAAAAGTCATAAATCAAATGTAACCATCTTAAACCATAATCATATATCAGACAAAATCATCATATACCATAATCATAATCATAAATCATATGTATAATAAAACTAAATAAAATGTTGATGCTTATCCTCTCATTAGTCCTTAGCTTTTACCTTTATCCTTATTTAAAAATAATATCTATCCACCTATGTTATTCAATGCCCATTTATAATTACATAAACATGTGTTCATTCTCTCTTCATTTAAATTGTTGATAATGTGTTTCTAATTATATGAAGTTTTGGTTATTTTTTATTCATTTAAATTTAAATGTGTTAAGTAATATTTATATAATTACATGAAAACGTATTTATTTTCAAATTTACTTATAATTACTGAGAGAATGTCCAGTACTCTGCCTAATCTGATTGCAAGTCTAATTTGTTGTTACAGTGACTCGTTCACTGATTGCATCTCTAATCAATAAATTACTGATTAACGTACGAGGCGGCGTTCAACATATCCCACATCATTTCATCTTGCAAAGATATCATAAATTAGAATAAAATTTATAAGCCTTGTTATCACTCAGGTTGTTCCCCAAAAGTTGTAGAAAAGGGAATACGGCCGTGGTAACCATAGACCAATATTTTAGATGCAAGTTCTAGCCAATCTGCATCCAGAGAGGGCTCTCTCTTTATGATTTAGCTTTGTTTTGAGGTATATTAGGCTAGTTATGAAGTACAAGGGTTTGTTTTGATTTTTTGGATGGTGATTTTTGATAGAATAGGGGTGTAAATCTGAGAAGTTTAGTCCATTGGGCCAATGGAGTCTATGACGATGAACTGCTGGATATGGTTTCTTTGACAGAAGGTGGAACTACAGAGCAGGGTAATCAATCATGGGGCAATTTATAAGCTGGAATCAGATGAAATGGAATCAGTGTGTGAAGGGCAATTAAGAATCCTTCATCATGCTGACAGAGGGAAAGTGAATGATTATTGCTAGGGAGTAGTTAAGAATTCTTTAGCTATATTCAAGATGTAAGAACTAGGGGAAACAGGAGCAGTTAAGAATTCCTATTTATGCTAATTCTGAAGAAAACATTAATAAAAACATAGATTGAACACAAAGTGCAGTCAAGCAAGTTCTGAGTTATTCTTTTTCCCTTTTATTTAGATTATGAAACACAGATGATATTTAAAACGCAGAAATTGTAAAACACAAGTTAGAAAAACTTATTGATCCACGAAATGATTCAATAATTCTGTGACATGGTCCTCTGCCATCAATTCCATATCCAGAGAGTCCAGCAACAATGGATTCCAACAACTTTTGTATTCACAAGGTTTTCAGAGTTACAACATAGTCTAAGAAATGTATCACCAACCCCAAATACTTCGCTTGGGGAGGTATTTGTACAAAAATGTTTACAAAATATCTCAACAAGATAATATCTAGCAATAACTCACTCTACCTACTTTACAGGAGAAGTAAATGATCTTGAAAACAATGAGAAATAAATGAAGAAGTAAATGCTTGTTGTGTTGGTTGCTCAGTTGGTGAGATGTGTTGATTGTATGCTTGGTGAGTCGGATGGTAGTTGTTTTCACTGATATTCCGTGTTGTTGCCCTGACTTCCTTGGGTGCATTTAATTTTGATTTGATACATTGTTGCCCCACATAACTTTCATCCGTTCCTATTCTCCGCTTTATGGTATCTGTCGTATCCTGGTTAAAGAAAAATGTGAAACATGCCTATAGGATTTCCAACATGCTTTGCCACCACTTTTCTTCTGGTAACTGATGTCTTTGCAGCCTCCTCAAAGTCTCATCAGCGTCTGTGTACCTGTAGAAGTTAGGCTGGATTGTAAAAAGGTGTTTCACTTCATGTTCTATATAAAATAGATTTTCCAAGTTGTTGTAGAGATCCTAGCTAGGTGGAAGGGTCTTCTCTGTTGAAGTACTTGACGATGCATTTACTTGATTAACAACATGTTTATTTAACTTGTGTGTGTACTCAAATTTTCTCAGTAGGCATTCATTACTTCCCACCAGGCTTGGCAAGCCCATTTCATGCAAAACTACAAATCTTTCTACAAAAGAATTTACCTCCACTTGCATGTCCTGGCTCTTTCTCTCCAAATTTTGCATCAGGGTTCTCATGGTTAGAACTCCTTTGATTGTTAGAATGGTACCTATCCTATCTCTGATGTCCAGTGCTGCTAGTTCTTCAGTGGTCTTAGTGTTCAAAAAATGTATTAACCTGTTGGCTTGTTCAGGCATATGTCCCAATAAATTTCTGGCCTTTTGAATTTCCACCTGGGCTACTGCTATCAACTCAATCTGCTCATATATAATTTGAATAGATCTCCATACATTACTAATGGATTCACTGATTTTAGCCCACAAAATGCCTTTGATTTCTCCCAGAGGCTTATCTAAAGAGAGGTCCTTTTCCAATGCTTTTACCTTGTTCTCTAATGCTTTCACCTTTCTTGTCTTTTCTGCCACAATGATTTTGGATTTGTCATAACTTATTTCTAACTTTGCCAACTTCTCTTTGGTTTCTTTCATTTCTGATACCTCGAGTTTTAATTCCTCCATGGCTTTTATTAGTTCCTCTGTGGTCATGGTAGTGCTGCTGCCTGCTATTGTTGTTGTTGTTGAGGTACCTGCTGCTGTGCTAGGGTAGTGGAAGGCACTGCTGTTGTAACTGTGGGAGGGGCAGTTGTAACTGTTGGAGTTACTTCAGGTGGCTGGGAGGTCGACACTCCCTACTTTTCTTGTAATGCTTTCTCCAATTCCTACTCTATCTCACTTAATCTTTGATTCATTCTCATCAGCAAGTCCATCATGTCCTCCTCTGCTTTTTGCTGCACAATCTCTGAAGTTTGTGGATGCATAGTAGTAGGCAGCTTCAATTGTTTCCTGAGGGTAGCAATGTCCTCTTCCTTCTTCTTCATCAATGCTTTTATTCCTTTGGCATCCTTGGGATCATGTCTTTGGCTAAAGAAGTTGCCTTCTCCAAATCTAGTCGGGTCGATGTGTTGTTCAATGAGTTCTGCAATTTGTGAGCGAACATTGCCTTATCCGCCAATGTGGAGTAGACCATCTCCCCAGTTTGCTTATGCAACTCAATCTGGTCCATAGGATGAATGTCTATGGCAAGGACCTATAGATTTTTTATTAAGTAGTCAGCTGTTGATTGTGGCTGTTTCACTTTAGGATTAAAGTGGCTCAATATTATTTTACCTTCCTTAATGTCATATGCAGACATTAACCTTTGTTGGTTGGCGGGGATCATTTTGAGAAATTTATTATAAAGTTGCAGCCTCAATGGGTCATTCTGGGCCTTGATGTCCATGAATGTTCTTTTGATATCAGAACCTTGCTTGCTTGATGGTCTTGTGGATGAAACTTCCACACTATGCTGACTTTTTATGTCTTGCCTGTGAGAGCTGGTGAATGTTTCTATCACTGGGGAGATCTGTGGGCTAGTTTCCCTCTCGCCACTTGAGCTTTCTATGGTTTCCTCAATAATTTCCTCTTCAGGTAGAGGATTAATTCTTTGCATTTTTTCCCCTGGTTTCTCTGCTGGTCCACTTACAAGTGTGGCTTCTTCTCTGTCTCTTTTCCTGCCCTTTTCCTCATTTAGAGGAGTCTATAATGTTGGTATCTCTGGTGCTTTGGTCTGGACAGGAGGAATTTGCCCTTGGCCCTGTTCCTTTGATGATGCTGGCTGATATGTCATTTTGTGTTGTTCTGTATCTAGCACTTCTTTACCCTATGATGTCCCTGCAGCTGGTGTAGTGCTTTCTTGGGCAAGCTGCTGTGAAGTTCCAGTAAATGATGTACCTACTTTGGTTTGCTGGTGCAGCTTGAAAAATACCTATCCAAAAGAGTCCTAGTCAAGAGTCTTTTCTAGATTTTTCATAGCTTGTTCCATTTTGTCTTGCTCAGCAAGCTCTTCTATCAATGTGCCCTCTGTCCACTCATCTTGATTAGCAAATTGCTCTATTTCAGGGATCCTACAATGTTTATAGGCTGATAGCATATTTTTTACTTTTCTTTCACAGATAAATCCATTTGGGTCATAGGGTACCCACCAAAAGCTCTTCTTTAATTTGAGTTGTTCTCCCAATATCTTGTAAGCATCTTGCCATGCTTCCTTTTTGTTAATGATAAAAGGGCCTAGCTGGTTTCTTATTTTCAGCTGAGCTTTTTTCTTTGCACTGTAAAAGTGAGTCAAATCTGAATTGATAAATTGCCTGAAATACTCTAGAGCAAACAGTCTCATAGGCACATATTTGGGTAGCTTATAAGGACACAGCTCACAACCATATATTCTAAATTCAATGTGATTCTGGTAGAAGTACCAGTCACCTATTTTGTAGTTTTTAGAGAGCTGTAGAATTTTCTGCATATCACCAGAGAGTCTAGGAGGAGGAGTTCTCATGAGTAAAGAGGAGACCGGATATATAAACAAATCAATGAATTACCAGTAAGTGTAAGGAGAGTTATGGAATTCATGGAAGATTGAGGTCCAAAAGATCACAGACCTCCTTTCTCCTTTAGAATTCAATTTTCTGATGGCAAACTGAAAACTGTCTATTTGGAAATATAGGAACAGATGATATATATAAGAGGTATACTTGAAGACTCCTTCTCTGTCTAGATTCAAGAGTTGGTCATGGATCTGGTTGGCAATGAAAGTAGCATAGTCATATTTGACAACAGTAGGCCGTCCTAGAGTAAACATGGAAAATAAAGCTAAGATTGTCTCATCAATATATTCACTTGTCTTAAATCCCAGGACATAGGATACCATATCAATAATGAATCTTCTAGCTTCATTGAACCAGGCATGGTGAAAGGGAGGTGGCTCTTTGGGCTAGCAGTTTGGTCTCATGAATGTTTGAACAATGCGGATTATCTCTGAGTTTAGTATTTTAGAGCCCTACTCAAGCAAGAATCCCATAGAAAGAGGAGCCAGAGGCTGAGTGGGTTTGAATTGTAACAACTCATTTATGGACTGAGGAGTTATATGAAAGAGGACAGTTCCAGATGGACTCTTGACTACTCTTTCTACAGGTTCATAATTGGCACAACATAGGCGGATAACACCCAGGAATACATTTACAGAGGGGAGGTAGTACCTGGGCAGATTGGATTCCCATATCCCATAGAGATCAGTTTTACTTAGGTAACTGTTCCTAATTTCACAGAATGCTTGGAGGTGGTTTTTGTAACCAGTTAAGTCTTGTATTTGAAAATCCATATCAGCCAAGGGCAACCACTCTAACTCTTTGTGAGGTGCATTGAGGGGAGAAAAACTGAGGGCCACAGGGGCTTCCTTTGCTCAATTTTCTGTGTTTTTCAAATTGGAATTTCGGTTTTTGTAGAAAAGATAGGAAAAAAAACAGTTCTAGGGCTTTTCTCCGGGAATTGCAGAGCAAAGTCGATTTGAATTTAGCTCATTGGGTGAAATCTATAGAGAGAAATGAAATTTACAGGGTTTTTGGTAAAAATGGGTAAAAGAGCAGTGGTTATGGTGTGCTTATTTGAGGGCAGTACGGTGATTTCAACTAGAATTTGGCTTCTTTGGAAAATTTTGCAGAGAAAACTGAAATTCATAGGGTTTGGAAACCGAATTAAGGTAAATACCTGTCTTTGAAGACGAAATGTACAGTTTGTAGGTTGCGAGACGAGCTGGAGGATAGGACTATGGACTTAATTGGTGGGGTGGCAAGCTATATGGTCGAGTAGCTGCTTTGGACGTAAATCGCATGCACTAGTTTTCATGGAAGAACGAATACAAAATGAGTGAAAATGAAATTTTGGGACCTTTTAAGAAAAATTGACTTTACAAGGCTTTTGGCGCTTTTTGGTTGGGTGACATCAGCATGACGAAGTATTTTGTCATGTAGAGGGGTGACGTGGCAATGACATGGAGGTGACGTCAGCGAATGAGCTGGTGATGATGTCAGCGTGGGGGGGGGGTCAGCGGGGCGGTAAGCAGTTTTGGGCCCACACCGCTTTATTGGCTAAGGTGGTTTTGGTGGGGAGGGCAGTGAGCACTGCGGGAGGGCGCCACACGTCCCATTGTACGGCGGGAATACCGCCATTCCCCGAGTGGTAAACATTGGCAACAGAGGGGGTTATGATATGGATTTGGGCCATTGGATGAGGAGGGCCAGATCCAATGGTTGGTGGTAATTGGAGTTGGTGGAGGGCTACGACGCAGGGTCCAATTAATAAAAAATGGGTTTAAACACATCGGGGGCGCATTGATTGGCTGTCGGGGCGTTTAATGGTTAATTAACCAAATGTTGATTAACCTCAAATATATGAGCACGGGGAGGGTTATTACATGGTTCCGGATGAACCATTAATTCCCAAAAGTATAATGATATGGTTTATATTACAACCAAGGCGGGGAATATTAAGATATGGGTTTTATACGTTAATAACATACGGGAAAGGGGAAATACCATAGGGAATTAAATAGTAATGTTAGGAGTTAATATGGAAATTGATATATGTAAGAGGATAAGCGCTAAGGTATAATGTTTTAACCACTTAGGCTTAGGAGAAAACAGGGATTTTTACACAAGAAATGTGGCTTCTTTTCCTTAGCAAAATAGAGTTTTACTCAGGCTTATTCATGAAATGGAATGATTTAAGAGTGTTGAGCAGATCCCAATATCTTTAGGGGGAGGTTAGTAAGTGTTTTTAGGGAGAAGAGTGAGGGGAAGTTAGACATGCTTCATTTGATCTGTCACCACATAACTGCCTTGGTATTTATGATAGTAATAAGATGAATCACCTTTGAAAGAAAAAATTACTCATAAGCCTACTTCTGCAACATCAAAAACTACCTACCCAGCCTATTATACATAACATTTTTTCTTCTTTTTCCCTTGGGTGCATTTAAACTAGCAAGCCCTTACTCTCTTCCTTTCTTTTAACTGCCATCCTATCTAAGTCTACCCTTATTTCTTCCAAGGGCTCAGATTTAGCTGTTGAGCACCTTTGCTTCTCTACCTAACTACTTATTTACCAAGCTTGAACTGTTTGGACAAATTTTGTTCTCTATTTCTAAAACAAAAAATTGAAACATGAGCTTAGCCAAGATTGAGCTGTTTGACCATCCATCAACTGTGACAAAAGTTAACTAACTACACATAATGAGATTTCTTTTGCAAAAATAGAATAGTAATGGCATTTTGGACTAGCACGCTTTCCTGGTCTTTTCTTTGGGGTTCATTTCTTTTCTTTTTTGACCAATTCATTCTTTTTGCCCTTTGATCTTTCTTTTAGGCCATACCCTCTTTTCATTTTCTAATTTTTTTATTTTTTCAAAATATGAAACCTTTGCAGCATGGAAAGGATGAACATATTTGGCATTTTACCAGTCAATCATGAAATATGACACCTATTGGTATAGGAGCATAACAAGCCTCTAACACGACTATAAGGTATTATTCTTTCAATCTGTTAACGTCATCAAATTGAAAAATATAATTTTTTATTTTTTTCATAAAATAAAATTAAAATTTTAATATTGAAAGTTCATTAAATATAATTATAAAGAAGAAAATCAAATATTTTAATTTTAATTTCAAATTTATATTATTAATATATGATAATTTTAAATTGGGAAAATTTATATATAATTAGATATTAAAATCTTTTTGTATTTATTTTATTTATTTTTATTTAATGGATACTCAAGTTTTCTATTCTTGATTTTAGTCATTTATAAAAAATATTAGTTTATATATATAACATTGAGTTTAATTTGTATATTTAGATTTTTATTGATTTGTTAATATAGTTTTATATATATCAACGTACTTTTAATTTTTTTATTAATGTTATTAATTTTTTTGAGAAAGCTTGTTTTGTATTTTTTATTTATATTATTTTATTATTTTATTATTGGTTTATTATTAATGATTTTTTTTTCTTCAGGTTTATGAGTGTTACATTAATTCTTAACTAAAAGATATTATATTAATTTTAATTTTCAATTTTCAATTTTTATATTTTAATTATTTAAGATTAATTTTTCTCTATATTTTTATTATTTGTTTTTATATTGGGAATAAATTTTTCATCTTAGTCATTATGATCAGCCACACTGGATGGTTCTAGAGGCATCTACCTAATAACTTGAATGTGATTTTTTGGGGAAAGACTTTCTTGAATAAAATATGAATCACACACTCGCATACACACACACATCTAGATACATATTATTAAATAGATACTATTTGCCAAAAATTTCTCAATTTTAATAGTAAATTACATTTTTTTTATTGAATATTCTCTCACATTTTATATGTATAAATTTTCAAACCACGATAGTCACCTATAATACTATAAATAGACATAATATTTGAATCCTTAAAAAATACACTATTTTATTTTTGATATCAATGTGAATATTATATAATTTGAAATACTATAATTATTATATGATTGAATGAAACCAATTTTTTCATTTTTATTTTTTATTTTTTATTTTTATTTTTTATAATACCATGGTGAATCTAGAAATTAATCACATGGAGTAATCTCGACAAGGCCCAATATCAAACCTATCCAGTCCCAATATAACAACATGATTATATCCAACAACGAGAAAGTGAGATACCTAGGAATTTATGACTTAGCAAGGGCCCACACTTCTCTAGGGTAGGGAGCATACATGAATTTATGATTTAGTAAGAGCCGAGACTTCTCAAAAGTGGGGGAGCTAGCAAGGCCCAGACTTCTCTACAGAGGGGGAGCCTACAAGAATTTATGAGATAGTAAGAGTCAATATTTCTCAAAGGTCGGGGGGAGGGGGGACTTAGTAATAGTTAGTAAGAGTCGAGATTTCAAGACTTCTAAATGGTGGACGAGCCTAGCCCTTGAGTGAAAGCCCATAAGCCAAATATACCAAAACATTATCACTTAGAAAGAGGGGGAGTCTACTCTTTGAGCCTTATCACAATGACCCAAAGATATCCAACCCTAGGATTTGAAACTACTTGGAGGGGATAACATATCATTGGGAAAACTATTGTTCATACCACAGGGCGATTTTTGGAAACCTTTGAGCACTACTGAGGCGGGCGTGATGGGTATGCGACTTATTACCTATTTTTTCCTTTTATTACTTCTCAATTGAAACACACACTTTCTATTGCAACAACTCACGATAGGTTAGCAATATATGAGTACAAAATAAACATGCAAATGTATAAGAAACATATACTAAATGTAAACCATAAAAGCACAACCAAGAAAAACATCATCACACATGAGAGACAAGATATATGGTGGAAAACCCTTCACTAGGCCAAAAACCACCCTCATTGTTGTTGCCTTCCTCTAAATATTCTATTAAGAAAAATGTGTCTTTTAGATAGATGAATCACTCCCATTAGTTAAGATACTCGACCTCATATACAATCATCTAACTCCAATCAACCTAGAGACTCGATTCTACTAATCAACTCAGAAAACTATGTTCTCCATGGATCTATAGACTATCATCCGTTGAAACCACTTCAATTGCTTTATAAAGGAAACCAATTCAACTTCTAATTTCTCAACCACCTTCTACCTTCACTTGGTATTTCTTCCTCATACATTCCTCAACTTGTTTTTCTTCAACTAATTTAAATTTTAAGCTCACAAATTCTTCCTTGAGCTTAGCCTCCTTATCATCACAAATATGCAATAACTTTTTTGGTCCTTGCAATGTGCAGTTGTTAGTAAAGAAATATCAACTTTAATAACTTCAATATCATTCTCATCATTGGTAGGGAATTCAATATGATCAAGATCTGAATCATCAAAATTATAACTTAACATAAAATCATTAATATTTATACCTTTGTGTTTAGGATTTTTTGATTTCTTCACATCATCCACTAAATCATGTGCACTAGAAGAATGAGACTCGTATGGCTGAGATTCTTGTTTTTTAAGGCCATTCTTCTTATTTCTCTTCTTCTCATTTTCCTTATTGTTGCTGGTACAATCTCCAAATATGGATTCTAGCTTGTCCCACATTTCTTTGGCATGTTTCAAAGCGACTGGTCTCTTCATATCATCATCAAAAAGATTCATGTAGATTATGCATCTTGCTTGTGTATCTTGTTGGAAAACTTTATCTGCAATTGGATCCTTTCCACAACCTTCACATACTACTCTCCAAATGTTAGATCCAAAATATAATAATTGAGATTTTACATTTTTGTACCATACCTTATAATTTCCAGTAGTGAGGACAACCATTCAAAAAAAAAAAAATTCAAATTTGCCAACAAAACCAAAATCTACTCTCCAGCGATCAAGTTGCAACTAAGAGCCTCACTCTGATACCAATTGTTGGAAACCTTTGAGCACTACGAGAGGGATGGGGGTGTGAATCACTACTGTGACTTATTATCAATTTTTTTCTTTTATTACTTTTGAACTGAATCACACACTTTTTATTGCAGCAAATAAAAATATGTTAGCAGCATATGAGTAAACAATAAACATGTTAAAATATAACATATACTAAATGCAAAATATAAGAGCACAACCAAAAAAATCATTATCATACATGATACTCAAGATATGTGGTGGAAAACCCTTCATTGGGGAAAAAACCACCATTGTTGCTGTTGCACTGCTCTGAATCTTTTATTAAGAAGAATGTGTCTTTTACATGGATGATTGCCTCTATAACGACCCTGGTGAAAATTCCATGTAATAAAAGTAAATAAAGGAAAAATAATATCCATGGATGATGGGATAATTATTCCAAGCTAAATGTTGGACAAAATCCAGTGATGGGGATCACTTGTGATTGTTTATGGCTAAGGCTTTGGAAAGAAAAAATGGTATTTTTAGCACATTTATTTATGAAAATAATGGAAATTAGGAGAAAAAAGAGGTGAAAGGTCACAGGTCTCATGTGAGGAGGAAATTGAAGGAAAATAATGGAAAATGAAGAAATTAGAGGCCTCATTCATAAATAGGATTCTGAGGATCAATTGGTAATATTTTGTCAGTTGAGTTTTGAAGCTCTTTCATTATTCTCACTCTCTCTCATACTCTTGGAGAGTTAGAGTTTTCTTGGAGCACTTTTGGTGGGTTTGGCATCATTCTTGGATTCTTGGAGTAAGAAGGAAAAGGAGGAGTAAGAAATTGCAACAAGGCTTTGGGATCAACAACTACATCATATTGTCTTGCAGGTATTGAGTTCCATGTATGATTTCTTCACTAGTATTGGCATGCATGGCATATGCATGTGGATTATTGGTCATTGTTGGGTAGCAGAGGTCCTGCGTAATAGTTTTGGGTCTGAGAGCCTGGGAGTTAGGATAAAAATATTGTAAAACTTCGAAATATGTGGAGCGCGAAATGTAAAAGGTCGAGTCAAAGGGTTGTCCAACCAAGAAGTAATATAGAATAGTAGGGAGTAAGTCGGCCTACCCATGGTCCGCGAACCATGGGAATGTATAAATAGAGCAGGGCTCTAAAGGTAGAAGGTAGTTTTTGGAAGAGAATGTATTGTAGTGCTATGGGTCTGTGAAAGTTATATACACATCTGTGAGTCCAAGTCAAGGGTATTGGGTGATAGATAGAGGCTCTGCAGCTATGTGCACATAGGCCTGGTAGAGTCCGCAGCTGTGTGCGCGGACCCCTATAGCTGAGTGCACAGGGTAGATCTGGATGTATCAGTGATAAAGTGGAAATAAAGATAAGTTGATTTTGAAACACTGTGTTAATCTGAGCTATTACAGATCTGGTTAATTTATGATTGGTATTTCTATTGATTCTTTATGTGCATGCTTATGTTCTAGGTTAATGCAAATCTATATCTCTGTTAAATGCACGCACTGGTTATCTTGATTAAATGTTTTCTTAAAGACCATCACAAGTAGATCTGATCTATAAAGTAAATAGTATTGAGGAATAGCCCAGCCACGGATCTGCGCAGAAGCAGTACGAGGCTGCGGAACGGTGTGCGAAACCTCTAGACCACATCGAGACATCCCAAGGGTGCAGAAACCTAGTTCCAAAACCCTCCCCTACTACCTCGAGTGAGACCTCAGTCTGCTCTCCGCAGGCTGTTGCCGAAAGGGCCGGTAGCTGTGGGATTTTTTGCGCTAAATAACTCTTCCGAACCTGGGTCAAGCCCCTATAAGCCAACAAATGGTTTCGTTACTGGGGCCGGGATCTGCCTAAGGGGTGTTTGATGTGGAACACGGGGACTCTATAGAGAAGGAATTGAAGTATCAAAGGGACCAGGAGCAGTATTAGTTCATAGTACATTGACAAGGTTGACAATGACGAGTGTGATCCAGCTACTGATATTCAAAGGAGTAGGAAGCAGAGATCCAGAACAATTTTTGTTCGTGTTAACATCAGTATGGAATGCACATAGAATTATGAATGATAATATTAGACAGGCTACCTTAGTTAGCGCACTGTAGGACCGAGCGTTGACATGGTACATAAAGTACTCAAGCAATCACCCAACTGCAGGGACAGCAGAAATCCGGACCGAACTAGAGAAAGAGTTTAGTTGGCGAAAGTTAGAAACAAAATCGATCATAGGGATCAAGGAGATCGCGATGATGCCTGGTGAAACCCCGTGGGATTTGGATCAAATACTGAAACGTACTATCTGTGAAGCAAACATGACACTAATGGATGCGCAGCACTGTGCTTGGTTTATGGCATCATTAACACCACATTTGAGGATGGCTTTGTCACAACAGAAGATCTCAATCTAGGGTGAAGCATTAGAGATAGCGATGAGGTTGTATGAAACTCTGTTACAAGACCCAAGGTTGGGAGTTCAGTAAATCCAAGTGCATATACAAAACTTGTGTTTGGAAATGAAGAAGTTACAACAGGAATAGGCACCTTGCCCAGACGCAAGGGAGGAAGTATGGTGTATAAAGTGTAGGAGCCAGGGGCACGATAAAGATCACTGCCCGATCTTTGCAAATTATGTGGCAATGGGGCGATGAAAACCATTGCAACTAGAGGCACAGGCAGGGCCAAGCACGACAACCCCACTCTGGTGCATAATTTGTCAGGTGGGAGGAAAGCATAACACAAATAACTGTCATCTACTGCCAAAATTAAACCTGACCTGCTAGTAGCTATTTTGTAACTTTTACAGATTGGTGGGCCACGAGGAAAGAGACTGTCGTAGCTATCAATTATTAATGGACCAGTCACCTACCTATAGAATGCAGACTGAGGCGCGAGGTCATGATCCAGCTGCAACGATTGCGCGTGGTGGGTTCTAAGGACGTGGACGAGGATGAGGCGTAATGGGGCCAGGAGGGGGTCGGGGGTAGCTAATCTGTTACAAATGTGGAGGACTAGGACATTTCTTGCGGGATTGTACCAACCCAACTAGAATATCATGCACTTACTGTGAACAATTTGATCATTAGCTGATAGATTGCCTCACACTAATAACGCAGATTCGTGAAAAAAGGGCAACACAACCTACAATGACCGAGAACGTGCAAATGATGAGGTCCGAACCTTGCAATGAAGAACCCCAGGTAAACATGGTATTAAGAAGTGGCATGGCCATAGGAGAGGATAAAAGGAAATTAAGTAAGGAAGACGTAAGGGTTGGCAAGGAGACATATCTGGAAGCCAGGGAGAGCTTCGCGGAGGTCTCTACCCTAGGTAGTAGGGATCAACCTGAGCAGGATAGCAATCCATCAATGCTAGCTACCTTTTTAGAGACATGCATAAATTGTTGCGTGAAGATCGGGTGGTTAGAGGCTTGCAAGAATTAATAAATAGGTGCATGGGGATGCGAGAACCTAGCATGGTCTACAAACTAGGAAAACACGCAACACAGATGGGGCGAGAGATGCGATTGATGGCACAAATTGGCGACTATGAGATGGATTAGATCATTCTGGATTTGGGCTCAGATGCAAATGTACTACCTAAAAAAACTTGCGAGCGCATGGGTAGGCCTACACTATAATGGTCTCCTATTCAATTGTGGATGGTGAACCAACAAAAGATCCTAACCATGGGAAGGTCGCAGGGGATTACAGTAGATATATAAGGTACGAGCACAAGAACAGAATTTGAAGTAATTGAAATCATGGATGAAAGTATGCCTTATCTTGCGTTGTTAGGAATAGACTAGGTCACCGACATGAATGGGGTTATTAATTTAAAGAAGCAGACAATGATATTTGAAACAAAGTCACTCCATGTAGTCATTTTGCTAGATCCGGCTGAAGGACTGCTCTACATTAAACCCATGCACAACAAAGAAAGTGATGACGAATTAGATTGTATCTACAAATTTTATGCACAAAGGCAAGAATGGGTCAAGACAATGGAGGATAGAAGAATATCACGGGGCTATGTAGAGTCCTGCACCACCGATTCAAATGAAGAAGACAAGCGGTGGCATAATAGGCTGAACGGAGTAACCACGCTACACGACAATATGGTGACTACATCTTTGTATTGCGTGAGGGCCCAGGATTGCGAACTACCGCTGTATGATGGGCTGACAATAATAGATGAATTCCTAACCAAATTTGAAATTGTGGTACCAGAGCACCAACAATTTGATGCATTGAGATGGGCATTATGCGTGACACCTGCGTGATGGTGGGGCACACATGAAGGGACTTTCAAAGATTGGCGTGATTGTAGGCGCATGATGCAAATAAGATTTGGGAAGTCGGAACTATGAATAATAGAGAAATACGATGGACATAATGACCCACGCATGCACCTTACTAGATGGATCGTAGCCTATGGAGAGGAACCTCAACCAGAATGGGTGCACTTATTTTATCACACCCTGGATGTCATTCCCGAAAACTGGAATACTGAAGTAGAGCTCCGACATGGCACAGATGAGTGGGATATCTTTCACGAAGGGTTTTTGTCAACATTCCTCTTTGAAGGTCAATGGATGGATATTGTGGATGACGTGTTACAGCTGGTGAAGGCTGCCATTTTCAAAATGCCACTGGAACCAGAAGAAATCGTGCAGCCTGACTGGTCACGACAACTAAGCCAGGCCCTCGAATGTTACAATTTCCAAGTAGAAGATGAGGAGGATGACCCACGCAACATCAATATTCTGGAATTAGAGGGGAGCCGTGAGGCATGTAGACCCGAAATTGAAGATCCTGATATCACGGTGCCATTCAAAACGAAACAAGTAAATATCAAAACAGAAGAAGAGTTGAAGTAAGCAATGCTTGGGGACTATTGGGACGACACCATGGTGGAAAAGGTTGTCGAGTTGCTTTGGAAATATCGAGATTTATTCCCAACAAAAATCACGAAGCTAAAAGGGATCCTAGGAGACCTGGGAATGATGAAGATAATGTTGAAGCCAAACGTGAAGCCAGTTAAGCAGCGACCCTATCGATTGAATCCAAAATACAAAGCAAAGGTCTGTGAAGAGCTTGACAAGATGTTGGCAGCAGGAATTATTGAACTAGTAGAGGAGTCCGACAAGGTAAGTCCTATGGCTGTGCAAGAGAAGAAACATAAAGGTGAGATTCGCATCTCTGTGGATCTCAGGATGCTCAATGATGCCTGTGTTAACGATTTGTTTTCAACACCCTTTACAGATGAGGTACTGGAAAATGTGGGTGGGCAGGAAGCCTACTCCTTCACGGACGGGTCCTCAGGATACCACCAGATCAAGATCACGCCAAAAGACAGAAATAAAACAATGTTTTCCACTAAATGGAGTTGTTTTCAGTATACGGTGATGCCCTTTGGACTGAAGAACATGTCGACGATATTCTCACGCATTGCGGTAGTAGAATTCAAGGAATTTATACAAAAATTCTTAGAGGTCTATCTTGATGACTGGACTATATTTGGGGTGGTTAAGAAACACATAGGAAGCTTATGGTTAATGTTGGATACTTGCCGCCAACACCAGCTTGTGCTAAACCTAAAAAAGTGTACTTTCCTTGTCCCCTTTGGGAACCTGATTGGCCTTGTGGTTTATAAGCAAGGCCTGATGGTGGATTTGGCAAAGATCACTATCGTACTCATTCTGTAAGCACCGCGAAGTGTCAAACAACTACACGCCACACTAGGACACACTGGCTACTATTGGAAGTTCATCAAAAGCTATGCCCAGATCACGGCTCCAATGGAACAATTGCTGAAGAAGGATGCTACTTATTGTTGGAATGAGAAATGCAACAAAATTCTGGAAACACTTAAGGAAAATATGGCATCTGCCCCTATATTGGTCTTTCCAAAATGGGACATCGAATTTCATGTGCATGTTAATGCATCGTGTATCGTGTTGGGCATGGTACTCACTCAAGAAGGAGCGGAGGGAATAGATTACCCCATTGCATTCGCAAGTTGCCGGTTGTCAAAAGATAAGAAGAATTGCTCCACTACTGAGCAAGATGGATTGGCGATGGTATACGCACTTCAAAAATATTGCCACTATCCACTCGGCGAACACTTTAAGATGTATATTGATCACTCTATGCTAAAATACCTAGTGAATAAGCCTCTGTTGGGGGGGCGAATTTGTAGGTGGTTGTTGTTATTCCAGGAATATGACTTCGAGGTTTTCGTAAAGCCAGGACATCTAAGCGCAGATTTGGATCCCCTATCCCAAATTGAGACCGGCGAAGAACCCACAAATTTAGAGGAAGGACTCCCGGATGCACAACTATATGCAGTGCACGTTGTGGTTGGCCACTTTGAGGATATAATCCATTTCTTAAGTACCGGAACTACGCCGTAGGGATATTTTGTTCAGCAAAAGAAGGAATTGGTGATATAGGCAACAAATGTTATTGTGATTGCAGGGCATCTCTACAAAATGGGAAATGACGAAATCTTACGCAGATATGTGCCTGAATTCGAGCACGAGCAAATCTTGGCCGAAGCACATGGCGGGGTGGCGGGAGGACATTTTGCAGGTCACGCTACCGCACAGAAGATTCTTCGTGCAGGACTATGGTGGCTAGCTCTACATCAGGACTTGAAAGTGTACTATCAGGCTTGCGACGTCTGTCAACGAACCGGGAAACCATTGTGGAGAGATGAAATGCAAGCCACAGATGACACTACAACCATTTGGGAAGTGGACAATCAACTTTGTAGGACCTATCGCGCTGTGAGGGAAGATGGGTGGGCACTATATCATCACCGTAATAGAATATTTGACTCGATGGGCAGAGGCACAGCCGGTTCAGGACTGCACGGCTGTGACAGCTGCGAAGTTTTTGTTCAAGAATGTACTGACTAGGTTTGGATGTCCCAAAATTCTTATGAGCGATCCAGGAATGCATTTTCTGAATGAAACGATCAGTGTACTCACTGAGGAATTCCAAATATATCACCAACAGAGTATGCCATACCACCCACAAGTGAATGGGACCGTTGAAGCATTCAACAAAATCTTGGAGACTACGTTGACCAAGGTCTGTAATGCATAGCGAAATGACTGGGACTTGTACATCCTTGCTGTGCTATGGGCATACCAAACCACATGCAAGAAGTTGACAGGCCAGACACCTTTTCAGTTAGTCTATGGCAAGGAGGCCGTTATGCCTATGGAATACATTGTGCCTAGTCTGCGGATAGCGGCAAAAAAAGGTATGGCAGACTGCGGGGCTTTGGAGGAACGGCTCGCGTAGCTAGAGGAACTGGAGGAGGAATGGTTTTTGGTTAGATTCCATTAACAAGTACAGAAACAGGGAGAGAAAGCATGGCATGATCACCATATTAAGGTGTGCACCTTCAACAAGAATGATCTAGTATTACTATATGATAGCAAGTTCAAGAAATTCCCTAGCAAACTCTGGATGCATTGGTTGGGACCCTATGTCATCAAAGAGGTTACCGATGGGGGTGTGGTTCAACTTGCCAAACTCAATGGAGACCACTTCCCGAGAAGAGTGAATGGCAGTCACCTAAAGCTCTACATGGATAGTCTCACATGGATAGTGAATGGCAGTCACCTGAAGCTCACCTAAATAACTATCCAAGGGATAGTCTCACTACTCCAGCCAGTTGAAACAAAGCATAGGACAATAAAGCAGTCTGGGGGAAAGCGGCGTGATTTCCAGGATATGCATAGATTTGGCCAATCATAAGGGTCGCAGTTGCACGAAAAGAAGTGCACTGATGCGTTGTTAAGAGGAGAGGTGATCGTTACTATCACTATTCATGACAAGATGTCTGCATTATGGCAAAGGGGAGTGGGTGGCGGGCAATTAAGAGAAGGGGTATGATCCAGATGGAACGATATGCCAGAGGTTTAACACAAGGACACCAGAACAGGTGGGAGCCAGTGAATTTGAAATTCGAAACACTTATAAATCACAAAGGGGCATCTACCGGGCGACCTACACTTCTGGAAAACACAAGTTGGTTACCGATATAGAACTTTTCATTATCTCTGCATAAGGAGTAAGCCCGAGGGTGGTGATCTGGCCGATGGAGAGGCAGGGCTCTCTGAGGAACATGGTGTTCACAGTTGTGGGCGTCACGTAGAGTTCAACATCAGCAGTAGCGGATGTACTGGAAAATGACAGACACGAAGTAGAATTGGTCCAGATGTTGTCGCCTCACTCGGGGGAAGGCCGACGAACTACAAAAGAAAAGAGAAAGGATGGAAAGATGGAGACCACTGGTAGAAATGTAGTTAATAACTTGTCTCTGATGTACCTTGAGGATTGGGATCATGCTGATAGCAGCAAAGGTCTTCCAAAATTGCAACACGTAGGTAGGAAGTGGCTGTGGTGGTACAAGGAATTCCTGTATGCAACTCCCCCGCTCGAGATAAAATCCTATGAGGGGGTGTTCTGTGCTAACCAAGTATAGCAGAATGAGTATTATTGGTTGCGAGAATCGGTAGAAAAAATGAAGCAGGAGCCGAACAAAGCATTGTAGGAGACAACGACGAAGCAGTAGGATGACGAGCGTCACTCAGAGGGAGGTGAACCACAAAGCCAAGGTAGTGCATCTCGTTGCACCAACGAGTGACTCAAAACGAGTCATGATGATTTTGTTGGGGGACTGTTGGGTGGCAGAGGTCTCGCGTACGAGATTTGGGTATGAGAGCCTAGACGTTAGGATAAAAATATTGTAAAACTCTGAAATATGCGAAGCATGAAATGTAAAAGGTCGAGTCAAAGGGTTGTCCACCCAAGAAGTAATATAGAATAGTAGGGAGTAAGTCTGCCTATCCATGGTCCGCAGACCATGGGAATGTATAAATAGAGTGATGCTCTAAAGGTAGAAGGTAGTTTTTGGAAGAGAATGTATCGTAGTGCTATGGATCTATGAAATTTATATGCGCATCTGTAAGTCCAAGTCGAGGGTATTGGGTGATAGATAGAGGCTCTGCAGCTGTGTGCATAGAGGCCTGGTAGAGTCCATAGTTGTGTGTGCAGACCCCTGCAGCTGAGTGCGCAGGGTAGATCTGGATGTATCGGTGATAAAGTGGAAATAAAGATAAGTTGATTTTGAAACACTGTGTTAATCTGAGCTATTGCAGATCTGGTTAATTTATGATTGGTATTTCTATTGATTCTTTATGTGCATGTTTATGTTCTGGGTTAATGCAAATTTGTATCTCTGTTAAATGTGCACACTGGTTATCTTGATTAAATGTTTGCTTAAAGACCATCACAAGTAGATCTGATCTATAAAGTAAATAGTATTGAGGAATAACCTAGCCACAGATTTGCAAAGAAGCAGAGTAGCATGAGGCTGCGAAACGGTGTGTGAAACCTCCAGACCACATCGAGACATCCCAAGGGTGCAGAAACCTAGTTCTAGCACCCTCCCCTTCTACCTCGGGTGAGACCTCAGTCCACGCTCCACAGGCTGTTGCCAAAAGGGTCGGTAGCTACGGGATTTGTTGGGCTAAATAACTCTTTCGAACCTGGGACAAGCCCCTATAAGCCAACAGTCATGATTTTTCATTGGCATGGAGGATTACTTGGATTGACATCGGATTTCTTTACCTTACCATTTCTTGGATAACCATGGTGATTGTGGGTTTACTTTCATTTTTTTTTTTTTTTTGGCTCTCATGTTTCCTTATCTTGGGTAGAGTTATTAGTTCCTATAAGTGCTCGTTGGAGAAATTCTTTGGAATCCGTGTAATAGCTTGGGTTAAGTTACTAGTCCTGGAAGCCTTGGTTCGAGAGACACTCTAGAATCCCTTGGTGGGTTGCGTTACTAGTCCTGGAAGCCTTGGTTGGAGAGACACTCTCTATGCCCTTGGTGGGTTGAATTACTAGTTCTGGAAGCCTTGGTTAGACAAATGTTCTCAAACCCCAATGATAACTATGGATTGATTTACTAGTCCGGGAAACCTTGGTTGGAACAAATGATCTGGAAGCCCTCGAAGGCTTGGATGGAGACCAAACTAATAGTTCTTTTGCGATGTCCGACCGTGAGGTGGAATCACTATTTTATGGGTTGAGGGAGATGGCCTCTGGAAGCCCCAGATGATTTTTGATTGATGTGTTCTATAAGATCCCACATTCATTCTTGGAATATGGCACAAGATAGAATGGTTGAAGAGAGATTTAACTCAACTATTCTATGGTCAGGTGGAACATTGAAGTCCAATCCTGGGTTTGGATTTTGCAACAATAATGAAATATTATTTCTCCTCATATTTCTATGAGTATTTTGATGGATTATATGTGGTCTATATGGTTGTACTTTCATTAGTATTTCTTATGCTATTATGGTGGTTATGTATGTGTTTTGTGACTATATCTATGTATGGCTTTCATCATGTTTTAATTGTAATTGAATGATCAATGTATCTGACCTAATGGACATAATGGAAGTTTATGTGTTGAGTCATCAACAGTTCTTAGTGATTATTAGCTAAGTATGAGACCCCTATGCTCAGAACTTTTTTTTATACCTGTAGATTACATATCGTGATATGTTTGACAAAATTACTATCGTGCATAGTAGGGGTCCAGTCAAGGTCTTAAAAAAGTATTTGCCTTCGTACTATCATTTCCATGTTATTTTACTATTCTGAAGACATGTTTCAATTCTAGGTAGTGACCTAGGCTCTAGGCTTGAAAATGTGGCTCAAATCCTAAGAATGGTGATATAGCAATGACTAAATGAGTCTCTGGATGTTGGAAGGCAAGCCTGTGAGAGTGACTCTAGGTTTTTGGATGTTGTCATGCTTATAACAAGAGAGCGAATGAGGCTTAAGTTGTCCAAAAGCATAGTGGGACCCAAGGGAAAGTTGTCTAAAGTGTTGGATTGGTTCCTAAGGGTCCTAAAGCAGATGTTGAATGTCTGTATGGTTTGTTTCCATCAATTTCAATTCCTTAAGGTTACTTAGGAGGTTGAATCATATCATAGTGGAATCTCATGCATATTTACCATGACTAGTCAGTTGCTTGGGTAGATGTGGGAGAAGGGTGTTATAGAGTGGTATCAAAGCATGGTTCACCCCTCAGAC
Source organism: Pinus tabuliformis (assembly GCA_031772625.1). NCBI lineage: Eukaryota > Viridiplantae > Streptophyta > Pinopsida > Pinales > Pinaceae > Pinus > Pinus tabuliformis. The sequence goes on along the minus strand of CM062817.1, from coordinate 1,967,282,480 downwards.
TAGATGGGCTATGTGTTGGTCATGCATGCATGTTAGTTTCATGTGTGTCTCTCACACTTGTTTTCCATGTGCTTGTTGCATTTGCATGATGTTGTTCATGGTTATAGTGATTTCGTCAGGTGAAATTTGAGGTTTTTATTATGGAATGTAGCCTCATGAGTGTATGAGTGGTTACATGTCGACTTATGTTGCTTACATGTATTATTGTAGTATGTTTCATTGCATTGTTGTATGCTTAGTTACTTCTATCATTCTGGTAGGTTTGGTTTCAAGTATCTTTCATTCATGCTTGATCATATGTGTTTAGGCATTCTGTAGTTGGTTACGTATTTCTTATGCATGTTCATGTTTGCATGTGGTCAAGTGTACAATGATGTAGTGTGTTTTTTCATGCACGAGGTCATGTTTCATGTTGTTGTTAAGGTCATGCATTGATGACTGGACCCTAGCGAGAATGAGGGTTGCATGGTTATATGCTTAGATGTTATGTTTTTATATAATTTCATGATTTTTTTATACATGCATCACATTGGTTTGTTGATATTGTAAAAAAGGTATCCACCCCGAGCTATGCTAAGGCACATTGGTTTATTGTGATTTGGTTTAGCTAACATGATATAACATATAAGAAGAAATATAAAATGGCTAGCAAGATGGTTGACTACAAAGACTCTCCCTATGAATCAGAAGAGAAATTTGGTGTTACGAACTCTTCTGATTTGGCAGTTACACTAAGAAGCTTAAAGGAATAAATAAGGAGTTGTAGGGCAAATAATTACATAAACATGTAGGCACATGACAAACAAGCAGAGGTAAATGTAGTGATACTTCATAGTTTATTAGATTTGCAACAAAATGGACTACTTTGGATCAACCATGAGTAGTAGGATAGAACTGATGGGGCATATGGTAGTCAGTCACATGGTCGTCACACATCAGATAGAGATGACACGGTAAGAGATGGAATATTGTTGGACACTCCTGATAGGATAGGGGATAGACATAGGTATTATTCTACTTCTGATTCAGATAGGCACCAGGGTTTTCATCGTTGTCATCCTTACAGGAGGAGTGATAGGGGATATTTGTCAAATGATTTTAAGAAAGAAAAACCACCTAATTTTGATGGAGAGATGAAGAAACCGCATGATGCAGACGCATGGTTTCTTGGCATGAGGAAATTTACTTAGGTTGCATGGATATACAAAGAACATGAAAGTTAGAGTGGCTACATTAAGTCTCGATGGTAAAGCATGTTGGGTTGTGTTATATTATTTCCATGACTAGCTGCCCTAGTTAAATAAGGGGCCTAGAGGGGGGTGGTTAGCCCCCCTCTATGGGGTCCGGGGTAGTGGCCAGGGGATTTTTTTTTTTGGACCCTATATTGGGTGGGCGGACCTACATATCGTTTTGTGCATGGTTTTCACACGTAGTTTTGGGTGTGATGGTTTTCGGTCCATGGTATTGGATGCTTTGGCATGTATATATATGTATTGTAACATTGAAAGGAAATTATTGAAAAATCAAGCTGGTAGTCTCGGTTTTGGGATGTAGGGGAAAATCTCTATGTATATGTGTTTTATGTGTTATGCTCTCGCATTGTTTATTTTCTATGTTTTAGAATTTATATGCACGTAATTTTTGTATTGGGTTAAAGCCTACAAAGCATATATTTGGTGGAAATATGTCATGAATGTGAGATGCGTTCATTGGGAAGATGTGACTGTGATTGAGTTTGAGCTGCTATTTAAGAAGAGGTATTTTTCAGAGAGATACTTTGATGACTAGGAAATGAAATTTTATGAGCTAAGGATGGATCCATGACAGATCATGAGTACACTAGCAGGTTCCTAGAGTTAAGGTATGTGCCTTATCTCACGGAGGAGAAGGAAAAGATTTAGAGGTTCATTTGTGGATTAATTGTTGCATCTAAAGATAGGATTGCATTCAATGAGGCTAGATCATTCGAGGAGGCCATCCAAAAGCTAAGGCATTGCTATGAAAAATCGAAGTGTGGGCCTGAGATGAAGCCATATTGGAGAGGTAATGCAAAGAACAAAGGAAAATGGGACAAGAAGCGAGTAAGAGCTCAAGATTCGGGTAACAAGGAGAAGGTTGCACCACCTGTTAGCTACCTATACCAATAGGTTTCATATTTCATGATTGGCTATGAAAAGGTCCAAATATGCTCTTCTTTGATGATTCAAAGATCACATATTTCCGAGAGAATCCAATCTGTGCTTATAGCTTGGTATGGACTCAAATTTTGATGGATGGTCCAACAGTCTAATCTGGATCATGTCATGTTTTAAATTTTCAGTTGTAGAATAGAGAAAGGAGTCTGCCCAAACTGTTTAATCTTGGCAGACAAGTAGTTTAGGTAGAGAAAAAAGGCTCCCAATAGCTTAATCTGGGACCTTGGAAGAAATAAGGGTAGAAGTAGATAGAAAAACAAAAGAAAAAGCCAAAGAAAAGAAAAGGAAAGTAAGGGTCTGCAAGTCCAAGTGCACCCTCCAAGAAGAAATAAAAAATGCTAGGCAAATAAATGGGTAGGCAGTTGGGGTTGCAGAAGGTGTCATTCTTCATCAAGTTGCAGCGAGCAAGAAGCATGTCTAACCTCCCTTCTTCCCCTTTCCATTTCATTACTAACACTCCCTCATCAGCTGAGATTCATGGAAGAGATTATGGTTTCATGGTGGTTCTTAAATCTTTTAGAAGCCACATTTCTTGTCTAAAGCTCTTTTCATTTTGATCTACTCCCTAAACTAAGTAAGTTTCAAATAAACTTAGTGACTTCCCCCTCATTCACATTTCCCCCCATATTAACTCTAACTCTACTATGTAAATCCCCTATGTTACCTTTCCCCTAATATTATTAACACCATGGTGTATAAACCCCAAATTTTGTATAAATATCCCTCCCCTTGGCATTATAGCCAATAAATCCTCTGTTAGGGATCAAATTGGCATCTGGTCACTTTGATGAACCTAAACCTCACCCCTCTCCCTTCTTTGAAGTCATTCCACCCATTAAGCCTTTGATTGTAAAGAAAAAACCTTGTAAAACCCCCCCTACCCATAACCCCTTTGAAATTATGAAAAAAAAACCCAAAAACCCAACTTTTACCGCTTTTCCAAAGTTTCGGCGCATATATTTGATTTTCCAAAATATATTGAAAACGTTATGAAAACCCATATCCTAATGTTTTCCGCTGGGCGCAGCTTTCAAAAAACAAATAATAAATTAAACCCGCCCCCCTCCGTATTGTTCGATCACATCGCCCTTCCGTCAACCGTCGGATCGGACCCATGTGATCCGACGGCTCTCATTGATATCGGAGCGGACCCCACGCCTAACAGTTAGCGCCCGAGAAAATGACGAAGGGTTACGTCAGTCCTCGGCCACGTGTCACCCTCTTGGGTCTCTCAGAGCGGCCTCTGACAAAACCGGGGCCGTATCGTAAGCGGTCCGAGAAAAACCGTAACCGCTATTGCAATTACTGCCCGGTTTGCTGGTCCCACGTCATGCCCACGTCAGAGCCACGTCGCCGCCACCCCGCCATCGCATCAGTACTTTTGTCCGCCCCTGTGCCAGCGTGTCTGCCACCGCATCATCCCTGTGGACCAATAGCAGCTCGCCACCTCACCCGATGACGTCATGCTGACATCATTCGAGCTTGACCCCACCCTATGACGTCATGCTGACGTCATCCGAGAAAAGGCGCCAAATTGCCAAAAGGTCCATATTTTGGCCAAAAATCACGTTTTGCATACTTTTTCGCTCATTCGCTGTTGTTTCTTCTGCATGGTCTTTTACGTCCAAAACTGCGCCACCCCGCTGGAATCGACCTGGAGACCTCCAGAGCACCAATTCTGCCCACATTTACGACCACTGCTCGTTGTTTGCCAGGTATTTCTCATCATTTATCCTCCATACGCCTAAATTGTCTGTAAATTACTCAGAAGGCTCAAAGGACACTAAAACTCATCATTTTACCGGCAAATTCCCTCTGCAAAGCCTCTATTTCCAACTGCAAGCTCGAAAACCACCAGCTGAGCCTTGATTTCCCGAGTTCTTATCAAAAACTGTAAACTGCTCGCGCAATCGTGAGACAGTTGGTCAATCCATTAAAAACCTGCCACAAAAGACAGAGTGAGACCAGACATTGGTCTTATTCGTAATCCAAACAATATTTCAATTGCTGTATGCTCATTTCACCCTCTGGTCCCTGAAATTCACACTTTCATTGCAAGTAATCACCTCTGTGTTGTTCTGTTTACTTCAACCAGCTCACCTGCAAGTCAGAAGCTTAATAGGCCATGGAAACTCCAATTGCACTGAACATCAAGCCTCTCAATACCCCTCATAGGGAGTTAGAATGGAAAGCTATGGGAGATATGGATTATCAAATGTTGGATTGGTTTCCATTAGGCTCTAAATACAATATTCAGTTGCTAAATGAGTTGAAAGCCCAGCACCTTAGTGGAGCTGATATCCTAGGGATTTGGGACTCAAACTTGCCCATCTACAACCTCCCCCAGGTAAATCCTATGCCAGAATTGATCCACAGATGCCAGGAGTTCTATGATACATGCCAAAGAGCTGTCCTTAGCCCCACAGGCTCAATTCTGTTCCATATAACCCCAGAGAGCATAAATGAGATGCTGCATTTCCACACTGCAAAACCATTGACCCCCCTCTACATGCAGAACTTGATAAAGAAGGGGACTAAGTTGTCAAATGACCAGATCATCAAAATCAACCAGCTGTTTGTACAACCAGGCTCTGAAGCCATCAGAACTCCTCCTATTGGATATGCATACTTAAATGAATTGGGCAGAATGCTAGTGGATTTGATCAGCTATGTCCTAGGGTTCAGGGGAGTGGAGGATGTGGATGATATTATAATGGCGATGCTGTCTATATTCTCTCCTGGGAAGCCTCCAGCTGTACATTATGACTATGCCACATATATTGCAGATAGGATCCATGACCAGCTGATGAATCTGCAAAGGGAAAGACTGTTCAGATACACTTCCTACATTTACCATCTATTCTTGTTTTATCAACCAGGCAGCTTCCTCATTCCCCTGAAGCAATTTAATGCCCAGGGGAACCCAAGGTCAGTTGTGTTTTGGACCTCTGTTTTTCATTGCACCTCTGTATCACCATACACATACTGTGAGTTCATAGACTTATTCATTCATCCAGCTACGACATTATTGTATGGTGTTTCTCCTCCAAGGTTAACTGATGACATGAGGAGAATTCTCCATCTAGACAAAACCTACAGCATTGGTAATTGGTACTTTTACCAAGACCACACAGTCATCAGAGTATATGGCTGTGAGTTGAAGCCTTATAGGCTGCCAAGGTATGTCCCTATGAGACTTTTTTCCCTAGAATACTTCAAGCAATTTGGGAATGCCGACTACCTCCACTTCCAAAGTAAGAACAAGAAGGCGCAGTTGAAGGTAAGGAGCCAGCTGGGCCCTTTCCTATATAACAAAAAAGAGGAGGGATGGAAAGAGGCAAATAGTATCCTAGAGGCCCTCAAACTGCAAACTAGTTTTGAGTGGATACCCTATGACCCCAATCATTTTGTTTCCCTCAGGAGGATAAGATACAAATTAGGTACCTATTCACATATGAGGCTGCCTGAGATTGAGCAGTATGCCAATGCATTAAGCTGGGAAGAGGGTACCCTAGAAGAGGAGATTACTAGTGAAGAGCCGCTAGAAAGAGAGGCTAGAAATAACCAAAAAGAAGCTGACTTAGAAACTTGTGGACAGGTCCCCTTCTCATATAAAAGACAACTTGGAGCAGCTGCCTCATCCTCAACAAAACATCAGCAAGCTACCGTTAATATTCCACAGACATCCAGCAAAGGCAAAGAAAAGCAGGTGGAACAGCCACCTCCTATGACAGAAGAGCAAATGGAAACCCTAGTGCAGCAACAAGAAGAGATGGAGCAGCAGCGAGAAGTGCAGCAGCGAGAAGTACAGCAACAACAGGAAGAAAAAAGGCAGGAACAGCCTGTCCAGCAAGAGCAAACAGTGGAAGCCCCTAAATCCATTGAACAAACTGTGCCTCCAAGGCAAGAAACTTCAGTTGAGGCATCAATCCTCCAAACTCCACAAAAGGAGGATACAAGCAGGAAAAGGGACAGGGAGACTCCCCTTACAACATCAGCAACTCATGGGGAGAAAAGACAGAGAATCAATCCCTTCTCAGAGGAAGAAATGCCAATAGGATAGTCTTTTGGTATGGTCCCACCCAGCAGGGAAGCATCAGCAAGTTCCTTTCAACAGGAACAGGATAGAGCAATGGGAGGAGAAGTGAGTTCCTCAAATCAGCAAAGAGAAGGTGGACCCAACATCAAACAGCAGTTCATCGACATTAAGAGGAGAAATGAGCCCATCAAGATACAGCTATATAACCATCTGTTAAACATGGCTCCCACCAATCAACAAAGACTCATGTCTGCATATGATGTGCAGGAAGGCAAAATGATCATGAGTCATTTTATGCCAACAGCAGTGCAGCCCCAATCTGCCTCTGACTACTTGAGGACTAACCTAGAAGTCCTAGCCAAGGATATCCACCCAATGGACAAGATAGAACTACATAAGCAAACGGGTGAGATGGTCTATGCTTCCTTGGCAGACCAAACATTGGATAACTACAGGCTACAAAATAGCCTTAACAATACAGCCTCTCAGCTAGAGTTGGAGAGAGCATCATCACAGGCTAAGGACAACAGAATTAGGTCCTTAGAAGATATAATTGTTGAAATTGGGCATGATCCCAAAGATATCAAGGGCATACAAGAGATATTAAAACTGAGGGATGCAGACATGGCAGCCTTGAGGAGAAAGATCAAACTCCCAGCCACAATTCACCCTCAAACAGATGAGGTTGCCCAGCAAAGACATGATCAAGAGGCCACAACCTTGTTGATATCTCTGTACAAGCAGCTAATCCAAACTCAGGAAAAGCTGGGAGAATCGGAGGCTGCAAAAGCAGCACTGCAGGCAGCCTTGAAACAAAGAGAAGAAGGGCAAACCTCCAAGCCTCCTCCTGAAGTAATCAACCTTGAGGAAACTGCTCCCATTGTTACTCCTCCTCCTCAGCAAACAGAACCTACAGCACCAACTACATCGACAGCTGCACCAACAACAGAGCAGACTCATAGTCTGGATATGCAGAAGCTTCAAAATGAAATTCAAGTCCTGGAAGCTCAAATGTTAGAGCTTAATCAAGCCAAAGAATCTTTGGCTAAAGTAAATGAAAGATATGATAAGAGCAAACAAAATGTGGCTGAGAAGGAAAGAGATATAAAAGCTCTCAAAAAGAGAATAACTGAGCTTGAGAAAGAGCTCACACTAGACAAGGTGACAACAGAGCTCAAAACAGTCCTGTGGGCCAATATCGGCCAGTCGATTACTGATCAGTGGCAATTCATTGAGACCATAGATGAGCAGTCAGTACTCATTACAAAGGCAAATAGGGAAATACACAGAGCAAGAGCAAGCCTTGGCAACATGCCTGATGCTGCCAATAGGATGATCAACATATTGAATAACAGGACAAGCTCTCAACTGGCCACCATGGGAATTGCTCACAGGACTGAGACAATCTCAATGGTTAAAAGGGTCCTGACATTAAGAAACCTGGTTGGAACATTAGAAAGGAGAACCCAAGACATGCAGACCGAAATCAACAAGTTCATGGACAGGTTTCAGGTATTGCAAAACAAAGGCCTCCCCAGCCTACTAAGCAGTGTGGGAAGACTGCTTACACATGAAAACTATGCTAAAAGGGTCAATGCCTTTGCTGCAAGTCAAAGTGCAACACAGCCCAGCACTTCAGCAGAATCAGGGCCAGCATCAGGACAGACTCTATATAATAGGGTGGAAAACCTGTTTTTTATCATGAACGAGATCAATCATCTGTTCGATGTGCCTCCAAATTTCTATAAATATACAGAAGCAGATGAAACCATAGAGGCAATTGTCAAGCACCAATTGCTCACACAGGAAGTCTGGAATAAATTGACACAGATAATATTATCAAGCTAGAACCTGTAATATTATGTTTTGTCCAATTTATAAGTGATCATACACAGGGAAAATTTTGGTAGATAAGCATACAGAGGAAAGATGAAAGGCTGAGCCAACTCAGCAAGGCTATTCGGTCACCACAGCAGCAAGCACAGTCACAGGTGGCAGGGCCGAGAAAATACAGCGCAGCAAACGTAAAGACACATTTTCTAGCATTAAAGCAAAGCGGTTCAACCGACTCACTGACCTCCAAAGGTCAAAATATCCTTTGACAGACTTAAAAGAGCAGTTATGTTGCATTCAAAGCTGCAATAACTTCTTTTCTACTTTTCTGTACGAAGTAATGAAGATATTTTCTCTCTCAGATGACTCAATGCCTGAGATATTTTGTATAAACATTTCTATAAAGTCCCCTTCGCATGAGTTTGCAAGGGTTGTTGTTGATTTCATTTCTATACTTCTGTTGCTGTATAACTATCAGAGAAATAATACAAAAGGTGGATGGAATTTCCAAAGCTCTGTGTTCCTTGATGCACTGTGGTGGCTGGCTGAATGTTACAGGATTCCTGCATGTTTCATAACACAATAAGTCTTCTTTTAACCTCTGTGTTATATGTTTTCTAGTCTTTCATGTTCTTTCATGTTTCTGTGTTTTACACTTAATGGCTAAGTAAAAGAATAGTTCCAGGATTTAATCGCAGATTACCCTGGACTCAATCTAAGCTATTATAAATGTTTTCATCCAGATAGAGTAAATAAGGTGTAATTCTTAATTGCTACACTTTCAAGCTATATCTCTCACTATGATAAATATTTTCAGGAATTCAAGTTTGCTCCTGAGGCATCTATCTCTTCCCCACACCCCAGCTTTAGTGGAAAATTCTTAAATGCTTTTCACTGGTTGTTTACATGTCACCATCATAATCTAACTTTGTTATATGAAACATTTAATTGGCCCTGTAATCTCAGTAAATCACCTCAAGGTTTCTAAAACACTTGTAGCCACAGACTCCATTGCCCAATGAAATAAACTCATCTGCAGATTGCACACTTCAAGTACAGAAAGATATCCCTCAACCAAAACATAAACCAAAACCTGAGCATAATAACTAGCCTAAAACACCATCATAACATAGACAAATTATAAAGAGAGAGCCCTCTCTGATTACAGTGTGGCTAGGCACTGTAATCCAAAGATTGGTTAGTGGTTACCCCGGCCGTATTCCCTTGGGAGTCATAGGGAACAACCTGGGTGTTAACACCACCTAAGAGGTTCAATGCATCAGATAGAGGACATGGACATCGATCTTAGGAGCATAATAAGGAGCCTGTACAATGTTGGAATTGTGGAGGAGATCATCATACGAGGAATTTTCCACCATACTAGAATGGTAGGCCTAAGATATACAATGCACTAGAGGCACAAACTGTTTGGGCTTTTGGTAAGGGTATTCCACGTCTTTATGTTGGGTTGGATAAAAAAGGGGTAGATAATCAGGTATCTATCATTGAGATGGACAGTAAGCTTTGTGATCAAGTTATTTATATTTTGATTGACCCTAGATCTAATTATAGCTATGTTACTCTTGACTTGGTTGATAAGTGTGGTTTGAGTAAGTAATTTCATGCAAAGTCTTGGTTAGTACAGTTGGATACAGGTACAAAGAAGCGAGTTCATCATAGGGTAAGAGTCTGTACATTTGATTTGAATGGTATGGCTACCACATCACATTTGAATGTATTGCAATTGGGATCATATAGTATGTTGTTGGGCATGGATTGGTTGTATCTTCATATAACCAAGGTGGATTATTATGACAAAGATATTGAGTGTGTTGATGACAATGGGAAACCAAGAGTATTTCAAGGAAAGAAGAAAGCCACATTAGTTAGGATGGTGACAACTATGCAAGAAAATTAAAGTGAGAGGAAAGTGCATAAGTTACTTGTCGTACACATTTCTAGTGATAAGGGTAAGGACGTTGAGTATGCAGATGTTTTGATAAGGTACCAAGTTCTACAGTAGTTCAAGGATGTATTTCTTGAGGATATTTTAGATTTTCTACCTCCCAAGGAGGTATAATGTTATATTGAGTTAGTGCCAGGGGCAACTCTGACATCAAAAGAACCTAACAAGATGATCACACCTAAGTTGGTTGAGTTAAATTTACAGTTGAAGGATGTTGGCATTATGGTACATGTGTTTTCCTCGATGGAAACCCACATATATGTTGGGTTGTGTTATATTCTTTCCATGACTAGCCCACATAGTTAACCAGGGTGTTAGAGGGGGGGGAAGAGCCCCCCATTCGTTGCGCTGATTGCGTAGCAGGGTGGTCACAGGGGGTTTGAGGGGTGCAGGTAACCCCCCTCTATGGGGTTCGGGGGGTTTTTTTTCGACCCTATATTAGGTTGGGCAAACCTACCTATGGTTTTGTGCATGATTTTTGCACATGGTTTTGAACGCGATGGTTTTTGGTCGATTGTTTTGGACGCGATGGCTTTTAGTCCATGGTATTGGATGCTTCGGCATGTATAAATATGTATTGTAACAATGAAAGGAACATAATGAAAAATCAAGCTGGTATTCCCGGCTTTGGGATCTAGGGGAAAATCTCTGTGTATGTTAGGATATTCCGACACATAGGATATAGTTAAGTTCAACTTGATCTAGTATAGAGTTAGGTTAGAATTAGGTAAAGTGTGTTTCTTTACCATTGTACATTTTGTAACTTACAATCCGACGGTCACGATATGTAGTGATCCGACGGTTCACTCTCACCTCGGTATTACCGACACTTGATCCGTGGCTTGACACCCGATTGGTCCATGAGTTCTATTTAAAGCGCATGGAGGGTCATTGTTCGGGTAATCCGTGCATGAGAGAAGCTTATGTAAATTTTCATTCTTTGATTAATAAATTGCCTGTAGTACCCACGTTGGGACAGGCCGTGGACTGTTTCCCTCCTTGCACTCTGAGGGTTTTAACCACGTCAAAAATACTGGTGTATTGATTTGAGATCTGGTTGTGAGCGGTGTCCTTTTGGTATTCTTTCTGTGGAACTTACCCTCTAAATTCCTACATGGTATCGGAGCTATTTGAGGGCCGCGTCCGTTGGTGATCCAAATCTGAAGCCGGTAGAACTGCATGCGGCTGTCGTTTCCTAGATCTGCTGTTTCTGACTGCTTTCGGGCCAAGAGGACTGCTCTGTTGCGTTCGGAGCATCTGTTCCAGTGAGGATCCCCTTTCGTTTCACGCGAAAAGGTTTCCGGTAGCCCTAGCTGCGTCATTTTTCAGATCGGGAGGTATACAGTGTTTCTTTTGCAGTTTACTGTTATTTTCTCTCTGCTTATTTCGGTCTCAGTTTATTTAGCCTTTTTTTTAACCGGATCTATACCTTTCATTTCTGCGTATGATCTTTGCCTTGCGACTCTGTGCGATCTGGGCAAATTAGAAACAGAAATGAAGGATTTTTCTCATGCGTATGCTCTTTTCCCTGCACCTTAGTGTGATCTCGGAAAATCAGAAACATTGAGAAAAATATTTAGTTTTTCGGCTAAAGCTAACTTTGAGATTTTTTTTAAAAATTTCTAGTTTTTTTGCTAAAGCTAACTTCGAGCCGCAAGGTTCGTTTTTCTTTGCATATTCGTGTTGGGTTTTGTGTTTTGTAGGGAAAAAGAGCTTTATCAAGGCAAGCACGCAAACCAAGGCCCCCCCCCCCCCTCTCTCTCTCTCTCTCTCTCAAATTTTTTGTATAGATCAATTGGTTCAAAGCTATCTTAAGAGAGTAGAGGTCTTGGGTTCAAGTCTCCATTTTGTGGGGGCGGATTTTTTCATTCCCGCACATTCGCGCACTTTGCCGGCAACGTCAACAATTTGTTTTCAAAAAGCCATAACTTCTTCATCCGGAAGCCTTTTTCAGAGCCGTTTTTTTTAAAACCGCCTATTTTTTCGAGATCTATCCGTTGGAACACTTACTTTCAGCATCTTCAGCTTCAGTTTTTTTTTAAAATGGAAAGTCCATGCCAAGTCATTCTTGACAGCACTAACTACTTCCAATGGGTAGAATACATGGAAGATTTCCTTAGAAGTAAAGGTCTCTTCAGAATAGCCACAAACCAAGAGAAGAAACCAAAAGATGAAGACAAGGCGGCAAAATGGGAAAATAGACAAGATCAAGCACGTGGTTTGATAGGGATGTCTATTTCTCCTGATCTTAGATTCCACATTGGAGGACTTGAGACTCCTCATGAAGCATTAGAAAAACTTGCTAAAGTTTTTGGGATTAAAAATCAAATTAGAGCCCATCAACTTGAAAATGAGCTGCTTACTTTGGATCCTAATAATTTTTCTTGCATTGAAGATTTCTTGTCCAAATTCAAGACCCTTAGATATCTCTTGGAAGGTGTTAAAGTTAAGAAAGAAGATGGTAACCTTATTTATTCCATCCTTACTAAGTTGGGACCAGCCTACTCTGTATTTGTTTCCACTTTCCATTCTACAAGGGAAGCTTTCATTTGTCAAGGACAAGACTACAAGGCCCCTTCCTTTGACTCCTTTTGTGATTCCTTAATAAGAGAACAAGAAAAACTCTTACACCTTGGTCTTCTTAATCTTGGAAACTCTTCCACGAAAGCGTTAGCCGCCCAGCAGCAACCAAATTCAAAGAATCCTAAGAAGTCATATCCTCAAAAGAATGGTCCTAACCCATCTCAGCCTCAAAATGAAAGATCATTTCAGCAAAATGATAAGACCAATAAAAACAAATGGAAGAAGACTGATAGACATTGTAACTTTTGTAATCGAGATGGCCACTTAGAATCTAAATGCTTTAAGAAGATGGAAGCCTTGGAAGCCGCAATGAAGAAACATAACATCCATGTGGAGCCTACTTCAACTTCAACTTCCGGAATGGCACTTTCTGCATCTCATTGTCAATCATCTCAGTCTGGTTATGCATTAAATGTATCTTCTTCTTCTTCTCATTCTCATGAGTGGCTCATTGATTCTAGAGCCTCTTGTCACATGGCCAAAAGTCAAGCCATGTTTTCTTCTTTAAATGATTGTAACACCAAAAATATATATATTGGTGATGATAGATCTCTTAATGTTGTAGGGACTGGAACTGTTCATCTAGACAATGGTCAGTTTAATGATGTATTATGTGTTCCAACCTTATCCTGCAACCTTCTATCTGTCTATCAGATAACTCACTCAGGTGAAGGTAAAATTGTTGAATTTTCACCTCATAATGTTGTAATCAAGGATCTAAAAGATCCTAAACAGATTCTAGCTACTGGTCTTGCTGATGATTCCAAAAGGTTGTATAAGTTTCACAACTTTGGGTCATCCAATCTTCCCTCAGTATTTGTTGCTCATAATGATGAAGTGAGCAAACTTTGGCATGAGCGATTTGGTCACTTAAACTATCGCTCCCTTCAGCATCTATGTAAAGAAAATATGGTGACAGGTCTTCCTATGGTATCTTGCAGAGATGGTGTTTGTTCTGGATGTGTACTCGGAAAACATCATTGGGACAGTTTTGACAAACGTGCCTCTTGGCACGCCTCAGTCCCTTTACAGCTTGTGCAAAGTGATTTATGTGGTCCTCTTCCTGTTGCTTCATTCTCTGGCTGCAAGTACTTCTTAACTTTCATTGATGATTTCTCCAGACGCACTTGGGTATACTTCTTAAAACTCAAGAGCGAAGTATTTAACACTTTTTTGGCCTTCAAAGCCTTTGTTGAAAAACAATCTGGACATCAAATTCTTAAGCTAAGAACTGATAATGGTGGAGAATATGTTAAAAACACATTCATCAACTTTTGCACCGAAAATGGAATTCAAATGCAACATACTGTTCCATACACTCCACAACAAAATGGTGTAGCTGAAAGGAAAAATCACACCTTAAAGGAAATGGCTAATTGTATGCTGCAATCTAAAGGACTCAGTCTTAGTTTTTGGGCCAAAGCAATTAATTGTGCAAATTATATAATCAATCGCACTCATACTAAGGTTCTAGAGAATATCACTCCAGAAGAAGCTTGGAGTTCCATTAAACCAGATGTAAGTCACTTTCGTGTGTTTGGAAGTGAAGCATGGGCCCATATTCCAGATGAAAAGCATAAAGCTTTAGAACCTAAGAGTGAGAAATGTACTTTTGTTGGATATTCTGAAGATGTAAAAGGTTATAGACTTATTCCATTTAAGTCCAAAAATGTTATCATTAGAAGAGATGTAAAATTTGATGAAAATAAATCGGCCTGCGAGCCTAGTCCGGCGGATGTGCCACCTCTTCCTATCTCTTCTACTTTTGAAAACCTTTCTTCTTCAGATGATGAAAGCGAGGATGATAATCCTCCCCCACCTTCTCAGGATCCTCAACTTCCAAGATGGGTCCGTGCTACTCGGGATGCAGCAGGTGATCTTGCCGGTGATCCTACAGATCAGCGACGTACACGTTCTCAGTTTGAAAGAGCCTCTTCTTTACTGGCTCAAGCTCCAGTAAATCATTATCCTAACACTTTTGCAGAAGCTTCAGGCCATCCACATTGGGAAGCAGCTATGAATGAAGAATATCATTCATTAATGAAAAATGATACATGGGATCTTGTTCCTCTACCAAAGGGACGCAAACTTGTTAGATGTAAATGGGTTTACAGAACCAAGTATGGACCAGATGGGAAAGTTGATAAACATAAAGCTCGTCTCGTTGCTAAGGGCTTTTCACAGGTTGAAGGCATTGACTACACTGAAACCTTCTCCCCTGTTGCCAAAGTAAACTCTATCCGCCTTGTTCTTTCCCTTGCTGCCTCTTTAAAATGCGAAGTCCATCAGATGGATGTTAAATCTGCCTTCTTGCATGGGGACTTGCAGGAAGAAATCTATATGGAACAACCCATTGGCTTCATACAAATAGACTCCAGCCTTGTTTGTCGACTTAAGAAATCCCTTTATGGCCTCAAGCAAGCTCCTCGGGCTTGGTATGCCAAAATGGATAACTTTCTTTTAGAATCTGGCTTTTCTAGGTGTCATTCTGACAATACTGTCTACACCAAGAAAGTGGGCAACTCTCTTATCATCCT
Organism: Pinus tabuliformis; assembly: GCA_031772625.1. Taxonomy (NCBI): domain Eukaryota; kingdom Viridiplantae; phylum Streptophyta; class Pinopsida; order Pinales; family Pinaceae; genus Pinus; species Pinus tabuliformis. The sequence continues at coordinate 1,967,267,327 of CM062817.1, read as the reverse complement.
TGTTCTTTATGTTGATGATCTTATTCTTACTGGTAGTGATCCCAACCTTATAAACCATGTGAAGTCCAGCCTTAAAAAGAAATTTGAAATGACAGACTTAGGACATTTACACTATTTTCTTGGTCTTCAAGTCTTGCAATCCCAAGAGGGTATTTTCCTTTCCCAGTCCAAGTATGCTTGTGATATTCTTCGTCATTTTCACATGGAAGACTGTAAGCCAGCCCCTTCTCCCTTTCAGTATGGAGTCAAACTTTCAGTCTCTTGTACTTCTCCTGAAGTTGATGCTACCTTATACCGTCAACTTGTCAAAAAACTCTTGTATTTAACCCATACTCGTCCTGATCTTTCCTCTGTTGTTGGCCTTGTTGCTCGTTTTATGCAAAACCCCCGTGAAAGTCATTGGAAAGTAGCTAAAAGAATACTTCATTATGTTCGAGGTATAGTACAGTTTGGGATTCATTACAGTGCCAAAGCAGCTCCTCTGTTAGTTGGTTTCACTGATTCTGATTGGGCTGGTGACCCTGATGATCGGAAGTCTACTGCCGGTTATGTCTTCACTCTTGGTTCAGGACCTATTACATGGGCTTGTAAGAAGCAGGCTGCCATCTCTCTTTCGTCAGCAGAAGCATAGTATCGTGGTGTCGTGGAAGCTAGTAAGGAAGCCTTGTGGCTTCGTCAGATCCTATCAGAGTTTGGCTTTGAGCAGCAGCATCCAACCACACTTTGGTGTGATAATCAAAGTGCCATTCAGCTATTCAAAGATCCAGTCCAGCATCAGCGCAGCAAACACATTGAACTACACATGCACTTCATCAGAAAGCTCATTCATGACCATGTTCTTGAAGTGCAATATTGTCCAACAGATGATCAGGTTGCAGACATCTTCACAAAGGCTCTCACAGAGGCGAAGTTCACTAAACTTCGATATATGCTTGGAGTTCAGGAAGTTGTCACTAAGGGGGGATAGGCTCTAGTGCCTCCTTCCTTCTCCTATTGTGTCATATTTGTAAATCCTTCAATCCTATCCCAAGTTGTTCTTAAGGGGGGATGTTAGGATATTCCGACACATAGGATATAGTTAAGTTCAACTTGGTCTAGTATAGAGTTAGGTTAGAATTAGGTAAAGTGTGTTTCTTTACCGTTGTACATTTTGTAACTTACAATCCGACGGTCACGATATGTAGTGATCCGACGGTTCACTCTCACCTCGGTATTACCGACACTTGATCCGTGGCTTGACACCCGATTGGTCCATGAGTTCTATTTAAAGCGCATGGAGGGTCATTGTTCGGGTAATCCGTGCATGAGAGAAGCTTATGTAAATTTTCATTCTTTGATTAATAAATTGCCTATAGTACCCACGTTGGGACAGGCCGTGGACTGTTTCCCTCCTTGCACTCTGAGGGTTTTAACCACGTCAAAAATACTGGTGTATTGATTTGAGATCTAGTTGTGAGCGGTGTCCTTTTGGTATTCTTTCTGTGGAACTTACCCTGTAAATTCCTATAGTGTATATGTGTTTTATGTGTTATTCTATCGTATTATCTATTTTATGTGTTTTTAGAATTCATATGCATGTAATTTCTATAGAGGGTTGAAACCTACATTTGGTATCATAGTTGTTTTGGCTTCAAGGGGACGCCTTTGTTGTTGAGGATTTTCGCTCGGGCTTGTTGTAGACCATGTTCAATGGGAAATCTACGTGATCGATTCTAGTAGTGAAAGAAGATGACGAGCAGTGGAAAGATAGAGATCGAGAAATTTAATGGTCATAGTTTTGAGTTGTCGAAAATCAAGATGGAGGATCTGTTGGTGGATAAGGATCAGTGGATTGCGGTAGATATGGGTACTAAACCAACGGAAGTGTTTGGTGGAGAATGGAATAAGTTAGATCAAAAGGCAAAGAACACAATACGATTGTGTCCCTTAGATTCAGTATTGTTGAATGTGTTAGTGCAAGCTACGATGAAGGCTTTGTGGGACAAGTTAGGGACTTTGTACCAAGCTAAGTCTCTGGTGAATAAACTGTTCCTACAGAAAAAGCTGTATAACCTGAGGATGAAAGATGGGGACTCGGTGACAGAGCATATGAACGCATTTAATACTACAGTAAGTCAATTATTATCTATTGATATTAAAATTTTAGATGAAGATAAGTGCATTAGTTTGTTGTGTTCTCTACCAGATTCATGGGATAGTCTGGTTATTGCAATAGGTACCAATACAACTACCTTGTAGTTTGATGAAATAGTCTCATCCTTACTGACGAAGGAGATGAGATGGAAAAATATGGAGAGCTAGAATGGTGATGCCTTGTCTTTACAAGGACAGTCCTAGAACAGAAACAAAAATAATTCATCAAGTTGGACATCTAAATCTAAAGGGAGATCTAAATCTCTAGGAAAACTTGTAAAGGTTGTGTGCTAGAAATGTCGAAAGGATGGGAACTACAAAAAGGACTTTAAACCTAAAGCTCCTAATAAAGGAAAGGGATGTGATGATGCTCCTTCTACAGAGGAGGAAACCACCTCAGATGAAGGTGGGGATGTGTACTTGGCTTCTTAAAATACACATGTACATCATGAGGCATGGTTGATTGACTCATGGGCATCCTTTCACTTCACTCCCCATAGAGAGTGGTTTTGCAAGTATGAGAAATATGATGGTGGTGATGTCTTCTTGGGGGATGACAAGAAGGCTAGAATTGTTGGTTGCAGAAAAGTAAAGTTGAAGTTTCAAGGTGGAAGGGTTAGAACACTTCCAGGTGTTTTGCATATTCCTGTATTAGCCAGAAATTTGATTTTTGTAAGCAAGCTGGATGATGCAGGTGTAAAAACAATGTTTGAGAAGGATACATGCAAGATGGTTTAGGGGTCACTGGTATTAATGCGAGGAGTTCGAAGTGGAACTCTGTACAAGCTGCAAGGTAGCACTGTTGTTGATGGGTGCAACAGTTCTGTGGTTCCTGAAAGTGGAGCAGAAAATCTAGTGGTCTCTGGAGAGAAGACCATGCTGTGGCATCAAAGGCCTGGACATATTGGAGAGAAGGGCCTTAGAATACTTCAAGATAAAGGTATGGTAGAAGGTACGAGTAATATCTCTCTCCATTTTGATTTATGTGAAAATTATGTATATGGAAAGAAGAAACGGGTGAGTTTCCCCTTCGGTGGTAAGAGGGTGAAATATATATTAGAACTTGTGCACAGTGATGTGTTTGGAATTGCGAAGGTTCCATCACTGGGTAAGTCCATGTACCATGTATCATTTATAGATGACTTCTCAGGGCATACATGGATATATTTCCTTAAGAAGAAATTTGAAGTCTTTGACAAGTTTAAATAATTTAAGGCTCTGGTGGAAAACCAGACAAAGAAGAAGATAAAGGTGTTGAGGAAAGATAACAGTGGAGAGTTTTGCAGCAAGAAATTTGAAGAATTCTGTAAGAAGTGTGGTATAGCACGACATAAGACTACTCCATACACACCTGAGAAAAATGGAGTTGCAGAAAGAATGAACAAGATGTTGATGGAAAGGGAAAGAAGCATGCTCAGTGGTACCGGGTTAGGACAGGAATTTTGGACAGAGGCAGTGGAGACAACATGTTACCTGGTCAACAGATCACCTTCATCAAGGTTGGAGGATAAGACTCCACAAGAGCTATGGACTGGTAAGAAACCCTCTCTTTCACATCTGAAGGTATTTGGATATGATGCATATGTACATGTTCCAAAGGTGAAAAGAACCAAGTTGGATAGTAAATTAGAAAAGTGCATCTTTATTGGGTATAAGGATGGTTTAAAGGGCTATAAGATTTGGAACCCAGTAACAAGGAAGGTTGTGTAAAGTCGAGATGTGGTGTTTAGAGAGGTGAAATATGTTATTAAACATGAATTCCAACCAAAGGAACCTGAGAAGATGGAGTTTGAGCTTATGGAGGAAGAGTGAAACTCTACAACAGAGGAGGAATCAGAAGATGAAGAGCCACAAACTCTGGGTGTGAGAAGATCAGTTCAAGAAACAAGGCAACCGGAAAGGTATACTCCATCTGCTTTCTTTTCAAATTTTTCTTTATCTATTGCTGATGATGATCCCAAAATTGTGAAGAAAGCAATAGATTCAGAGGATGGAAAACTCTACAAAGAGGCCATGGTTGATGAAATGGCATCTTTGCACAAAAATGAAGTTTGGGATCTAGTGGAGTTTCCAACTGGAAGAAAACCCATTGGTAGCAAATGGGTGTTCAAGAAGAAGACAAATGCAGAAGGAAAGGTGGAGAAATACAAAGCTTGGTTGGTAGAAAATGGTTATTCCCAGGTGCCAGGAATTGATTTTGGTGATATTTTTTCTCTTGTTTCCAAGGTAGCTTATATTAGATTACTTTTATCTGTTGTTGTTTCTTTTGATTTTGAGGTAGAATAGATGGATGTGGAGACAAAATTTCTTCATGGGGATTTGGAACAGGAGATCTACATGAAGCAACCTGAAGGTTTTGTGCTGAAGGGTAAGAAAGAAATGATATGCAAGTTAAAGTCTCTGTATGGGCTAAAACAGTCACCAAGGATGTGGTATCAGAAATTTGATACATTTATACGGGGACTTGGCATCACCAGAAGAAAAGCCGATCACTGTGTGTATTTTAAATTAATTGGTGACCTTGTTATTTATCTGGTCTTGTATGTGGATGAGATGTTGCTGGTTGGAAATGACAAAGAAATTATCCAAGATTTGAAGACCCAATTGTCCTCCAAATTCGACATGAAAGATCTTGGTTCTGCAAAATATATTTTGGGCATGGATATTAAAAGAGACAGGGAAAAGAGGAAGCTCTCGTTAAACTAGAGGAAGCATGTCAAGACAATACTGCAGAGGTTTAATATGCAAGATAGTAAGTCGGTGAAGGTTCCTATTCCTGTAGGTGTGCGGTTATCAATTGAACAGTGTCCCAAGACACAAGAAGAGGAAAAGGACATGTCCCGTGTTCCATATGCATGTGTAACCAGTAGCCCGATGTATGAAATGGTCTATATTAGACCATACATTGCACATGCAGTGGGAGTATTGAGTAGGTTTATGTCAAAACTAGGGAAGGAGCATTTGACAACAATGAAGTGGGTTTTTAGGTATTTGCATGGCACTAGTGATTATGGTTTGTGCTACCAAGGAAGACTAGGATTGGACAGAGTGTTCGATATTCATGGCTTTGTTGATGCAGACTAGGCTCGAGATTTGGATCATAGAATATCTACAAGTGGGTATGTGTTTAACCTATTTGGAGGTTTTAGTCAGTTGGATGAGTAAGAAACAATCTGTAGTGTCTCTATCAACAACAGAGGTAGAATACATGGCAGCCACTCATGCAAGCAAGGAAGCAGTTTGGTTGCAGAGATTGTGTTCAAGTATGGGGTTAGTAAAACGAGCTATAAGAATAGATTGTGATAGCGAAAGTGAAATTTTCTTCGCAAGGGACCCTGCATATCATTCAAAGACAAAGCACATTGATGTTATGTATCACTTTGTGAGGGATACGATAGAAGACAAAAAGGTGTTGCTGGTAAAGGTGGATACTTTAAAGAATACTACAAATGCATTGACAAAATTTGTGAGCTCTGAGAAGTTCTCTTGGTGTAGATAAATAATGGGCATTGCAGGGATGGATAAATGACTAAGCTCTCTTATCGACCACTGTGGAAAGAAAACAATAAGTGGGAGAATGATGGGTTGTGTTATATCCTTTCCATGACTAGACCATGTAGTTAACTGGGGATTCAGAGAGAGGGTAGAGCCCCCCCTTCGTTGTGCCGATTGCGTAGCAGGGGGTTCACAAGGGGTTTGAGGGGTGCAGGTAACCCCCCTCTATAGGGTCTAGGGCAGTGCCCTGGAAAATTTTTCTTTTTCGACCCTATTAGGTTCAATGGACCTATCTATGGTTTTGTGCCTGATTTTCACACATGGTTTTGGATGCGATGGTTTTCGGTCCATGGTTTTGGATGCTATGGTTTTCGACCCATGGTATTGGATGCTTCGGTATAAATATGTATTGTAACATTAAAAGGAACATAATGAATAATCAAGCTGGTAGTCCTGGTTTTGGGATCCAGTGGAAAATCTCTGTGTATATGTGTTTTATGTGTTATGCTCTTGCATTGTTTATTTTCTGTGTTTTTAGAATTCGTTTGTAGGTAATTTCTATACGGGGTTGAAACCTACAATATATGATAACCATATGTATCCATAAGTCAATTCAAAAATGATAAAGTGATGTATGATGGAAACTCACATTGTAATAGGTCAATTCAGAGGTAACAGAGTAATGGCATAGAAGAACATGATGATGGAACAAAGGATTATAGATCAGAATCAAGAAATTGAGGAAAGGTAATGTTTTAAGTTGTATATGCTGATTAACCTAGTCCACGTTTCTTATACACATAGGTACACAGAATAAAAGGTGCATATACGTATGCATGAAGTTTCATAGAAGGAAAAGCATGTATGGGAAGGAAAATTAAGTTTAACGAATACCAAGGGTCCATACTATGGTATTAGCCCACAATATTGAGTAGAATAATGATTACTTGATCTCATCTAAGAATACCATAAGTTATAAGTGTTTTTTTGGTGCATGGTATTGACAAAGGATCTAGGTATATAAGGAGGAGAAGATCAAAGGGCTAGGTGTGCAAGTGAAATTGTTTTTCATGAATACTTCTATCCGAAGAATATTTTGTGTTGTAAGGGCTATGGCTACGATATAGATCTAAAACATCTTAAGCACCCTTGGATACAATGTTGGATGAGGATCATGAGACCTGAAATGACTTATCATTGTATGATCTGATAATGGATAGGCTAGATGTGAGTGCTAACTCATGTTTTACCATTTAAATGCTATGACCTGGGTATATTTGAAGTCTTGAAAACCTACCAAGTTATAAGTCATTACTTGCAGATCTATACGCAGGTTCACCTCAGTGAAGGTGTGTATACACACGGATTCAGAACTTCCAAGTAGTGTATGTAGAGGAAGGGCTTGTTGTTTAGAAATGATTGATCTATCTGATCAATGCTATTGTTTTACTGTTGTTTGTCAATGATGTCTTCATTAGATCTAAAGTTAAACTGATTGTATAAGGAGATTGAGTAAGAAGGGTAATCTTTGTTGATATCTTTCTAGAACTCTGTAATATGACAATAGATCCTTAGAGTGTTTTTGGTTAGTACAATTTTTGGTTCAAAATTTTTATGATTCAGTATCTTTATAGGTATACACTGGTTGGGCTATATAAAGTAGCATATACACACATCTTATCTTCATTTAAGTAGCGTATACATTCTGACATATGATTTTTGAGGATGTCGTTGGTTCTGGTTGTTGATGCAGTGTTATGGGTTTAGCTCTGTGTTCTGGTGATAGTGACCAAACTGTTCTGATTGATTGATTTTGTTTTTCTTCATATTTGATGGGTTTCAGTGATTGGTTGATGCAGTTGTGTTTGATGGTTTCATGGTAGTGGTGATTGATTTTGAGTTTCAATGTTATTGATGGGTCTAGTCTGAAAATTTGATGAAACATGGCCTACATATTGTGTTGATGTGTACCAGGAGTATGGAATCTAAAAATTTATGAAACATGGTTCCTGGAGAATCAGAGAAGGTGGTAGCCTTCTCCAAGGTGGCACCTACATACTGTTAATCATATCAGTCATTACAAAAGCTAGGGGGTTGGAGCACCCTTCTAGTAGAAGCTGGACAATGAGTGAAGGTTGAAGCCTTCAGCAGGTAGATTCTTGCGTACTAAAAAGAGTGTACACCAGTGCAAAAATTTTAAACGCTTTTAAGAATAAGAAGATTGAAGAGTGAGATGAGAGAAGTGGTGGTTTTTTTTCCCACATTGGGTTTCCACTGAAAAACCTTGGTGTTCATGTGTGTTGATTTATTATGTTCTTACTACTTCTGTTTACTTCCTAGTAAATGCATCACACTCTGATTTAAGTTCAATGGACAATGAATTTGTTTTTTTACAAGTTTATTATCTATATTTTGGTTTAATTCGTTATAGTCATGGACATATGTTGTTTGGTTTTTGTAAAATTGTGTATATAGTTTGAAAAAAAAAACTATTATCATGAAAGTTGAAATATTGATTCATGTCCCTCTCAGTATTTTACCCAATAATTGTTATCAGAGAAGGTCCTTTAGAAGAACCTTGTTCGCTTGAAGGAATATCTCTCAAGATGAAAAATCAAGATGGAATGGCATCTATTAGACTTCCAATCTTCAACAAAAATAACTTAGCATATTAGAAGAGAAGAACTAGAGCCTATCTTCAGTCACTTTGAGCTGATGTTTGGGAAATTGTGGAAGGAGGATACCAATATACAACAGGAGTCCCCATAGATCCAATAGAAAAGATATCATATGAAACCAATGCCAAAGTCATCAATGCATTATTAGGAAGTCTATCAGAATCAGAATTCGTCATTGTCGTGCAACTCAACGGATCCAAAGAAATATGGGACAAAATCATTTAGATCTATGAAGGAGACTCCCAGGTAAAACATGCTAAAGTCCAAACTCTCATAATTCAATATGAAACTCTCAAAATGCATAGTCATGAAAGTATTGCTAGTTACTTTTTATGAGTAGATGAGATTATAAATCGTATGAAGCATCTAGGTGAAGAAATAAAGGATGATACTATATTAGAGAAAATTTTAAGATCTGTATCTTCTAAATTTGAGTCAAAAGTATCTACCATTGAAGAGAAGAAGGATCAACAATTTGTTACTGTTCTCAACTTCATGGAATTTTAACTGCCTTTGAAATGAGGAAAGGAGGTGCATCAGAAATCAGAGAATATTCTTTCAAAGCCTCTTCAAAGGGAAAAAAAAAGGAAGATCTCAAGGAATAATGATATATATCATAAGAAGATGAGGTAAATTTTGTGAGGAAACTTCAACTGGGTTCTAAAAGATTCAGAGGTAAGCTTCCCTTCAATGTTTTCCTTGTGGTAGAGTTGGTCATTATGCTATTAAATGTCCTCATAATGATAACCATGCCAAAGTAAAGGATTATTCAACTGGTAATAGGAAACAATTTGTTAATAGAAGAAGTTATTATACTCATGAAGATAGTGATGGCCTGTCTAATAATGATGAAGGTGAATCTCATCAAGATATTAAACTACTCATGGCTTATGAAAATGATAAGTTTATGGATGCATTAGAAGAAGAAGATTTCCTTGAAGACATCACTCAACTCAAAACGTACTTGGAAGAAAAGAATATAGTCATAGACACTTTGACATATCAACTCACAGAAATTGAAAAACACAATGAAAAATTAGAGTGTGAAGTAGTGAGTCTAAGAAAGGAACTTGAGAAGACAAAATATCTAAATCTTAGATTTGCTAAAGGATCAAAAACCTTAGATGAAATCATCAAGGTTGTTACACAAAAATATCGTGACCATGACTATTTGCAGTCAGTATGGGTCTATCATCACTTATACTATCCTCCTAAGCAAGTCTTAGACCTCAGCTCTTCATGTCAAGCTTCGAAAATGAGAGAAAGACTTTAAAAAATCAATAAATCTCTGGTTCCGCACTTTCTCTCACTATTGCCTGCGGACCCGCATCCCATGTTCATATTACCTGCGGACCTGCCCGCTCTGTCTCTAAAGGGGTGGGTGCAGACACCTTGTGAAAGTCAAAAATGCGCAAGTTTATTATAAAATAATCACTTTGGGTTAATTCTAGATGATTCTAGAAGGAATTGTGACATGGATGGTTCGCTCTTAGGTGGTTCATGCATCCCAAAAGAGAAGGAGCTAATCCCTTGATGAGAGGAGCTATCCCTTTGAAGGAGGGATTTATCCCTTTGAAGGAGGACCTAGTAACTTCCCTCCATTGCACTATAAATTAAGGCCTTGGGCTAGTTGCTAGAGAGGTTAGAAGCTAAACATTTTTGAGGGTAAATGCTGGTGGAATTGAGACTTCCTAGTTAAGCTTGAGAGGAGAGATCACATACCTTTTTTGGATTCATTGGGAGGTGAGTGAAACTTGTCAAAGTAGAGGAGACTTCTTGCTAGACCCTAGGAGGAGCTTGTACAACATCAAGGCACAAGTTGTAAAGTTCTTTTTTTTATTTGAATTAATACAATCGAATTCATTTTTATCAACAAATTGCCTTATGTCATTTGTTTCATGAATTCCTTGATCATCATGATAGGTATGCTTTATGATATTGGCTTTTTAGGTGCTATTTAATTTGTGTGCTTGTTTGTGTTTGCAGATTCGCGATGAGGGAGCTCATTTGGATCAAAGGAGCGAGGCTTCCACAAACTTGCATTGGACCCAAGGTAGGCCTAAAACACTTGTTTGCCTTTGTTTATGAATTGCATATTTAGAGAAATATAGGATTTGATTGGTTTGCTTGTCACTAGATATCTTTAGATACTAGGGATGTTGACCTTGTCCACAAGAACGACTCATTCCGTGTGACAAAATGGCGACTCCGCTGGGGACTTGATTTTTTCCTTGTTTTTGCTTTGACCTAAGAAACTGTGTTTTTGTTTCTGTTTTTGGCTTGTTGTGTGTGGAATTGGGTAGATTTAGTAGATCTTTGATTATTTTTTGTTTTTCATAACTTTGGGAGAGGACCACACCTTCGGCTTGCAACACAGTGTGGACCTATCCGCACTTTTTCTTTTCGCACAGAGCGGTACCGCACCTGTGTGAACTGTGGGCTTGCGGACCCTGCTAAAATTTTGAAAGACTTAAGATTTTCTCTTTCAGTCATTTTAGTTTTTGTTTATATGTTGTTATCCCCTGCCCAGACCTGCATATGACTTGTTAAGAACTTTCCTTAGGTTAATTCCATTAGTGTTAGGGTTTTAGGTGAAATTCCTAGAAGTTTGGTTGTCAGGCTTGATTTTCATTTTGGTCTTGTAGTAGCTCAAATGCCTAGAAGCTATAGAAGCCTCAAATCACCTTGGTTTTTACTGGCCTTCTTATGAGTCTGACCATTTGCAAAATCTACCTTTATTGAGGAACCCATCTTGTGTTTTCTCTTTGCGAACTTCGAAAATACTTGTGTTAAAAGTTTGGATTTCATTTTTAGAAAGAAAACAAAAATTGGTTGTTTTTTTACTGGTTTGTGATTCTGGACAAATTAGTCCTTAGTTTGCTTATAGCTAAGTAAAACATCCTTGAAAATAGATCTTGTAAGTTTTACTTCAAGTAGTTTTTTATAAGTTTATAGATCTCAAGATTTCATTTTTCCATAGTTTTGAGTGTTTTATAAAAATAAAAAGATCTCTTTTGGAAAAAGTTTGTTTTTGTAGTATTTGAATGTTTGAAAGAAAAAGGAAATTTTTGTGAATATAACTAGTTGTATCGTTTTTTAATGCATTGGAAAAGACAAAAAGCTCTTCTTTTTATTTGTTTGTTTAGGAAAATATTTGTAATTACAAGTATTTGCATTCTCAAACTCTTTCCTAGCTAGAAATTCATTGAAGGGAAAAGATTGCTTAATCATCTTAAGTGCATTTTTTAGTGATTTTGAGTCGAGTCTTTACCCCACAAGTTTCATCTCCGCACCTATTGACTTAAATAAAAACCAATAAAAATAATGCTTAAAGTAAAATCTATCTAGTAATCTTTTTATTTCTAGGGCTCTATTACACCAACATAGCTTAGGCTAGTGTCTTGGAGTAGGGAGTAATTAACTCTCCAAGGCAGTAAAACAAACAAGTAGCTGTATCTTGTGGTAGGAGAAAAATCCAATTGTTACATCTATGCTCTGGGAAAGCTCCTCTTAAAGGAGAAGCACGAGATCGTGTTCGAACCAGTGTGGGAATCAATCCTTCCTCATTGGGAACGACACCAGATATTCATGTATTAAAAACGGTAAACCTCGGATTAACCATTGTTGAGGAGCCTAGCGTCACTTGTTGGTAAACCTTGGATTATGTCAAGGAGCCTTCAAGGGGATTGAGCTTGTTACTCTTCCCTTGCATGCGTATTAGATCGTAGACTGTTCCCCCATGTATATTTGTTTCCGTTGGTAACCATAGTGACCATATTATATAGGATTCTTCCTAAGGTGACAGTGGAGGGAAGATCCCACTATACCTGGAGCAGACGTTGGCTAGACTCACTTGGATTTTCTGGGGGTTTCTCTTCACTCGAGACGGTTTAGTGGAGGAACTTGTGCCAGTCTATTCATTAAGCAGGTTGCCGGGGTAGCTGTTCCAACTGCCATTTCTGTATTGAACTCTGCGACATTGGATTTCATCACCAACTAGTGTTTTCAATACGGAAAGTTACTGTTTGTGTGTGGTTTGATCTCCTAAATTCTTTAGGCATGTGATTCAAATTTCTTTGGTTCTTTAGAGACTTTAGGTGGTTTTCATTGAGACTTTTCTTTGTTTGTGTGTGAAGTAGTTAAAATATTTAACCGTGGCTGAATTACCGAGGAAGTCCCGTAGACTTCGGGGCCAACCTCCTGAGTTTTCACCGAGCCAACCTGAAGGGCTACAAGCCCTTATTACTCCTAGAGACAGTAGAGTAGGATCACCTGAAGAAGGAGAGTCTTCTTTAGTGGTACATCCTGATTTTCAAGCTTTAGTAGCAGATTGTCATCCACAATCTGTTTCTATTTTCGAAGTTACTGGTAGTGCTTCATCTACTAGTGAATTAGGTGAGGAACCTAAAATATCTGAACCTGAAACTGTATTTGCTGCTACTCCAACATCGGGGTTTACCTCTCCAACTTTTAGTGGTCTTGGTTCACCCAGGGTAGAAAGAATAACTAACCAAAATCTTCCTTCTAGACTAATAGCTATTGAAGAACTTGCTTCTCTAGAAGAAGAAGGTATCCCTATCCCTGAAAATCAACCTGTTATAGAACTTAGGGAGTGTGAATGAATCTTTTACAGTCCACCTAGGACCAACGCTTGGTATCTTTCATTGAGCAATTTTTTGGAAAACCCGGGACTAAGTTTTTCACCACCTCGTATTCCTTTTCACCCAACACCTAGGGGTTACTATCCTGTTATAGACATTTTTGTGCCTAACAGCATGAAGCATGAAATGTCAATAATCTAAGGGATCCAAAGTCCCTAAACATGCTGTTCCTACCCCTAGAGGAACAAGGTCAGCAAACCACAACACTAAATATCAGTTCTCCACCTGAAAACACTCAAAAACAAGCTAATTCTGGATCATGTCAACTGCTCCACTGAGCATCTGCGCTGAATGTCAACTGCTCCACTCTGTACCTGCGCTGAATGTCAACTTTAATGAAGGCTACCTGCGCTGGGCGAGATTGGCCAAGTGGCACAGTCATTCCTCAAGGTGTCAAATGCCCAGGAAGCTTCCAAAATGACACTTGGATCAGGGAATTCGCCTTGTGATGAGTAAGAGGATCTAGATCTCCAAGTGGAAGCAAGAACCTCCAAGTGGACTCAAGAACTGAAGAATAACTGAAGTGGGAGAGAACACTAGTCAGCTCCATGCCAAGCTCAAGCTGACTCATCCTTTCTCCAAATCTCCTATATATAGAGCTCTCTCATGAGGTCTAGGGAGGCTGGAATCTTGTGAATGTAAGGAAGCGCTGTTGGTTTGAGTATAGAATTATTGGGTGATTTGCTTGAAGGAGGTGAAGAGGAGATTTCTTTCTGCTGGGAGGTGTTGCTGGATTGGGCCTTTTATGGTTGTAACACTCTCAGAACTTTACTTCTTCCATTAATAAAGAATTTGAGGTTCTTCTATATGCATGTGTCTCAATGGCTTTTTGATACTTGTATATTTGATTTATTCTAATCCTTGAATCAGTTATGAATGTATGTTTCTTGTAGTTTCCCTCTCTTGCCATTTTGCAGGATCTTTGTGTTGCTGGGCCAGTGAAAGAGCAAGGAGCTGGGAGCAAGCAGCAAAGAAAGAAGATTGGATCAACCATTAGCGGAAGACAACGGTTAGTGGATCTCTTTCTCCCCTCTCTTACATCTCATAAAGAAGTAATCTCGAATAGCTTTGCATTCGGTTGTTGCTGAGGTACTATCACCCTTAGAGTGGGATAGGGTCATTCCGTATTGGATACTTTTCCCAACAACAAATTGGCGACTCCACTGGGGATCGTATCTTGTTAGTTGTTTGTGTTTTTGCTATTCATTTCATAAACACAGGGAGTACCGAATCGAACTGCATTTGGATCTTTCAAATGCAAAGTAGAGGGCAGCTACTCTAGCTCAGTTTCTGGGCATGTTTATGATTTGAAGAGCTGATCCACAAGGACTCTAATAAGATCTTAGTGATAGCTTTTCATCCTCCTTTTCATCCCTTAGTGTGTACTTGACTGATAGCTTCTGATTTGGCCAAAAACTGTGAATTTTTTAGCAATCTGTGACCCGGAAACCAAGAGAAACGAAAGTTTCATTCTTCAGTGCAGGCTATGTGAAGGCTGTCTGCATTTCAGCGCAGTTCTTGAAGGGGCTACCTGCGCTGAAGGTCAAACTGACAGTGTACTACCTGCGCTGAACCAGTGTTGCCTTGTGCTACTGGGGTTTCCTGCTGTTTCTTGCCCTGTTTTCACCCTTGTTTTTGCAGCCTGTTACCAGTCAATGTACCTATCTGAAACCAACTTTCCTTGCCACTATTCCGCCTCGGTTGTATAAAGAAACTGTATTTGTTCTTTGTGTATTTCTTGTATCATTTGCAGTTTCCCATAACGAAAGTGAACTAGTCTTGCTGTGGCCTCTTAGATCTGGACCTGTGAATAAGTGTCGTTTTGATCTTAAGAGTTAGTTTGTTTGCTATTCATAGCTGATTGAGCTTTTGCTTTCATCATATGGTTTGAATTTATGCATTTCTAGTGTCGAAACAAGTAAATCTTAAGGTGTCTTTTGATTTTGGACAAGTTTGTTTACTTTCGCTTGAAATTGAATTCGAAATTATACAACAACTTTCTTTTTGTATCGCACAAACATTAAGAAAGAGAAAAGAAATACCTGCATTTTGCATTTTGCATGTAAGTTTGCTTGTTGATTTAGGAAAAAGTGCATTAGTGAGTGCTCTTTGATCTGTGTGAAAAGATTTTGTCTCTCTTTTCCCTCAGTAGTTAAGATTTTCATAAGACGAAAAGATTGAAAAAGCTTGCTTCTCATCTTAGACTGCATTTAGGAATTTGTATCAAAACATCTCGTGGTGAACCTTGAAAGGCAAACTTTAAAAAGATCAACTTAAAATATATTGAATGAACCTAACAACGCTTTGAAACATAACGCAAACACATAGAGGTCTAAGCTAGAGACGTGTTCCGGCGTCGTTAAACGTAGTGACTGTCGATCTCGTGGGTGATTCCTCCTGAGAGTCGGTGGCACTAATACGGACTTGTGCTCCCATGTACCATCGCGTATATATTGGGAGACCCCTATAGGCATATATCTTTTATCCATAGGAAGCCGTGTCGGCCGCCCTACTGATCGCAATGCAGTGAACACAACATTCACGAAGATCGACCACCCGTACCGTAAAACGTATTCTGTGGCTTTGCGAAAGGTTTGGCACACCCTCTGCCTAGATCTCCAGAGCAGTTTCTTTTGGCCTTTTTCAAAATCTATAACTGAAAAGGTCCAACCGAGCATTTATCACTTCGGGCTTGTTAATACATCGAAGGAGACTAGAGTCATCTTTAGCTTTTTCTCGACTCTTAAAAAGTGAAAAAGCAAGTTGTGTCTAAAAGCGTCTAATAAAATTCATTCAATTCGGAAACACAAATTTCCCCTTTTAATATTTTAGTTGATCGAGTAATCCACAATCATGGAAGAAAGTCAATTGAAACCTCATCGTTCGTAGAGGCTTACGAGTCAACCGTCTTTGTCTCCGGAATCGAAAACAGTACGGACAAAGCGAACTCGTTTAACCGGTTCAAAATCTCCTATAAAAGTTAGAACAAGTGTTCCAACTGCATCTGAGGTTCCGGTTACTCCTAACATTTCTGGAAACCCTGCCTCTATAGAAGAAGTTCAACAGCCACAGAAGGACAGCAATACTGATCCTAGTCTGGGGGCAAATACTTGTATAACTGAACCAGTTCCATCTGTAACCGGTCCAAAGAGTTTTGTTCCTCAAACAACTGTCGCTGTCGAAACAACCACTTCTTCGGCACCAGAAATATTTTACGGACCTGACGGTCTTCCTCTTCCACCGGGTTGATTGCGATAGAGGAAATTGCAGAGGATCCGCAAGCAAGTACTCCAACTCATTTTGGAGTCGGGGTCACTCTATTTCCTTCATCTGAAGTTAATCCACCACAAGTGGAAGTTCCTGTAGAATCGCTAGGCAATCTATTGGATAGACTTAAAATGTCTGAACAACCGTCATCATCTAGGACTGTGTCAAATGACACAACGACAACAGAAGCCCCTGCCGTCACTCCAACAATGTTTTCCGGCATACCAGCTGTCCCAACTAGCTCGCAACAGCTAGAAGGAGTCCACCAAGGGACTATTTTAACAGTTTGGTCTGTTCCAGTTTGTTCATCCGGAGTAATACCCGGTAACTATTATGTTGAAACTCGCCAAATTGACCCATTTGGAGGTCAATCTGGGCCATCAATCCCCTTTAGTTCTGGATTGATACCGTATGGGGGGTAGTATGCCCTTTCATTACCCCCTCCGGGAGGGTACCCATACGTGAGTTCACAACAATGTTCAGGTTATACTGGAATTGCGTCAAGTAGTTGGGTACCTATGCTACCTCAACAACCAAGGGTTGTATATTCTATGCAACAATGTGTACCTGTGACGAACATCCCAACCACACCGGCTATTTTAACTGTGTCGCAAGTTCAAGTGATTCCTATTGCATGCCAACCTCAGATATCTCAGGTTGTAATGCAACAACCTCTTGAACATGGGTCACAACCACAATCGCCAACTGGTGGGGCGACACAGGTCCAAACGGGTACAATTACCCCACACCTCGGTCCAACGGTTAGCATAGCACAACAGAACATGGCGTCGCAACCGTGGCTTGTGCAATACCAACAACCGTAATTCCAGCAAGTGTACCAAGGTTCTGAGCAGCAGATCTTTGCGAACAGTGGACAACCATATATCCAAAACGGTCAAAACCAACCACTTTACAGTGGTCAAGTCCACCAACCGTATCAGTCATACCAACATCAATTACATTATGCTGGTATGCAAAGGCCCACTGCTCAGGCGATTCCATCGTACCCTGGTTACGCTTCGCCTAACCTGAATCAACAGTTGCCATTCGTGGCGATTTTAGGGTTACCAGATTTACACCGGTTAACCAACGATCCGATTGCTTACGCCCCTTGGTGGCCAGCGATTCCTCATAAACTTCCATCTGACATTCCTAAATTCAATGGAAATCCAGGTGAAGACCCATCGAATCACGTGATGACTTTTCATCTGTGGTGTTCGTCCAACACCCTTAACGACAATTCGATAAGGCTTCACCTTTTTCAGAGGACATTGACAGGTCCAGCGGCTAAATGGTATATTGAATTGCTAAGAGCCTCTTTCAACAATTTTAGTTCCCTAGCCACGACTTTCTTAACCCATTTTCAATTACCGATAAGGTATGAAACGGGAATAGAAATATTAACCAACTTCAAGCAGACAACTGCCACCCATATATCTGATCATATACATGAGTGGCGTCGTCGTCGTAGGATGGTGAAAACATATGTTCCCGATCAGCTATTAGCTGAATGGTTTATAAAGTCGTTACTTCCGGCCATTAAGGAAGATGTGGCCAAGGGGGGAGTCGTAACAGAGGAGCAAGTCATTGCTCGTGCACAGTATTTGGACTTAGTTTATACTCAGTCCGGCACGCTCTATGACAAAATACTTGATGCCCCTAGACCAGAGTTTTCAATTCCTCCCCCTCCTAAATCAAATAGTGACTCTCATGCCGGTGACGGTGTGATTGGCACGGCAAACGCGAAATCGATAAAGGCTTCATCAAAGAAAGCCCGTAAGAATTCGGATCAAAATGCAAAAGAAGAAATTCTTGCTTCGGAAGTAAATGCCGTATCGGAAGATAAAGGCAAAGAAACCAATCAACCAGGAAGCAAGAAGAGGCAAAACAAAGGGAAGAAGAAGAAACAGGGTGAGTCATCCCCTGGAAAAAATTCTTCAAACCTTCCCAGGAAAGGGAAACAAAATTATCCATGTCTAATATGTGATGATAAGGATCATACCACAAAGAATTGCCCATTCAAAGCTGAGATAAAGAGGTTCTTTAAAAGTTCCCAAACCTCAGCTGTGTTAACTGATCCATTTCCCAACCCAGGTCAAAATCTGGTTGATAGTGGAAATGCTTCCCCGTCGCAAGTGCTTATGTTGTCGGTTTCAAAACAGCAGAATGATGCTTTGATTTCGACAAGGAACAAAGATTATGGGAATCCTCAGCTGTCGAACGAAAAAGGTAAAGATCAACCAAGTAGTTCGACAAAAACTTGGACAGAAGTTGTAACACCCACCATCCCTGAATTAACAATAAAACTGCCAAAGGGTGTAGTACATAAGTCGACATTTAATCCTCGCGCCAGAGCAGCGCAGCATTATAATATAGTGGAAGATTTGGCCCAATCGCCATCTGCTATGTCGACTCTTGAGGTATTACAAAATTGTCCAACCCAAAGGCAGGTGTTGTTATCAGCAATTGGTGGGGTTGATCCTAAGGATTCCAATCTTGTATCCTTTGATCACAAAGGATACGATCCTCAGTTACCAGCTCAGCTAGCTTTCCTTATTCAAGTGAAAGCACTCAACAAAACTGTTCACAGAACAATAATTGATGAGGGAGCCTCGACATGTATTATGTCAATGAGTTGCTGGAAAACTTTAGGATCTCCAACCTTGTCGCGATCTTCGACGACATTAAAAGCTTTCGACGGAAGGACTTATACCCCGTACGGTATCCTTAATAACTTGAAAGTTGAACTAGGAGGAAAAATAGTAGAAATTGATGTAGAAGTCATTGATGGAAATCTTGACTATAACATCCTACTGGGTAGACCATGGATTTATGCCATGGCAGCTGTCGTGTCGACTTATTTTAGGAAGATCGCATTCCCATTTGAAGGAGGGATTACGATCGTCGACCAACAGAATTTCCTCCCTAATGGTTCACAAGTTACAGGAAGCATTCCCATGATCCATGAGAGCAACCATTCAATTCAAGATATCGGAGTAGGATTATTGAAAGACCCCACATTGATGGGAACTTTCGCGCTACCACCTCCTATTTATATGGGAAATATACCGTTTGTAGCAACCTGCAACATGATATCTTCCATGAAGGTCGACATGGATCGTGCAATGGTTTTGCCGCCAAGCCCTTTAGAAATATTGTAGCAATCAATGTTTCAAGCATGGGAGGCGAACCTGAATCAACGCTCGTCAAGCGTTTGGGTAGATAGGTCTAGAGAATATGGTACCTCATTAGATCCTTGGTCGAAAGTACATGGGACTGACGAAGGAATCTTACAATCAATGATGATTGAGGGGGCACCATGGAATGATCACCACCATCGTTCCCTTCTTCCGGAATATGAAGAAGATACTCAAAGTGACCTTTATCACCCTTCAGTTTTTGAATTCCTAACAAATACTGTAAATGCGGTGGATTCCGAGCGAAACCTATCCAATATTGAAGAGACTATAGCCATAAATATCTCGACCAAAACAGATGTTGTAGAGAATATTTATGTCGGCAAAGGTTGTTCCCCTTCAGAACTGGAAATATATAACGCTCTCTTTCGCGAATTTAGAGATGTCTTTTCTTGGTCATATGATGAAATGCCAGGCATTGACTCGAGTATCGTTGAAAATGAAATTAAAATGTATCCTGATGTCAAACTAGTAAGACAACGACTTCGATAGGTACACCCCAAGAAAGCCGCGGCCATTAAGGCAGAAGTTGAAAAACTCCTCCATGCTGGATTCATCTACCCAGTTCCTCTAACCGATTGGGTATCGAATATTGTCCCTGTTATGAAGAAACAAGGGACGATTAGAGTGTGTGTCGATTATAGGGATGTAAACCAAGCTTGTCCGAAGGACAACTACCCTACACCCTTCATTGACCAGATAATTGATGAATGCGCCGGATGTGAAATCTTTTCATTTATGGATGGATTTTCCGGGTATAATCAAATAAATATCCGCCCACAGGACCCGTCAAAGACTGCATTTATTTGTCCATGGGGCACATTCGCTTATCGAAAATTACCCTTTGGTTTAAAGAATGCAGGGGCGACGTTTCAGAGGGCAATGAATTATGCCTTCCATGATATCAAGAACATTGTTCAACCTTATCTCGACGATCTTCCGGCTCATTCGCGAAAGCGGACTGATCATCCGCAGCATTTAAGAGCGATATTTCTACGTTGCCGACACTACAAGATAAGACTCAATCCGTACAAATGTGTGTTTTGCGTCCGTTCTGGTCGTTTACTTGGTTTTGTATTCTCTAAGGATGGGATTCGTCTCGACCCCTGTAAGGTTCAGGCAATCATTAATTTTCCTCCACCTTCAAATTTGCTTCAGATTCAGAAACTCCAAGGGAAAGCAAACTTTCTGAGGAGGTTCATTCCAAATTACGCAGAACTTGCTAAGGGTTATACTCATCTTTTGAAAAAGGATGTACCTTTTGTCTGGGACCAGGTGGCGCAAGCTTCCTTTGATGCTCTGAAAGATTGTCTAGTAAAAGCATCATTAATGTACGCCCCGGACTATCAAAGAGATTTTAACCTGTATCTGGCTGCAGCGGATACGACCATTGCAATGGTTTTAGTTCAAGAAGTCGATGGAATTGAACATCCTATCTATTATTTAAGTAAAAACTTAAATGAAACAGAAAGTAAATATTCTTATGTTGAAAAACTAGCGCTTGCAGTTGTTCAAGCGATTCAAAGGTTTCGACATTATGTCCTCTTTCGGAAAACTACCATCTTGTCAGATTGCAACCCCATGACTTATATACTGTCGCGACAGTTGCTGGGGGGCAAGTATTCGAAATGGATAGCTATCCTTCAAGAGTTTGATCTGGAATTTGTAAAGTCCAAATCAAAGAAAGCTCTAGTTTTCGCAGAATTATTATGCGATCTCCCATTGTCGTCCAACGATGAAACATCGGAAGAGTCAATCGTGGACAAAAGTTTATTTCTGATATCCGTAAGCGATGAGTGGTATGGAGATATCATAGTTTATCTCCAAACCCAAAAGTTCAGGCCTAACACCTCTCGCTCCGAACAAAAACGTATACGATACCAAGCAAAAGACTACATGATCGTCGGTGATACACTTTACCGTCGTGGTGTCGATACAGTTCTGAGGAGGTGCCTTACCCATGAGGAGGCCGAAAAAGCCCTGAATGAGTGTCATTCAGGCGCATGTGGGGGGCATCAATCTGGATATGCAACAGCACAAAAAATCTTACGAGCAGGATACTTCTGGCCAACCATGTTCAAAGATTGCATAACCGCAGTCAGAAGTTGCCATGCTTGTCAAATTTTTGATAGCAAAACCAGACGACCACCCGCACCTTTACAGCCGATAGTTGTTGTTGGGCCCTTCGCCAAGTGGGGCATCGATTTCATGCAATGTAACCCCACCTCGACCGAGGGGCATGGGTATATTATAGTCGCTGTTGACTATTTTACCAAATGGGCCGAGGCGATGCCTACATTGGATAACACTAGTGAAACAGCTGCCCTTTTCTTTTTCAATCATGTAGTCACCAGGTTCGGCGTACCACAGGCTATAGTTACAGATCATGGGTCGCATTTTTGCAATCACATGATGGTCGAATTAGCTGCCAAGCTTGGGCTATCTCACGACAGCTCTACCCCATATTATCCGCAAGCCAACGGACAAGTTGAGGCAATCAACAAGGTCCTGAAGCGTATGTTGCAAAGGATGATCGGGGTTCATAAAAGAAGGTGGCACCTAATCCTGTACTCAGCCTTGTGGGCTTACCGAACGTCGGTAAAGAACACGACCGGGTTCGCACCTTTTCAACTGGTGTATGGCCTGGAAGCAGTCTTACCAATCCAGTGCGAAATTTCATCGCTTAAACTCGCAATTGATCTTCTCCTCGGAACTTCAGAAGAAGAGGCTCGTTTCTTGGAACTAATCCAATTGGATGAAACCCGTCGTGATGCCGCTTTGGCTAACGAAGCTCATAAGAAACGAGTCAAGGCTCAGTTTGACAAAAGTGTCAAACCCCGTGTCTTCTCAGAAGGTGATTTGGTCTTGCTTTATGACCAAGAATCCGATAAATTGGGAGCAGGTAAATTCAAGTCCTTATGGATGGGCCCCTATATTGTTAAAAGGGTGTTAGCAAAAGGAGCCTACGAGTTAATGGATTACGATGGAATTCCACTGGCGCAGCCCCGTAAGGGGCTGTACCTCAAGCGTTACTATGCATGCTTTTGTTGTATTTTGTTTTCGCTAAAGTATTTGTTCTGGTCAAGTGATCCACCTTTTCATTTATTGCAGATGTCGAACCTTCTAGACACATGTGTTGGATATGCCGACGGAGCGAGTCGTAGTTCGCGGAACCTATCCTCCGCAGCCTGGGCCATTTTTGATCCAAGCGGCGAGTTAGTAAGTTTCAGAGGTGTATGTATTGGGAAATCAACGAATAACATCGCTGAGTATAGCGCGTTGATAGAACTACTCTCTGATGCCATCACACGTGGCATACGCCGACCAATTGTCAGGCTAGACTCACAGCTCGTAATACTACAACTCAATGGTATATATTCTGTTCGCAATCCAGCTATTTATCGCATGTTCCTAAGGGTTAAGATCTTGGAAAGACGATTTGATTCAATTCAATATCAACATATTTCAAGAAACTTAAACACGTTAACTGACTCATTAGCAAACTATGTGTTAGATAGACATTTGCAACATTTATAAAAGGGACACATCATCAAAGATTGTACATATGGATCACATAAATCAACCAGAATAAAACTCGAAAATCAAAATATATATAAGCTGTTTATATAGTTCATACATAATGTTCTGTAACCAAGACAAAATTGGTCATATGACCTAAAAACTCAAAAAGATGCTAGGGGGCACCCTAGCCTAGTGGTGCTCATGATAGTACGTCACGGCCTGTGCAATCATGCGCAAGAGACGAGTCCATCGTCTAGGCACACCAATAGTATGCCGCTGCAGCTGTAAAGGTAACTCATCAATCTGTACATCCGGAAGACCACGAGTAAGGCTCTCAACCTGCTCCTGTACAGCTGTAAGGGTCTCAGTATCGTCAAGGTCGCGAATAACAGCTCTCCTAGCAGGTTCCACTGCCGGGGCAGCAACTGGCGGTCTCGGACGAACTACTGGATGAACAGGACCAATATCTGCATGCACCCAAGAGTACAATTAAAAGTCTTGATAGAATAAAGCACAACAACATTATAAATAAGAACAGTAAACAGTAATATGGTCAAAGAGTTTACCAATGGCGCCCCACTGTTCGCCATCTGGTAGAACCAAATCCAGATCACCTCGGAAATCCATACCCACATATGGATACTCAGAAAACGCCATCTCCTGGCACTCGAACCACCTAAAGAAGGCCTCAGTAAAAGTAATCTGAGGTTGACCAGCATGCCTGGACATGTGGTCGACCCACCTCTGCATGCGTGGCTCGGTCGGAGAAGGCAAGTCGAGTATGATGTACTGAGGCTGCATCAGTGGGATTTTCTCCAAGGCGAAGGCAGTCAGAATAGAACCAAACCCAAAGTTCTTCAGCTTCCCGTCCTTTACCTTGGTCAATTGACTTTTCATCTGAACAAGTACTGCATCACACCAGTTGAATACTTTCGGTTGGAGACACTCCAAGGCGTGCTGCATATAAGATCTGTTGGCAACATGTAGAGCTGCGCTGCCGGCCATCCTACCAATAGTGTACAGAATGGACCTGAGAGCCCGATCAGTAATCTCACGGATAACAATCTTGCCGTCTCTGCTCGGCTGAGAACCTTCCCTTCAATACTGGCGGACATAATCTCTGGTGGAATCGGTCCCCCGGGCCGTACCTGACAAGGAAATGGGGGCACCTTGTCTTGACAATCCAGTCAAGAAGTACATGTCCTCTATGGTCAAGGGGATGGACTTTCCCCTAATCTGGAATACTTGGTTAACAGGATCCCAAGCATCAAGCATATACTGCAGCAAAGAAATCTGTGCTCTCATACTAGAGATACAGAAAAACTTCAGCAGGCCACAGTTCCGCAGCGCGTTCACCGTGACCGGGTCATGGAGGGCAATCATGTCCTCCTCTTCATGTTCTTGTTCTCGCCATGTAAGGGACATTTTGTTCAGAGTTCCCTGCAAAGCAAACAAGAGAAGGAGTAAGTTCCTGATTTTGGTGAAAAACTGGCAAAAAATCATCAAAAAATGACCTGCAAGATCAGTTTTCTGAGCCCAGCGCAGGCAGAGAGTATCCCTCCTGCGCTGAAGGTCAGGCTGCCTTAAGGCAGCTTGACATTCAGTGCAGGTTTCGAAAGGGGAACCTGCGCTGAAGCTAGGGCGTTTTTGCAAAACCCCTGGGGCTCAGAAACACTGAAAAACAGGCCTAAAACTGGAAAATGAAACCATGAAAAGAAAGAGCTAGGGTTTAGCTCCTACCTGGTCCAGATGGTGCCGAAAATCGTCCGCAGAATCTCCCGGAATCAGCTGGTGAAAATCAAGGAAGAAGAGGCACCTCCAGAGCTCCAACAAACCAAATGCAAATGAAATGGTAAATGAGAGGTAAAAACACCTTTTTATGGCTTTTTACGTACTTCAAAGTGAAATATTTGGGTTATAATCTCATTTTCATGCAAATATTATTCATTTCTAACAAAATTTGTTGCAACAATTGGAAATGCAGTACTATACTTGAAAAGAGAAAAGCTAGTAATGGTAGAAAATCAAAATTTGACCATATAATCGAGCAGTTTTACCGCGGAATTTATGCTCGTTAAAAAATAGAAAAGTGAGATACGAGCAGTTTTAGCACATAGTTCATGCTCGTTAAAAAATAAACATAAGGTTGAGCAGTCAAGCTCATTAAAAAATGAACATACCCCGGTAAATAACCATTGTGATCGTAAATTTATTAGCCATAAAAAGCCTTGGTCGTGTTTTGCACCTGCCACCTCCATTCCATTTGGCCGATCATTCACCCCCATATGATTGTTTACCCATTTTGAGGAACAGCTACGAAGAGTGATTTCACCTAGCCATCCTTGTGACACTGCCGTGATTGGAAAATTCCAACATGTACCTGGAATCTGCTGCTATCCTTGTTTATCACTCGTTCCTCAAAAGACGAGTCTTCTTTGAGCTCTTTTCATTTGACTCGTAAAATATGAAAAGTTTGCCGAGTTTTGGCCTTCCAGCTCATTAAATTAACCGGAAGAGCTATCCCTCCTCTAGATTTTAATCTTTTTGGACCCGAGGGATTATTGCACAAAAAGGTCGAGCGCTTGTTTTATTCGGCTCGTTAAAGTTATCGAAAATTCATCCCTTCTGTATTGTTTTATACTTTTTCGGACTTAAGGGATTAGATGACAAAAAAGGAATTTTGGAGTTAACTTTCTGTACCTTTTCAGACTCTCTAAAAATGAAAAGGACTGAGTTTTCCTTGTCGTTAGACTCGTTAAAATGATTAAATAGCGACAAACTTGTCTTTAGACGAGAACGAGTTTCCCTATCGCTAGGCTCGTTAAAACATAGCAGTAGGCTTGCCCGAAGGGCAGGTTATAGAACGAGCATATGTTATCCTCCTCAAGCTTGACAAAAATAAAGAGGTACTGGTCAGAAATGACTGGGGAAAAATTGGGAGAACCTCAAAGCTTTAATGGTAGCAAGTCGCTCTTGAACATGACACTTTGTCCTCCGTATCACATCGGGTTGGGTTGTTTCATTCACCGGTCTCATCACCATGGTCTTCGCCACACCATCCACATTTGGGGTAATGCTACCGATCCATCGCATCAGTGTCGTTATATGTTCAAGAGATGTTGTTCAGAAAGAGTCAACCGTGTCCCATCCACTGCCATACATTATCCTTCATCCACCCATGATCGCCACCCTGAATCATATGTCACAGATTGTTTTCACCTCCACTAAAATCATTAGCTCCGTTCCGTGTCACTGATGTGGGATTCATTAAGGCCCTCCTTTGACGGATCACTTCTTGTCGACTTCAACTCATTATCCAAGAAGTTGATCTAGGGACAAACCCCCCAGTACTTTGAAGCTTGCATGCCTAAATGGAAAGTTTCTCACTTCCGGCGACAGGTATACATTAATGACCTTCGACCAGAAGATTTTGCATGGTGTTCGAAGCCAAGTCCTTTATTCACACCACGTGAATTGTACTGCAGTACCTTGAGGGTCATTATCATTATCGGTGATTCCTCTCGCGCTTGTTAACGGTTTTCATTATTGACCGGTAATCAAGCGATGTCTTTCCATGTTCGACTCCAACGCAATTCTCACATGGATCGACTTGTACTTTAGAGTGAAGATCGAACGAGTTTGAAGACCCCGGATCTAGTTTCATCCATCTGGGCTGTGATATATATTCAGGAAATATAAAGACATTTTATATGTACATCATTGCAGCAGATGATCATCCTACTCAAAGGATGATAATTTCAGCAAAGAATTATCAGTCTACCATCAGACGATCGTCTGTTCTATGTACCAAAATGAATTTATAAAGCTGAGCATGGGAATGCCCGCCTCAGCTAGATCATGAAAGCAGAATGAAAAATAATGTATTGTATTTTATTTTATTACAGGTCACCTCTCAGCGATTGAATGAACTTCGGATCCTCCTGATAAAGCATTTCACCCGATAAACGACCTCATACTTTAGGGGGGCAACTGTTATAGACATTTTTGTGCCTAACAGCATGAAGCATGAAATGTCAATAATCTAATGGATCCAAATTCCCTAAACATGTTGTTCCTACCCCTAGAGGAACAAGGTCAGCAAACCACAACACTAAATATTAGTTCTCCACCTGAAAACACTCAAAAACAAGCTAATTCTGGATCATGTCAACTGCTCCACTGAGCATCTACGCTGAATATCAAGTGCTCCACTCTGTACCTGCGCTGAATGTCAACTTTAATGAAGGCTACCTGTGCTGGGTGAGATTGGCCAAGTGGCACAGTCATTCCTCAAGGTGTCAAATGCCCAGGAAGCTTCCAAAATGACACTTGGATCAGGGAATTCGCCTTGTGATGAGTAAGAGGATCTAGATCTCCAAGTGGAAGCAAGAACCTCCAAGTGGACTCAAGAACTGAAGAATAACTGAAGTGGGAGAGGACACTAGTCAGCTCCATGCCAAGCTCAAGCTGACTCATCCTTTCTCCAAATCTCCTATATATAGAGCTCTCTGATGAGGTCTAGGGAGGCTGGAATCTTGTGAATGTAAGGAAGTGTTGTTGGTTTGAGTATAGAACTATTGGGTGATTTGCTTGAAGGAGGTGAAGAGGAGATTTCTTTCTGCTGGGAGGTGTTGCTGGATTGGGCCTTTTATGGTTGTAACACTCTCAGAACTTTACTTCTTCCATTAATAAAGCATTTGAGGTTCTTCTATATGCATGTGTCTCAATGGCTTTTTGATACTTGTATATTTGATTTATTCTAATCC
Source organism: Pinus tabuliformis (assembly GCA_031772625.1). Classification (NCBI taxonomy): domain Eukaryota; kingdom Viridiplantae; phylum Streptophyta; class Pinopsida; order Pinales; family Pinaceae; genus Pinus; species Pinus tabuliformis. Next base: position 1,967,239,608 of record CM062817.1, on the reverse strand, counting down.
TTGAATCAGTTATGAATGTATGCTTCTTGTAGTTTCCCTCTCTTGCCATTTTGCAGGACCTTTGTGTAGCTGGGCTAGTGAAAGAGCAAGGAGCTGGGAGTAAGCAACAAAGAGAGAAGATTGGATCAACCATTAGTGGAAGACAACGGTTAGTGGATCTCTTTCTCCCCTCTCTTACATCTCATAAAAAAGTAATCTCGAATAGCTTTGCATTCGGTTGTTGCTGAGGTACTATCACCCTTAGAGTGGGATAGGGTCATTCCGTATTGGATACTTTTCCCAACAACATATCCTCTGTTAAATATGTCAAGACAGTCGTCCATGTTTTCTCAATCTCCGGAAACCTTTTTGTACGGCGGTCCTTCTGTTCCCTCTAGGTATCAGTCACTTTCTGGAACTTTTTCGGGAGCATCTCCTCAACCTATTGAACAAGGGTTATTAACTGGAAATAATGGAACTAAGCCGTTGAGTGTAGAAGATATTCTCATGATGTCAGGTACTATTCCTAATCCTCAACCTCAAGGTGGTCAGTTATCGCCTGGGGAGCAGCCTCAAAGTTCTCAAGTATCGCCTAGGGGGCAACCTCAAGGTGCCCAATTTGCGCTTGGGGGGCAACCTCAAGGAAAATACATACCTACAGGACAGTACGTTCCTAAAGGTCAACCCTAGACTCAATATGTACCTCAAGGTCAACCCCAGTATCAATATGTACCTCAAGGTCAACCCCAGTATCAGTATGAGCCTCAAGGTTATCAACCCCAAGGTCAGTACCAAACCCAAGGTTACCAACCACCTTCTGGTCAATCATATGTTCAAGGAACTGGAAACGTAGCGTTGAATTATCAACCCTACCCTCAACCCGGTTATGGTCCTCAATATTCTCAACCTGTTATGGGTCTGTACCCCGGAATGAACTTAGTGTGGGATCCATCACAATCTCAATAGATCTTGCAACCGAATGTACAGTTGTCATCTCAAACTAGACAACCCTTGGTTTCTGGTTCACACCACCAACCCGTCCAGTCTACCATTCAAACATTTGCACCTTCTATAGTTTCTCAGCCTGGGCCTAATACGCCTCGTACTCCGCCTCAAACAGCTGCTGCGACTACTACAACATCTGTTCCATCTACCCCACCTACTTCTGTGTTCGAAATAATACTGAGAGGGGGGGTGAATCAATATTATCAGGTTCTTTTAACAAATCTTCCTTATTTATACTTTGAATTATTTTTGCATATCAGTACCATAAAATAATAGCATGAACAAGAAAAACAAATAGTCACACCAAAGAACACTAGATATAAGGTGGAAACCCAATGTGGGTGAAAACCACCTGCTGCAATATGTCTCTATCTTCTTTCAAATTAGAAACTCCTTTTACAATGATTTTGTACTGGTGTAGTCCTTTACCAGTACACAGGCTGCAACCTGCAGAGAGCTACAACTCTCTCTCGTTTTCCAATCTCTCCTGGAAGGGAGCTACAACCCCCTACTTCTTTTCTTACAAGGACCACTTTTCATAAATTTTCAAACTGGATCCATAAACATCAAATGATCATCAAGTACTTGTAAATTACACAGTCAACTGCAGTAACCAGATCAACAATAACATAACTAAACCCAGAACACCTTATCAACAGAAAAATTCAGTCAACAGAAGATCTTAAGATACACAGTTTTTCTTTCTCTGGCCTGCGTCACTACGCACTTCACCTTCTGCTTCCCTGCGTATACCTGCAGAGAGCCTTCTGCTGCACCGCGTGCCCACGCACTGCTTCTTCAGTCGCGATGCGTAATGTTACAGTAGGTACGCACCCAGAGACACTATCGCGCTGCGTACTATTACTATAGCCACGCACTCATAGATATTATCGCGCCGCGTACCTTTACTGTGCGTACGCACCTAAACCTCTGTCGCACTGCGTATCCACGCAGTTCTCCTTCTTCTGCTCTACATACCCACGCAGCTCTCCTGTTTCTCCTCTACGTACCCATGCACTTGCACCATTGATCGCCTGCGTACTTCTGATTAGGGCCGAATTGGCAGTTCACCAGTGTGCCACAGTTAGTCAGATGCCCAGATCTGATCATGCGCTCGAGAGATCACCCTTCACAGATTCGCTTTCAACTTCACTTTCATATAGATCAAGCTTTTAAAACAATAACCCAATATTTCAAATCTTAAGATATTCAATTTGCAAAAGATGCATAGCCAAGTGATCTCCTTTGCTTTATATAGGCAAGCTCATCTTAAAATCATGGATCAATACCATAGATAACCAATACAAGGGGCCCAAAAACATGGGGCTCAATAATAATAATAATATAAAACAATACCACGGGCCAAAACCATAGAATCAAGAGAGGCGGGCTAAATACCACGGGCCAAACATAGGAAACCCCACATGAACGTGCTTCTCTACCTTGAAGTAAGTGAAACTGGGGGTACGCACCCTCTGAACGGGTGACCTGCGTGGGTGGCCATAGTTCCTTCACGGTGTACCTGCGTGTATGCATCTTCTGAACTATTCTCCTGCGTACTTCTTAATTTTCAACATTTTGAGAGCCTGATCAGAGCATTGCCACTTGAGGGTGTTGCCATCAAGTACAACATCTGTAACATAGAGCCATACCAGAATCATAATGCCAACAATCTCCCCCTTTGGACTTGATGGCAACTTCAAAATCTTCAGCTTCGTTCTCCCCCTTTGACATCAAGGGCAAAGGGTTATGCTCCCCCTAAGAACATGCTCCCCCTGAATATGAACGGGATCTGCAAAGAAGAACCATAATCCACTAAACACCATAAATGACCATGAAAGAGATAGAGACATATTGCAGCTATAATCAGACCAACATCCATGATCTCCTTCTGTACATCCTCCATAATGCCAACAATGCATTATATGCTCCCCCTGAACCTGTGCCATTCAATCTTCAACCAATCCGCAACCCAGCACATGTACGCATATACCCCAGACGAACCATGCGTACAACCATCAATCAGAAGAGTTTCAACAATAAGATGATGCATCAACAACTCCCAGCTTTTCCCTGAGGTATTCAAAAGTCTCCCTGGGCAATGGTTTGGTGAGTATATCAGAAACTTGTTCCTTAGAAGGAACATACTCCAACTTGACCTTCTGTTCAAGCACTTGTTCCCGGAGAAAATGATATTTGATTGGTATGTGCTTGGTTTTTGAATGCATGACAGGATTCTTTGAGATGTTGATTGCACTTGTGTTATCACATAAGATGGGGATAGGTGGTGTACAAGTGATTTGAAAATCCTGCAAAGTCTACATCATCCAAAGGAGCTGAGTGCACCAAGATGTAGCAGCAACATATTTCGCTTCGGCTATAGACAAGGCAATCGAACTCTGTTTCTTGCTGAACCAAGATACTAGTCTGGAAGCCATCAAGAACGCACCACCACTTGTGCTTTTCCTGTCATCCACACTTTCGGCCCAATCTGCATCTGTATAAGCATGAAGTGTGAGATCTGTATCTCTAGGATACCATAAGCCATAATTTTGAGTCCCTTGAAGATATTTGAAAATTCTCTTCACTGCCTGAAGATGAGTCTCCTTCAGATTTTCCTGAAATCTTCCAACTATTCCAACAGCATGCATGATGTCCGGTCGGGTACCTGTCAGATAAAGTAAACTTCCAATCATAGATCTGTAGGTTGGTTGATGCACTGCTGCAGATTCATCATTTGCACTGAGGCTACATCCTGTGACAATGGGTGTACATACTAGTTTTGCATCTTCCATGCCATATTTCTTCAAAATTTGTTTGAGATACTTGGTTTGAGACAAAAAGATCCCTCCTTCTTTTTGTTGGATTTGCAAACCAAGAAAATATGTCAGTTCTCCCAGCAAGGACATTTCGAATTCTTTCTGCATCACCAAGGCAAAGCTTTGACTCATAGCTTCTTCATTGCTGCCAAAGGTAATGTCATCTACATACACAACAAGTATTACCAATTTGTCATTTTCAACTTTTATATAAAGATTGCTATCTGCTGATCCTTTTGAAAAACCTTGTTGATGAAGATATTTGTCCAAACGATAGTACCAAGCCCTTGGAGCTTGTTTGAGACCATAGAGAGCCTTTTTCAATCTGCATACAAGATTTGGATCATTTCCAAGAATGAACCCATCTGGCTACTCAATGTATACTTCTTCTTCCAAGTCTCCATTCAGAAAGGCTGATTTCACGTCCATTTGAAATACTTTGAAGTTTTGAAAGGTTGAGAGAGCAAGGAACATTTGGATGGCCTCAAGTCTTGCAACAGGAGCAAAGGTTTCTTCAAAATCTATTCCTTCTTGCTGCGCATACCATTTACAAACAAGTCTGGCCTTGTTTCTAATTACTTCTCCATTTTCATTCAATTTATTTTTGAAGACCCATTCTGTCCCTATAACATTCTTATCTTTTGGTCAAGGAACCAACTCCCAAGTGTTATTCTTTTCGATCTGCTCAAGTTCTTCATCCATTTCTTTGACCCAACATTCATCTTTGCATGCCTCTTTCACATTTTGTGGTTCAGTGGAAGAGAGTAATGCCAAATAGCTTGAAGGTTCTGCAATTGTTCTTCTTGTTTGTACACTTGCTTCTTTCTGCCCCACAATCTGAGATTCTGGATGATTCTTCTGAACGTATCTGGATGGAGTCTTCTCTTCTATTCTTGTCTACTCCTCTGGTTCTTCTTGAGGTTCTTCTTGTTCATCATTCTGTCTTTGAGGGTAGCCTTCATCTTCTTCGATGTCTTCATGATGTACTTTCTTAGGAATGTATCCCTTCTCATCAACCACTACATCAATGTTGTCAACAATTCTGCCAAGTCTTTTATTGTAGCACTTGTATGCTTTGTTATGTGGAGAATAACCAAGAAGAATGCCTTCATCTGCTCTAGGTTCAAGTTTGCCAAGTTGCTCATCAGTATTCTTAATATAACATTTGCTCCCAAAGATTTTGAAGTGCTTTACCGAAGGAGTCTCACCACACCAGAGCTCATGAGGGGTTTGAGTGCTGTTCACCCGGACATTTGTTTTGTCGATAACACAAGTGCAATCAGCATCTCAAAGAATCCTGTCATGCATTAAAAAACCAAGCACGTACCAATCAAATATCATTTTCTCCGGGAACAAGTGCTTGAACAGAAGGTCAAGTTGGAGTATGTTCCTTCTAAGGAACAAGTTGTTGATATACTCACCAAACCATTGCCCAGGGATACTTTTGAATACCTCAGGCAAAAGCTGGGGATTGTTGATGCATCATCTTATTGTTGAAACTCTTCTGATTGATGGTTGTACGCATGGTTCATATGGGGTATATGCGTACATGTGCTGGGTTGCGGATTGGTTGAAGATTGAATGGCACAGGTTCAGGGGGAGCATATAATGAATTGTTGGCATTATGGAGGATGTACAGAAGGAGATCATAGATGCTGGTCTGATTATAGCTGCAATATGTCTCTATCTCTTTCATGGTCATTTATGGTGTTTGGTGGATTATGGTTCTTCTTTGCATATCTGGTTCATATTCAGGGGGAGCATGTTCTTAGGGGGAGCATAACCCTTTGCCCTTGATGTCAAAGGGGGAGAATGAAGCTGAAGATTTTGAGGTTGCCATCAAGTAGAACATTTGTAACATAGAGCCATACCAGAATCATAATGGCAACATTCTGGAGTATCGACAACTCCGGTTTCTACTGTTCCTGTATCTACTCCTTAGACATCTTTACCTCACTCTGGATCCATGATTCAGACTTCGGTTCAAATGCCTGTAGGACAACCTGGTCCAAGTACGGTTGTCACAAGCCAACCTCAATTTACTTATCAACCATACCAGGGACAGTACCAATTCGGCCATGTTGTGCAGCAGCCAGTCTATCAGTATCAACCGTACCCTGGGTATACATATCAACAACCTCAACAACCCAAGTACGGTCCGGTTAATCCTGGTTTTTCGGGAGGATATAATATCCCAAATGCAATTCCAATTCCTAGTTATCCTCGATATCCTCCTCCTGGGGCTGGTCTCATGACCCAGGGTTTCAGGGACCCTAATCATCAGTTACCATTTATCGCAACTTTGGACTTGCCTGACTTGTCGCGCCTTACAAATGATCCAATTAACTATCTTCCGTTTTGGCCGCCAATGCCGAATAAGTTGTCTAGTGATATTCCTAAGCTTGAAGGCAAATCAGGAGAGGGCTCATCGAACCATGTGATGACTTATCACCACTGGTGTGCGTCTAACTCCATTTCAGATGATTCAATCCATTTAAGGCTTTTCCAGCGCACTCTAATTGGTCTTGCGGCCAAGTGGTACATTGAGTTACCGCGAGCCACTTTTTATAACTTTAGTCAGTTAGCTACTTCATTTTTAACTCATTTTTAGTTGCCAGTCAGATATGACAATGGCATATAATTATTAACTTCACTAAAGTAGTCGACATCCACTTACATTTCAGATCACATTCATGAATGGAGACGTCGACGGAGTTTAGTGAAAGTTTTTATCCCAAATTAGATCTTAGCTGAATGGTTTGTGAAATCTTTACTGCCGAAGATCACTGAGGATGTAGCTAAGGCCGGAGTCGTTACTGAGGAGCAAGCAATTGCTCAAGCACAGTACCTTGACTTAGTTTATACGCAGTCAGGTACATTACACAATAAAATCCTCAATCTTCCTAAGCAAAATCAAATAGCTGCAGCTCCTTCAGGGTCTCATGCCGCTAATGGTATGATTGGTATGGTTAATACCAAAAGTAAGAAGAAGTCTTCCAAGAATTCTTCTCCCATCATAAGCTTGCCAGATTCCCCGACAGGAGATTCTGCAACGGAAATTTCCACTGATATTCATGTTGTAGAGTCATCTATGGCCAAATCAAAATCCGGCGGTAAGAAGAAAGGGAAGAAGAAAAATAAAATATATAAAAATTCAAAAGAGAAACCAGAAAAAGCAGAATCTACTGATGAGAGACACAAACCTCGTTATCCTTGTCTCATTTGTGATGAAGAGCATTTTATAAGATATTGCCCTCATCGTGCAGAGGTTGCGAAAATTGTCAAGGGATCCCAAACTCCTATTGTTTTGAAGGATCATTTTCCAAGTCAAGACAGTAAAATGATGGGTTCTTCCTCAAATGCCTCTGAGGAACCCATAATGATGATGTCCCATGTTAGGATTGCCACTTGATCGCATGATTATGGTAGTAAAAGTCCTGTTGATGGCAAAGAAGTAGAATCTTCTCATTTGAACCCATCAATTTCAGCTCCCGGTTCCGATCCGCTACAGATCAAGAAACCTAACCCAGACTTAGTAATCAAACCGCCCACCAAGGGTATACTTCGAAATTCAGCTTTCAATCCACATGCGAGAGCGACTCAGAACTATAACATTGTTGAAGATTTAGTTGTTTCACCTTCGGCAATGTCGGCTTTGGAAGTGCTGTAATCATGTCCATCACAGCGTAAATTACTATTGTCGGCTATAGGAGCTGTTGACGTTCAGGACTCGAACCTTATAATTTTTTTATCTAGAAAATAGTACACCGCGCTTACCTCATCAAATGGCTTTCTAGATCCCAGTGTTAGTAAAAAACATACCTATTTATAGGACTATGATTGATGAGGGAGCCTCAACGTGTATTATGTCAATACAATGTTGGAGATCGCTTGGTTCTCCTTCACTAAATCAATCCCCAACGATTATAAAGGCCTTTGATGGCCATGGGTTTCATCCTTTTGGCATTCGATAGGATCTACCTATAGGGGTAGAAGGAAAAACTGTTAATCTAGATGTGGAGGTGGTTGATGCCCCTCTGGATTACAGCCTTCTCTTGGGTCGTAGTTGGTCTTATGCTATGACAGTTGTCATTTCATCAGTCTTTTGGCTTATAAAGTTCCCTCATAATGGAAAGATCGTAACTATAGACCAGCTAACTTACTTTTCATCTGACCCAGCCTCTTCTGAAAGTATTCAGCATGTCGGCAAAACGACTATCCCGTATAAGGATGTTGGAGTAGGACTAGTTAAAGATGCTGGTTTACTGGGAACTTTTCCTTTTCCTCCTATCAGCGCATTGTCTTCTACCGAAACCATTCATATGATTTCGTCAGACACTATTGTTTATGATGATCCTTGGATCGTACCTTCTGAATCTGAGATAGACTCATTTGGTGATGTTATGCCTTTGAGTCCATATGAAATTGCGTATCAGGCCGTGCAGTCACTTTCTGACCCATTTTCAACCAAAATTGACTTAATGAATGTCATCCATGAGGAATAACTTTCAACATCAAACTCGGATTCTACAACGTTTTCTGAACTTGTTCACACTGATGAGCAAATTCATGAAATCCTATGTGTCGACAATTTACCATGGGAAGATCTTCATCATAGATCTTGATTTTTACCTGAGAGTGATCGTTTTGAAAATGATTTTTCATCTATTTTTAAAACTGAATATGTAAAGGAACCTCAGAATCCAATGAACAATCCTGATTCAGAGTTAAATTTGGGAAACATTTCTCGAACTATTCCTATTGATATTTCGGTTAAGCCTGGAATTGTTGAAAACGTTCATATAGGTCCCTCTTGTACGGAAGATGAAATTCAAACATATAAGGCCCTATTTCAAGAATTCTGGGACGTGTTTGCCTGGTCATATGAGGAAATGCCATGAATCAACCCCGCAATTGTTGTTCATGAAATCAAGACTTACCCAAATGCTAAACCCGTCTGGCAATGTTTGCGTCAGATCCACCCACGAAAAGTCGCTGCTATTAAATCAGAAGTTGAAAAATTACTCAAAGCAGGTTTCATTTATTCGATTTTGTTAATGGATTGGGTATCGAATAACGTTCATGTTAACAAAAAGCAAGGGACAATAAGAATATGTATCGATTATAGGGACATTAATCAAGCCTGTCTAAAATACAATCACCTAACTCCTTATATCGATCAAATCATTGACGATTGTGCCAGCAGCGAAATATTCTCCTTCATGGATGGTTTTTCTGGATACAATCAAATCAATATTCTACGTACTAATCAACCAAAAGCGGCTTTCATTTGTCCATGGGGGACATTTTCTTATTGCAAACTACCTTTTGCACTCAAGAACGCCGGGGCAACTTTTCAAAGGGCCTTGTCTTTTGCGTTTCATGACATCAAGCACATTGTGCAACCCTATCTCGATGATTTGCCTGCTCATTCATTACATCGAGCTGATGATCTCATCCATTTATGAGCAATCTTTATGAGGTGTAGGCATTATCGGATTAGGCTGAATCCACACAAGTGTGTTTTCTGTATAGAAATGGGTCAGTTACTGGGGTTTGTTGCTTCGAAAGCTGGTATTCGCGTCGATCCCTCAAAGGTTGAAGCTATTGTCAAATTGCCTCCTCCTTCAAGTCTTCGCCAACTCCAAATTTTGCAGGGGAAAGAAATTTTTTTATGTCGATTCATTCCTAACTACGCCGAGATCACAAAGGGTTTTACCTGGTTGTTGAAACAAAATACTCCATTCTATTGGGATGAGATAGCTAAGAAATCTTTCGATGCACTAAAACATGCGTTGACCCATGCACCGTTATTGCATCCTCCCAACTACAATCAGAACTACTTCTTGTGTCTCGCCGCCTCACATTCCACCATCGGAATGTTGTTAGTTCAGGAAGATGAATTCGGTACTGAACATGTGATATATTACCTTAGTAGAACTTTAAATCCAACTGAGCTAAAATACTCACATGTGGATAAATTGGCATTGGCAGCTATACAAGCTGTCCAACGTTTTCGTCATTACATTTTACTACGTAAAACTACAGTAATGTCTAATTGCAACCCTAAGATATATATTTTAATCAAGCAATTGCTAGGGGGCAAGTACTCCAAATGGATTGTGATCCTGCAGGAGTTTGACCTGGAATTTGAAAAGTCTAAGTCGAAGAAATCTTTAGTTTTTGCGGAGTTAATGTGTGACTTCCCGCGTGCTGACACGGAAACTGTGGTGGAGGAGCCCATTGCAGATGAATCCTTGTTTCTAATCAGCACTTTAGATCCATGGTATGGGGATATCATTGTTTATCTCTAGACCTAATCCTTTCGGCCAGAAATTTCAAGGTCAAAACGTCAGAAAATACGATTCCAGTCCCAACAATTCAAAATTATTGGAGATACTCTTTATTGTCATGGGGCAGACTATGTTTTTCGACGTTGTTTAACTCACAAGGAAGCTGAAATGGTTCTTAATGACTGTCACTCTGGAGCATGTGGCGGTCATATGTATGGGTATGCCATAACCCAAAATATATTGTGTGCTGGCTACTTCTGGCTGTCATTGTTTAAAGATTGTATTAACGCGGTTTGAAAATGCCACAACTACCAAATTTTTGATCAAAAGATGCACGCTCCACCTGCTCCTCTCCACCCTATCATTTCTGTCAGTCCTTTCGCAAAATGGGGCATCGATTTTATTACATGTAACCCTCACTCGGCAGGGGGGCATGTGTATATCATCCTTGCAGTAGATTATTTTACCAAGTGGGCTGAGGTGATGCCAACATTTGAGGCAGACGGCAAAACAGCTACGATTTTCATGTTCAATCATATAATTGCTAGGTTTTGTGTTCCACAAGCGATTATCACTGATCATGGGCATCATTTTTGAAACGTTATGATGAATGAACTTACAGGCCAGCTTGGCTTGTGTCCTGATAGTTCAACTCCTTATTATCCACAAGCTAATGGTTTGGTTGAAGCCATCAAAAAAGTTCTAGTCATCATGATCCAGCGAATCATTGGGATTGATAGGTCGAATTGGCATAACATGCTATTTTCAGCGCTTTGGGCGTATCGAACCTCAGTAAAAACGTCAACCGGTTTCACTCCTTTCCAACTAGTTTATGGTCTGGAAGCTGTGTTACCCATTAGATGCGAAATCCCATCATTGCAAATGGCCATCGAAGTACTTCTAGCCACTGCCAAAGAGGAAAGACGTTTGTTATACTTGGCTCAGCTAGATGAGAATCAATGCGATGCTGCATTAGCGATCGAAACTCATGCAAAACGTATTAAAGCTCAGTATGATCGAAATGTGACCCCTCGAAATTTTTTGGAAGGAGACCTAGTCTTATTATACGATCAAGCAAATGGTAAATTAGGCGCTGGGAAATTCAATGCCTATGTGGCATGGTCCTTATGTTGTTAAGCGAAAGCTAGCAAAAGGGGCCTATGAATTGGTAGACCTTGACGGGGTCTCTTTAGGTAAACCCAGAAATGGTCTTTACCTGTAGAGGTATTATGCTCAAAAATGGGTGTGGGGATTTTTAGTTAGGTTAGTTTTCTTTCTAGCTGGTGTGTTTTAGTTTAAAAAGTGTGCTTAGCTTAGAGAGTGTTTTTTCGTCATTATTCCTGCTTATCTTGGTTTTACTCTTGATATTGTAGATGTCGACGCCTCTCCAAACATACATTGGTTTTGCTGATGGTGTTTGTCGTAATACACGGAATATTTCTTCCGCAGCCTAGGTTATCTATTCGCCCTCTGTTGAGTTGGTATCTATGCATGGGGTAAGCCTCGATCAAACAACAAACAACATTGCTGAGTATAGTGCAGTGATTGAGTTATTATCTGAATCTATTTCATTTGGGATTCAAAGTTTGATAGTGAGGTTAGATTCTGAACTCATTGTATTACAGCTTAATAGAGTATATGCCATTATAAATCCAGTGTTATATTGAATATCAACATATTCCAAGATCTCTAAATACATTAGCAGAAGAAATTGCTTCTCGAATGTTAAGTAGACACTCACAATAATCATACATGTAAATTTAAAAACATTTCATAACATGTTTTACAAGATAAGCTGGTAATAGTGATATAGTATAACATAGGAGTGTGTCAAAATATACATCGTCCTTGATCATAGGTTGAAAAACACCTTATGATTGGCAAAAATGATAGTACAAAAAGCAAAAAATGTCATATGTGTCTACAATAGGCGATCATCCCATCACTGGTGATGATCTCGATAAGAAACCACTGTATGGGCCACCTTACAAAGGAACCTCCTAAAAGGTCTTGGGACCCCAATCACACAGCGCTGTAGTCGAAGAGGAATGTCATCTATGCCGGTCTCCGGAATGTCTCCTGTCAAGCGCTCTAGATGGCTCTCCAATTCGGCCAAGGTCTCTGCTGATTCGTCCTGTGGGGCTGGTGCCGCTGCAGCTGGTTGTCTCCTCTCATAGGGCTGGAGATTGGCTGGTCGCCGTGGACCAACATCTGCATTTGGAACTTTTTACTATCAATTTTGAGACGAGATAAAAACAAAAAAAAAAAATTAGGAAAATGTTGAAAATGATTTTACCTTAGTCATCCCATTACTCTCTTGGTGGAAGAGCCATGTCTGGGTCACCACGAAAATCTATCCCAGTGTAAGGAAAGTCCTGAATAGCAAAAACCTAGTTTTCCAACCAATGGAAATACTCAGGAGTGAATCGAACGACCTTTGTCCCCTCCTCAGGATGACGGGCCATAACTGCAACCCAACGCATCAGTTTGGGCTCTCGAGGAAGTCCAGCTCCAACAGTGAGGTGCTGTGGGACCAACATTGGAACCCTCTCTAGACCAAAGCTCACAACTAAAGCACCATATCCAAAGGTCTTTAGTTTTCCATTCTTGGCTCTAGTCAGTTGGCCTTTTATATTGGCCAACACAGCATCACACCAGTTGAAGATGGTGCCTCGAAAGCAGTCAACTGCCATCCGCATCTGGGATCCAGTGGCCACATGTAGTGCTGCGCTCCGGCAGAGCTTGGTAATAGTAAATGCGATTACCTTGAGTTCAGGAAGGGATATGGTTTTGATATCTATCCCTTTGTCTCTAGTCTGGTTGTTGTAGAACTCTAGCTGGAGGCTATCAAGAGACTGGCCACCTGGCCTAGTCCCAAATAGAGTCAAGTGTTCAGCTCTCTTAGGAAAACCAGTCAAAAAGTATATATCTGCTGGCTCCATTTCAAGCTGGTTGCCACCAATGAAGAAGCACTGGTCCTGTACGCTCCACCTGTCTACTAGCCACTACAGAAAGTCCACCTGGGCCCTCATGCTAGGTATGGCCCATAATTTGTATAAGCCGCATGCCTTCAATGCATCAATCAAATGTTGATGATTCATTGTAGCAATATCTACATCCTCATGCTCCCGTTCTCACCAATCAAGCATGATGTATAATCTACATCCAACAAAAAGGCGAATTCGAATATGAAAAATGAAAATTTTTGGGTGAATTTTGAGAAATTTAGGGTTAAAAACCCTTGCTACGGGGACCGCACCCTCTCTGTTAGAGACAATGTGTGGGTTTGCACCTTGCCTTCAGGGCAGGTGCGGACCCCTGACTTTTTCCCCATTGAGAAAAAGTCGGGGTCCGCAGGCTACCTGTGTTGTGCTTGGGGGCCTCCGCGCGCGGGTTTCTAGCCTAAAAATCCTCTAAAAAATGAATTAAAAACCTAAAAAAAAATTTGAAACAGATGAAATTGAAGAGTAGGATGATGTGGATTACCTGGAGGATACGGCGCTCGATTCCGACGGATGGATTTTTCGCAATATTCACAGGAAGTTTCTGACCAAAAGCTCTATTTTCTCACCCAAAACTCAAACGGTAAAAATGAATTGATGAAAGCCCTTTTTATAAGTTTTTTGAATAAATTAATTGTTAATTTGTTTATGTTTCACTTTAGAAAGGTAACTTTTGCAGCGGTTTTATCCATTTTAAACAGGTATGAGTAATGTTTGAGTTTTTGTTCAGGATAACAGATTTTTCAGGCGAAATCGGTCATTTTTGACGAAAAAACATTAGAGTCACCTTTAAGCTCTTTTCTGACTCCTAAAACATGAAAAGGTCGCCAAGTTTTTCTTTTTAAACATGTTAAAACAGAAGTAAAAAGATGGTCCACTTACAACTCTTTTCCTAATCGTAAAAACATGAAAAGATTGCCAGATTTTTGTCGTTTCAAATTCGATATTGGTTATAAAACGACGTGTCGTTGATCGCTTTTTTTCTTTTTCAGATCAGAGGCACTAATTATGAAAAGTACTCCTTGATCGTAATGATCAAGTGGTTCTCTCAAGTATTATTTTATGCTTTTTCGAGCTTGGGACACACAAATTTACGAAAAAGGACAACCATGGAGTCTTCTTAAGTTTTTTCAGACTCTCTAAAATTGAAAAACGTTGATTTTCTCCTATACTGGACTCATTAAAATTTAACAGTAAAGGACCTGTTCAAATACAGATAGGAACGGACCACTCCTTCTTAGGGTTTGAATTTAAACTAAGTTGGACTCATTCAAAGGATGAGCTTATAATCAAGCAAATTTTATCCTCCTCAAGCTTGTCAAAAATAAAGAGGTACTTGCCAGAAATGGTGGGGGAAAAGAGAGAAAAATGAGCCTGTTTGTCAGACTTTGTAACCACTCTTGAACACGACACTTTTATTCACCTGGGTTGGGAAATCCTTTGCCTAACAGTTGATCAAACTACATTGAAAGTCTTCAGCCAGTTTCTGGGTATTAACTTTGGGTCAATTGTCACCAAACCATCTGTTGTGTCGTTATGTGTTAAAGAGGTCAGTGCAAATAAGCCATTCATCTGCAAAATATCTGTCATCCATCTTGTTGGTATCATCCCAAGACCCCTTTTTCCTCCTAAAAACATGTCATTTACCCATTCCTTTTCATCATATATTCCTCCTTTTCATCATATATTCCTTAGAATCCTTGAAAATTAATTATTAATAGTCTTATAGTTATTAAAATGCATTGGAATTGATTTAGGGATTTTATGTTGAAGAATTAGAAGTTTTTGGTGAAATGGTTACAGGAAGTTCCAACCTCCTGTAATGAGCTCATTGTTTGACATGTGTCACAGCAGCTGGACTAGAGCAAAAGGCATTGATGAAAAATAGAATGTCCAAGGATGGACAAACACCTATCTTACAGCCGGATCGACTCTCCTACATGCGCGGTCAACCCAGGGCAAAGCATGGCACACTGACGACAAAAGGCAGAAACAGCAGCTCATCCTATCTTGATTTAGTTTTTGTTCTTTTTGATCAGTTAGGATAGAAATATTTTGAAAAGCTTTATGTAATAAAAGCGGAAACAGCCAAAGTCCGAATGTACATTCATTAATGACATGGTTATGTAAATACAGTGGGGAGTAATGGATAGAGGTTAATCGTTGTATCGTTCCAAAGACTCTCTTTTGAAACTTAATACTAAGAACCAGTTACAGTTCCGATTTGCATTTTCGTGCATTGATTTGATCTTCAGTCGATTATAGTCCAGTGTACCTCTGGAGTGCGGACGGGCCCTGCACTCAACCGGTATACTGTTCCTTCATTTTATTTGCACTTTGGCTATCGTGTGGTTTGATTTCGATTTCAATAGATATTAAAGGGTTTGCACAGCAGTTACAATTACTTGGGTTTCTATTTCCATAGCTTTCGACTTCCATTGAATATATATGGTTTGCGTTTATGGTTGGTTTGCGTTTATGGTAATGCTGGACAGTCACCACTGAGATCTGGAAGGGCGTCCTGTAAGGGATTCGATCCCTGTGTGTCTTTTCAAAGCACTGTCGTAAACTCCGTTTTTATTTCATAATTCATTTACGATCTCTGTATATTTTGATATTGTATGAATGTTAGTGAATGCTGGGTGTTTACTGAACAAGGGTTTTATGTGTAATATCTTTGTAAGGAGATTAAGATCATTGTTGCAGTGATACACAATGTTTAGTTTCTGTGTGTGATTTGGTAAATGCATTTAATGATAACATTGTAATCAGGTATAGTAGTAGAGTGACCTGAGTGTTTGATGATAGGTGACATATTCCAGTCTTCCGTAAAGAAGCCCTGTGACCTACATCATAACCACTTAGCCAACAATCCTTTATGTCTATATACTTTAGACGCATGCCTCTAAGCTTACGCATCCTGGTCGATATTAAATTTAGTCTAGCCTAGTACCCTAGCTAGAACACTACATTTTGGCGCCGTTGCCGGGGAGGCATACTTAAAGGATTCAAACAAAAAGAAAAAAATTTCAACACACAAAAATAAACAAAAACACAGTTAGAAATCATGTTCATTTATGCCTAGATTTAGAGACAATCAAGGGAGATTTGTAAAAACCCCCCACCATCTAAAAACTAACCCATCATCATCAGGAGCAGACTTTCTAGGGAATACAACACCAGCTGAGGAAGTTATCCAGACATTAGCAGAAAAATTTTATTCAGGACAGGAACTTACTCTTATTGAGAGGGAAACTTTATTCACACGTAAATCGCAGAAGAAGCACTTTCCTAAACCTTCTACACAAGGAGAAAGTAGTACAGTTACTGAACAATCTTCCTTCCTACTTTTTCCACCAAGTGACACTGACACAGAGAGACCAATTAGAATGACTGAGGAAGGATCTGGATCAGTACCTCGCCAAGGAGATGAGGAGGAGTCAACTTTTAAGTTCCCTATACAAGAACCACAGGAGAATGAGGAGATCAAAATGAAAAATATACCCCCATCCGTGTTACCCAATTTCTATGGTATGGCTTCGGAGGATCCAGACTCTTTCTTGTTCGAGTTTGACATTGTATGTCGAACTTATGGCTATATAGATGATGCCCATCGGCTTAGATTGTTCCCAGCCACACTAAAGGCATCAACCTTGAAATGGTTCATGGGGCTTGGTGAGCATGCTATAGTTGATTGGGATGGTATGAGGAGAATATTTCTAAGGAAATATCAGCCTTATTGCAGATCCAAAGACTCTAAAGATGATATCTTTAGAATGAGTCAGCAAGAGGATGAAACCTTAGAGTAATATCTAGAACGGTTTGTCTACAACTTACAAAAATCTAAACACTGGACTATGCCTCCTGATTTGGTCCGCACAATATTCTTGAAAGGTATCCGAGAGGAATACATGGATGATCTCAACTTAATGGGCAAAGGTGACATTTCTGCCCTACCCTTTGAAGAAATTGCTGAGTTGTGCGAAAAGTATTCAAGGAGTAAAGCTAAAATGGGAAAGAGAGGCCTGTCATCAAGGGTCACAAAATCTGCCTCTGCAAGTGTCACTAGGGCCGAAATAGGGAATCTTTTAGAAGAGTTTAAAACAGATTTGTTAAGCACTCTAGGGAACCAAATTGATACTTTAAAAGCCAAGAAGAAACAAGAAGATGAAGATCATATCATGGCTATTTTCTGCCCAAAGTGCCGGAAGAAACATGCATTAAAAGATTGCCCTCTAGAGAATATCCAAGTTTGTGCTTTCTGTACTGAACATCATGATATGTTTAACTGTCCTAAAGTTAAAATTTTGCAGAACTGTAATATGGCAGCCAGTACAGAGATGGAAAACGTGTATTATATGGGCACAAAGCGACCATGGCAGCCAAGGCAAGCACCCCAAGGTATGTTTCCTAATCAAAATATGCAATTTCCTATGAATGATCAAATGTATGCACAAAATTCATGGAATGTACCCATGCCATGGCAGCATCAAAACCAACCACAAAACCAATGGAGATTGTCTCAACAATACTCCCAATCTTATAATGCATATCCTCAATCATACCCACCTTACTCACAGCCATATCAACAGTACCAACAGCCATATCCATCACATTCTCAACCATATCAGCAGCATCCTCAGCAAGTTGTCTATCAGCCCCAACCTCCTCAACAAGCACTGCCTGCTCCTCCACCAATAAATGCACCACAACTGCAATTTCCAGCTAACTCACAACCTCCCAGACCCACTCAAATTCCTGCTCAAACTGTCCCAAATCCTAATAATAGAGCAGAGAGGCCAGCCTATAACATAGAGGAAGGAACCTCATATTCCACACTGCCTTTGCAAAACATTAATTTGAGGTCTGGTAGGGTGCTCCACAAGGATTCTCCAATAACAGATGAGAAAGAAGAAAACTCAGAAAAGGAAAATGAAATGACAAATCAAACAAAACCAAACAGTGATACCAAAGACAAATAGATGCAACCATTGCATCCACCTTTTCCAGACCGATTTCTCCAAGTAAAACCACCACTGTCTACACCACAATTTGATGTCTTAGATGAACTTAAAAATGTCTACATAAAAATCCCACTGCTGCAAGCTATCAAAGACATTCCTATCTATACCAAAGCCATTAAAGACATGTGCCTCAAGAAGCCTGCTAAGAGAAGACTTGATCCTCAAACCATTCATGTTTTAGGAAATTTAGCAGGCCTTATGACTAATACCATCTCCATGCAGAAGTATGTTGATCCTGGCATTCCCAAAGTGACCACCATCATTAACAACATACGGATTCCAAACACTTTGATAGATCTTGGAGCCGCAATTAATGTCATGACTCTTGAAACCATGAGAACACTCTAGCTCATGAATTTGCAACATACCACGATTGTTCTTGAACTAGCTGATAGGTCCAAAGTCATTCCTGAAGGGATTTTGGAAGACATCATTGTCTCACTGGACTCTTGGGAGTATCCAGTGGATTTCCTAGTCCTTCAACCCAAATCCAATTTAGGAGGACACCCTATCATCCTAGGTAGACCATGGTTAGCGACTGCTGATGCATTTATAGGATGTCGATCAGGCAACATGATCATTTCAAGGGGGACCGAAAGGAAACAACTCACCCTTTATCCATCGGCACAATCACCAGCAGTAACACATAACTTGTGGCTTGATGATAAATTTAATGATAAGGAAGAAGTACAATCTGTTTTTAGCATTGACCAAATCTATGATTTCCAGGAAGACAATAATGATTTGGTAGAATTATTTCTTTCTCAACCTGATATGTCTGAAAATTTGAGAAATGAACAATATCATGCTGCAGATTTACTTCTGGCTCAAAACTTTCAAGAAACATGCTCTCTCCAATCATTGCAAACTACATTTCACGACATTTTTCCAGTTCAATCCATCACCAATACACAGAGTCATATCATAGAGATCAGTCCAGGGAAAACTCTGAACATAGGCAACCACCTAGACTCATCTCAACAAGAGAAATTGATTAAACTCTTGAGAAAATACCAAAAAGATTTTGCTTGGGACTATACCGATATGCATGGGATTCACCCCGACACATGCACTCACCACATCTATACAGATAGCACCATTAAACCAGTGAGGCAACTGCAGAGAAGATTAAACCCCATGCTCCAAGATATTGTCAGAGAGGAGTTGCAAAAACTTTTGAGAGTTAATTTTATATATCCTATCTCTGACAGTCAGTGGGTATCCCCATTGGTGATAGTGCCCAAGAAGAATGGTAAGTAGCGCATTTTTGTTGACTACAGACAGCTGAATAAAGCAACGCTCAAAGACTACTTCCCACTGCCATTTATTGATCAAGTGTTAGACACCCTAGCTGGCAAATCATCATTTTCTTTTCTTGATGGTTTCAGTGGCTATAACCAGATCCGGATAGCCTTTGAAGACCAGGACAAAACCACATTCACCTGTCCTTTGGGGACCTATGCCTACAATGTTTTGCCATTTGGACTTTGTAACGCTCCAGCTACATTTCAGCGAGCTGTGTTAGCTATTTTCGCTGATTTAATTCATGATTGTGTTGAAGTGTATATCGATGATTTTTCAGTATATGGCAATTCATTTGAACATGCATTAGAAAATCTTGAGAGAGTTTTGAAAAGATGTATTGAAGCTAACCTGTCCCTCAGTAATGAAAAGTGCTTTATGATGTTAAACGAAGGGATAGTGCTAGGCCACTATATTTCTTTTCAAGGCATCCAGGTTGACCCAGCCAAGATCCAGATCATAGCTGATTTGCCAATCCCACAGAATCAAAGAGAGGTAAGAAGTTTTCTTGGGTATGCAAGCTATTACCGCAGATTTATTGAAAATTTTGGTAAGATAGCTTTACCTTTGTTTAAACTTCTAACCAAATATGTACTTTTCAACTGGAATGAGTACGGCCAACAAGCATTCGAACAACTCAAAAAGAAACTATCCACCGCACCAGTCTTGAGAGGGCCTAATTGGAGCCTATCATTTCATATCTTTACAGATGCATCCGACACTGCAGTAGGTGCATCCTTAGGCCAAAAAGAGGAATCTTGTACTTATGCCATTTATTTCATTAGTAAAAATCTAACACCTTTAGATCTCAACTACACAGTTACAGAAAAGGAAACACTTGCCATCATTTATGCTGTGAATAAATTCCAACATTACATAACTGGTTATGAAGTCTTTGTACACACTGATCATTCGGCCATTAGACATTTAATGAACAAACCAATAACGAGTGGCAGAGTTACCAAATGGTTACTATTGTTACAGGAATTTAACATCACAGTGTTAGATAGACCAGGCAAGGAGAACCAGGTGGCAGATTTTCTCTCTAGACTGCAAAATCCAGGTGAGGTTGTTCCAGTTGAAGATTCTTTTCCAGATGAAAACTTATTTGCAGTTTGCATAGTAACTCCTTGGTATGCTGATTTGGCCAATTATTTGTCTACAGGAAGGACACCTCCACACTTTACTGCAAAGGAACAGAAGAGACTAGTCAAACAAAGTGCTAGATATTCATGGCTTAATGGCAACTTATTTTACACCGGTTTTGATATGATAATTAGGAGATGTGTAAGAAATGATGAGGTCATTGATATTTTAAAATCTTGCCATGATGAACTGTGTGGTGGGCATTTTGCAGCGAAGCGGACAACATTCAAAGTTCTTACTCTTGGATACTACTGGCCATCCATTTTCAAGGATGCCAAGAAGTATGTAAAGAGTTGTGACAGCTGCCAAAGAATGGGCAGGCCCACAGCTACCGATGAGATGCCCCTTCAGCCCCAAGTTCACTTAGAGCCATTTGAAAAATGGGCTCTAGACTTCATAGGACCCATCAACCCGACCTCTAATGGTAAGAAGTACATCTTAGTATGTATTGATTATGTCACAAAGTGGGCTGAAGCAAAAGCACTGGTTAGAGCCACCAAGCACACAGTAGTGAATTTTCTTTTTGAAGAGATTTTTGTGAGGTATGGAGTACCCAGGGAAATTGTCACTGATCAAGGTACTCAATTCACCTCAAAACTAGTGAAGGACATCACAGACAAATACCAAATCAAGCATAGGAAAAGTACCCCTTACCATCCACAGGCCAATGGGCAGGTGGAATCAACAAACAAAACTTTGGAGGGGATCATTACTAAAACTGTTGCAATGAACAGGAAAAACTGGGAAGAGAAACTAAAAGATGGACTCTGGGATTACCAGATTACATGGAAAGATACCACAGGATTTACACCATACCAATTGGTGTACGGTAAGGAGGTAATGCTTCCTATTGAATTCCAAATCCATACTTTTAAACTGGCTGCAGATTTACAAATTGATTTGGACCAAGCACAAAAAGAAAGAATCCAGCAGTTGAACCAGCTGGATGAGATGAGGCAGCAAGCAGAACAAACCACCATCCTCATGCAAAAACATAGGAAGCAGTGGCATGATGGACATATTAAGAAGAAGCAGTTTAAGGAAGGTGACTGAGCTTTGCTTTTTGACTAAAAATTCAGAGATCACAAAGCCAAGTTCACCACCCATTGGATGGGCCCCTATGAAATTGTTCAGGCTTATGAAAATGGTTCAGTCAAGCTCAAAACTATTGATGGCGAAGATCACTCCTTCACAGTCAATGGTCATCGCCTGAAACTCTACACCAAGCCCATCAACAAGCAAGATTTTCTCCATACACTATCTCAGCAAAGAGAGGTTGAGGTACTGCAGCCCTCAGCTGCAGTATCACTGCCTTAGTTTCATTTCCTTTCAATTTCAGAGTTAAAAAGAAATAAAAAAAAATATATATATAAAAAAATATATAAAACAAAAACTTAAAAAAAAAAAAAAAAAGGAATATAAAAATAATGGGTTAGATGTGAAAACCAGTCTCTGGCACACTCTAACCTCGAATTCCTACTTGAAAACCAGTCTCTGGCGGGTATGAATTCTCTTTCTTTTGTTTACAGTTTGTTTTATCAGTTGAATCATGACTTGAGGACAAGTCAAAATTTTAGTCGGGGAGAGGCATCAACACTTTGTTCTTTTATCTCTCCATTGTAAATTCTTAAAGATTTCTTATTCTATATCTTCATTGTAAATTTCCAAAGCAGCTTGTTCCAGCATTCCAGACTTCAATAAATAAGCTGTTTTGTCATTGTTTTATCTCAGAGGGACCTGGTTATAAACATTATGCAGGGGGACCTGTTTTGTCCAGACAACTATGCTACCAACACCAGCAATAAGGGACCTGTTTAAGACATTCAGAAGGGACCTGTTAGAGAAATTGACACCAAGGGCTACTTCAACAGAATTTCATCAAGTTTCTACAAGGATTTGGGCATCAAGACTCCATCAAAGGCACAAACTCAGTGGACCTGTTACATTCAATATTTTTCAAGGGACCTGTTACATTCAAATTTTCTCAAGGGACCTGTTACATTCAGATTTTTCTCAAAGGACCAGTGCATTCAATCTTCCTTAGAGGACCTGTTACAACAAGCAAAAGAACAGTAAAAAAGGGACTAGCTACTCAACATGTCAATACAACAATGACCAACAAAAGAGTAATTTGTTTCTGTTCTTAAACATTTAATTACTTAGATTGATTTTTAATGTAATTTTGATGACTGTGAACTGTTATGATTTATTTCAAGGATATTTACATTTCCTATCATCCCTTATTCCACCGATTCTCATCATTCCCATAACATCAACCCATTCATACTTCTAAAACCCATTATCAACATATCAACCTTGTCATACATCCCACAGTCATACCAACATCCTCCATCTGACCGAATACCAACTGAAATGGGACACGTGGCGGATTATGTTTTTAAATATAAAGGAAAGAGACAAATGGAAAAGCGGCCTATCTATTTCATTCCACACAGCCAAATCATAGTTCCACCACCCAACGTACCCAATGATTCAAGGGACTTCCCGAAAACATACCCACCATTATATATACATGCTCCCAACGTTCTTGTGGTGACATTTGTGTAAGCGTACAACACTCCTCTGTTTTCAAATGAATGAGTATGTTGTGAAGTGAGTACAGCCGGTTATCCCACAGTCATTCTCGCACTTGATTCCCATAATTTTCAAAAGTATAATCGAGAGCAGTGAGCGCCGGAAGAAGCATTATCATTTAGGTTCGATTATTATCATTTGGGTCCGATTTACTCAGTGAGGAATTGGAGGCAGTGAGCGCCGAAAGAGAAAGTATAACCACCCTGTGCGACTTCCACCACAGTCATAATACAGTCGACCAACCGAGCATCATATTGAAGACTAAGGAAAGCGATATACCAGGTAACCAGTTTGAAATTTCTTTGTTAAAATTGTAAGAACATAAACAGAGAAGGGTTAGAAGCACGACCCTCTGCCACCATGACTAATAGGGTCGAACCGAGTGTGTTCGACAGTTCACAATATCATGAGGATTGCATCGAAATTCTTAGAGAAATACAGTGGTTACCATTCCTAGAGAAATTCCATGGAAGCAATGAGGAAGTTACCAAGCAATTTGCCTTCACCTTCAATGGAGAAAAAGCCCTGATAGGTAACTTCTCATTCAGGGTTTCAGAGGATACTATAGCTCAGGCAATAGGGATTAGTCCAGAATGGGAGAAGTATTTTAAAACCAAGCAATTTAAAGAAAAACCGTGGACACAGTTTATGTCTAGATCTAGAGTCTCATCAGTGAACTGGAAGAAGGGTGTTCCAAGAAGCTGGTTGATGCATCCTTGGGATGAGATGGTTTACATCCTTCAAAAATTCATAACCTGTGAAGGCCGCTACAGTATTGTCTATCTATACCACATTAAACTACTCCTCCATTTGAAGAAACAATGTGTTATCAGTATACCATATTTTCTGTTACAAAGTTTAACCAAGATGTCCAAGACTATCCAGAAGCAGAAGGGGAATGAAGACAAAAGCCTGTATCACTTTGGCTTAATCAAAATCCTTATTGAGCATGAGTTGCAGAGAAGAGGGAAGCCATGGAAAGAATTTCTAGCTGTTAATCAAATTAGAGATGAGGAAGATAAAGAAGAAGTGCAAGAGGACTCAGGGTTCATGAAGGACATTGATGAGGAAATCCCAGCATCCAAAACCAGCAAGGCACCTCTACCTATGGGCAGCATAAGGACCAGGAACATGAAAAAGGAAGATGCTAAGAGGGCCGAGAAAGATACAATTTTCACCACTTACTCACGAAGAACAAGGAGGACACCAAAAGCCCAGTTGCAAGAAGACCAGCTGGAATCCAATGTACCTGCACAAATGGATGTTGAGAGTGGTGACCACTCACCACCAGGACCAGAAGTTGACATAGAGGTAGAGAGCAATAACAAGCAGGAGAAATGTTCACCACCTCCCATCAAGAGACAGAAGAAACTGGAAAAACAAATTGAATAATTAAAGGAAGAGCTCATGGAAGCTAATATGTTAGAAAAAGTTATCAAGAAGGAAAATGAAATGCTCCGGGCACAGAGTAAAGAAACTCAGAAGAAGAATGAAAAGTTAAAGGAAAGAATCAGTGAACTAGAGGCTGAGTAGACTGAGATCTCTAATTGGGCCACTAAGTGGTACAATCAGAAGAAGACCCTCAAAGAAAAATACAAAAAGTTAAAACAGGAGCTCAAGGGTCAAAAAGATAACCAGGTGAAAAAGAATGTGGACACCTTGCTCAAGGCAGCAGAGATCCAGTCAGGGACAGAGTTTAAGGGAAGCACTTCGGGGATGGCATGAGGACATGCTCATTCCTTAAGTCAGGGAGAGATGTTGGTATCATCCCAAGACCCCTTTTTCCTCCTAAAAACATGTCATTTACCCATTCCTTTTCATCATATATTCCTCCTTTTCATCATATATTCCTTAGAATCCTTGAAAATTAATTATTAATAGTCTTATAGTTATTAAAATGCATTGGAATTGATTTGGGGATTTTATGTTGAAGAATTAGAAGTTTTTGGTGAAATGGTTACATGAAGTTCCAACATCCTGTAATGAGCTCATTGTTTGACATGTGTCACAGCAGCTGGACTAGAGCAAAAGGCATGGATGAAAAATAGAATGTCCAAGGATGGACAAACACCTATCTTACAGCCGGATCGACTCTCCTACATGCGCGGTCAACCCAGGTCAAAGCATGGCACACTGGCGACAAAAGGCAGAAACAGCAGCTCATCCTATCTTGATTTAGTTTTTGTTCTTTTTGATCAGTTAGGATAGAAATATTTTGAAAAGCTTGATGTAATAAAAGCGGCAATAGCCAAAGTTCGAATGTACATTCATTAATGACATGGTTATGTAAATACAGTCGGGAGTAATGGATAGAGGTTAATCGTTGTATCATTCCAAAGATTATGTTTTGAAACTTAATACTAAGAACCAGTTACAGTTCTGATTTGCGTTTTCGTGCATTGATTTGATCTTCAGTCGATTATAGTCCAGTGTACCTCTGGAGCGCGGACGGGCCCTGCACTCAACCGGTATACTGTTCCTTCATTTTATCTGCACTTTGGCTATCGTGTGGTTTGATTTAGATTTCAATAGATATTAAAGGGTTTGCACAACAGTTACAATTACTTGGGTTTCTATTTCCATAGCTTTCGACTTGCATTGAATATATATGGTTTGCGCTTATGGTTGGTTTGCGTTTGTGGTAATGCTGGATAGTCATCACTGAGATCTGGAAGGGCGTCCTGTAAGGGATTCGATCCCTGTGTGTCTTTTCAATGCACTGTCATAAACTCCATTTTTATTTCATAATTCATTTACGATCTCTGTATATTTTTATATTGTATGAATGTTAGCGAATGCTGGGTGTTTACTGAACAAGGGTTTTATGTGTAATATCTTTGTAAGGAGATTAAGATCATTGTTGCAGTGATACACATTGTTTAGTTTCAGTGTGTGATTTGGTAAATGCATTTAATGATTGCATTGTAATCATGTATAGTAGTAGAGTGACCTGAGTGTTTGATGATAGGTGACATATTCCAGTCTTCCGTAAAGAAGCCCTGTGACCTACATCATAACCACTTAGCCAACAATCCTTTATGTCTATATACTTTAGACGCATGCCTCTAGGCTTACGCATCCTGGTAGATATTAAATTTAGTCTAGCCTAGTACCCTAGCTAGAACACTACACATCTTAACCATCCCTGAGTCAATCCTTGCAAATAAATTTCTTCAAACTTGATCTATGATTTCATGTGGTGGGCTTGCCTACAACGGATCACTTTCTATCGACCTCAGCTCATTATCTAGAAAGATGATCTAGAAATCGTCAGTACCTTGGGATCTGCATGCCTCAATGGTAGGTTTCTCGCCTTCGATGATAGGTTGCATCATTGACCTTCGATCAAAGGATTCCGTGACATGTTCGACATCAACACATCTATTCACATCTCATGAATTGTACTGAGTACTTTGAGAGCCATTGACATTACTGGTGGTTTCTCTCACACTCGTTAACAGTTTACATAATTGACTGGTAATCAAGTGGTTTCTACCATGTTCAACTTCAACACATTCATTCGCATGGATAGAATCGTAGTATTTCAGGAAGTAGAAATGAAGACCCTGGATCTAGTTTCTGCCATCCAGGCTGTGAGGAATTTTGTATTCATTATACAGTGGACTATTCATAAACAGATGGTTGTGTCCATACTGTGTCTACATGTGTCTATACTTGTGATGTATTACAAGATCATTCCTATATTAGAGCAGTAGTTAGCTTTCTAGTCGGTTTTGATCTGGGTATGGGAATGCCTACCTCAACGATGATATGATCTCATATATATATTTTGCATTAAATGTTTTTACAGGTTCCAACCGGGCTCTCCACAAGATGATCCTAGAAATGATAAAGTACTTCACTCTTCCTAGATAATAAATGAAATCCTCATCTACTACAGACTTCGCACTTTAGGGGGCAATCTGTTACACAAAAATATCATCACCATGACTATTTGCAGTCAGTATGGGTCTATCATCACTTATACTGTCCTCCTAAGCAAGTCTCAAACCTCATCTCTTCATGTCAAGCTTTGAAAATGAGAGAAAGACTTTAAAAAATCAATAAAGCTCTGGTTCCGTAATTTCTCTCACTATTTCCTGTGGACCCGCACCCCATGTTCATATTACCTGCAGACTTGCCCACTCTGCCTCTAAAGGGGTGGGTGCGGACCCCTGTGAAAGTAAAAAAGGTGCAAGTTTATTATAAAAAACTCAATTTGGGTTAATTGTAGATGATTCTAGAAGGAATTTTAACGTGGATGGTTCGCTCTTAGGTGGTTCATGCATCCCAAAAGAGAAGGAGCTAATCCCTTGATGAGAGGAGCTATCCCTTTGAAGGAGGGCTTTATCCCTTTGAAGGAGGACCTAGTAACTTCCCTCCATTGCACTATAAATTAAGGCATTGGGCTGGTTGCTAGAGAGGTTAGAAGCTGAACATTTTTTAGGGTAAATGCTGGTGGAATTGAGACTTCCTAGTTAAGCTTGAGAGGAGAGATCACATACCTTTTTTGGCTTCATTGGGAGGTGAGTGAAACTTGTCAAAGTAGAGGAGACTTCTTGCTGGACCCTGGGAGGAGCATGTACAACATCAAGGCATAGGTTGTAAAGTTCCTCTTTTGAATTGAATTAATACAATCAGATTCATTTTTCTCAACAAATTGCCTTATGTCATTTGTTTCATGAATTCCTTGATCATCATGATAGGTATGCTTTATCATATTGGCTTTTCAGTTGCTATTTATTTGTGTGCTTGTTTGTGTTTGCAGATTCGTGATGAGGGAGCTCATTTGGATCAAAGGAGCGAGGCTTCCACAAACTTGCATTGGACCCAAGGTAGGCCTAAAACACTTGTTTTCCTTGTTTATGAATTGCGTATTTAGAGAAATATAGGATTTGATTGGTTTGCTTGTCACTAGATATCTTTAGATACTAGGGAGGTTGATCTAGTCCGCAAGAACGACTCATTCCGTCTGACAAAGGTTAAATGTTCTCCTCTTATAAAGAATGGTCTTGGATACACTGGAGAAACATCCCAACTAGAAAAGTCTTCAACCATCACCAAAAGCTATCTTAATGTAGCAAAAACCAGTCAACAATGCATCAATCCTCAACAAAAGCCTAAAGGTACTCCCAAGTAAATCATGCTCATTTTATTACAAGGGTGGACATAAATAGAAGCACTAACCAAAATGTGAACAATACCAAAATATTTTATGATGAAAAAAGCTTCTTCTTTAATGGAAAATTCTTTCCATGCCATAACTTTGGTCATAAGGATGCTTGAAAACAAAGGAGCTTGATAGGAATCAAGAAGAGGTCTTATAATTGCTTTTCACCTCTCCAAGATGGAACTGAATGTTCATTTTGCAATAACTTTGGTCATGAAGAATCTGAATGCAGGAGCAAACATCATCCTACTCTAAAGTATGGAAAAAGAAGGAATTACAGTCAAAAAAATGTGGCATATCTCTATTTGCAGAAGGACAAGAAAATAAGTGGTACATTGATAGTGGATGCTCAAATCATAGGACAGGTGATAAATATAAGCTCATTTCATACAATGTTGTAGAAAAGGAAAAGAATGTCTCTTTTAAAAATAACACACCAGTTGTACTTAAGGTTAAAGTTTCTGTTTATATAAAATAAAAGGGTAAATACGGAAATGTTATGTATGATGATGGATTAAAGAATAACTTACTGAGTGTTAGTTAAACGTGTGATCAAGGAAATGAATTTGTGTTTCGATCAAAAGAACGTATGCTTTGTGAGATTGACACAGGAAATACCATAATCAAAGGTACAAGAACTCCAAGAAATCTATATATACTAGAAGGAGGTAAAGAATAATGTTATGTAAGAAAAACATAAGAGAACTGATTACAGAACAGAAGATTGGGGCATCTAAGCTTTTCTCGAATAAGAAAATCATTAACACTCAAGGTTGTTCATGATCTTCCATATATCATCATCCCATAAGGTACCATCTGCAAACAATGTCAATTTGGTAAGAAAACCAGAGTTCAATTCATTGCCAAAGAAGGATCAACAAGTAAGCCTCTTGAACTCATTCATACTGATTTGTGTGGACCAACAAGGAAAATGTCACCTCATGGAAAAGAATACTACATTTTATTCATTGATGATTTTTCTAGAATGTGTTGGATTGGGTTACTAAAAGATAATGATGAAGCATTTGAAAAGTTTAAGGTCTTAAAACCTTTAATTGAAAATGAATTTGTTCTAAAAATAAAATGTCTCAGATCTCATCGTGGAGGAGAATTCATATTAGATGAATTCTTTGAATTTTGTGAACAACATGGAATAAAGGGAAAGTTCTCTCTTGTCAGAACTCTTCAACAAAATGGCGTGGTGGAAAGAATGAACATAATAGTTAAACAAATGGCTCGAGCTATGCTTGATTATTTTGGAACTTCTGAAACCTTTTAGGGTGAAGCTACACATACTACACTAAGTATTATCAATAAATCCCATGTATGTTCAGATTGTGATAAAACTCCATATGAACTTTGGTATGGTAAGATTCCCACTCTAAAACACTTCAGAGTTTTTGGAAGAAAATGTTTCATAAAAAATAATTATGAAAAATTTGGTAATTTTGAACCTAGAGTAGATGAAGGAATCTTTATTGGTTATTCATCTAGAAGTAAAGGATACAAATTTTATAATAAGAGACTTCAATTTTTTTTGGACTGCATTGATGTTGTAATCGATGTAGCATTCAGAAATCCAAAACAAGTGACATCACCAAAAGAAGATGACAATAATGAAGATGGTGAATGATTTCCTATAACAAATCAAAATTATATAGAGAAAGAAACCAATGAAGCATTAGAAGAGGATACATCTGACAAGGAAAAGGCTCCATCCAGGTATGTTCAAAAGAATCATCCAGAATCTCAAATTCTAGGACAAAAAGGGTTTGGAGTACAAAGAAGAAGAACTCTTGTAGGATCTTCCAGTTCTCTAGCCTTATTATCCTCCATAGAACCACAAAATGTAAATGAAGCTAGTAAACATGAATATTGGGTTAAGGCCGTGGATGAAGAACTTGACCAAATTGAAAAGAATGATACTTGGGAATTAATTAGTAGACGTCATGATAAAAATGTTATAGGGACAAAATAGATATTAAAGAATAAGTTGAATGAAAATGGAGAGGTAATTAGGAATAAAACAAGGCTTGTTTGTAAATGGTATGCAAAACAAGAAGGTATAGAATTTGAAGAAACTTATTCACCTATAGCTAGACTTGAATCTATAAGAATGTTTCTTGCTCTTTCAAGTTTTCGAAAATTCAAAGTTTATCAAATGGATGTAAAATCTGCATTTCTTAATGGAGATCTAGACGAAGAAGTATACCTTGAACAAACAGAAGGATCCATTCTAGAAAATGATGCAAAGATTTTATGAAAAATAAAAAAGGCTTTATATGGACTGAAACAAGCTCCGAGGGCATGATATTATCATATTGACAAATATCTTCAATAACAAGGCTTCAAAAAAGGATTTGTAGACAACTACTTATATACAAAAATTGAGAATGATAAACTATTAATTATTGTTTTTTATGTTGATGATATCATATTTGGAAATAATAAAGAATCTATGAGTCAATACTTTTCTTCTGTTATGCAACAAGAATTTGAAACGTCTTTACTTGGAGAACTAACCTATTTTCTTGGTCTATAAGTGCAACAAACAAAATATGGCATCTTTCTCTCGCAAACTAAATATCTCAAGCAGATTCTAAAGAAGTATGGAATGAGAGATTCCAAACTAGTATGTACTCCAATGGTAACATGATGTAGTCTTAGTTATAATGATAATTCTCCTACTATGAATCAAATCGAGTACAGATCTATGATTGGAAGTCTACTTTATCAAACACGTACTATACCTGATATCATCCATGCGGTAGGAATTGTTGGAATATTTCACACCAATCCGAAGGAATCACATCCTCCGGTAGTAAAGATAATATTCAAATATCTCCAAGGAACTCAAGACTTTGGTCTATGGTCTCCTAAAGATACAAATCTCACCCTTCATGCATATATAGATGCAGATTGGGCTGGGAATGTTGATGACCGAAAAAGAACTAGTGGAGGGGCATTTTATATGGGATCACGACTAGTATCTTAGTTCAGCAAGAAACATAGTTCGATTTCATTATCTACAACAACAAAAGAATATGTGGTTGATGCATCTTGATGCACACAACTTCTCTAGATGATGTGAACAACCAGATATTCAAATTAAATGTTCTCTACCCATTTCCACTTGATGTGACAATACAAATGCTATTAGTATTTCGAAAAATCCTGTTATGCACTCCAAGATGAAGCACATACCCATTGAGTACCACTTTCTACGAGAATAAGTGATTTAACAAAAGGTTAAATTAGAGTATGTTCCATCCAAAGGTTAGGTTGCTAATATAGTTAACAAACCTCTTCCCATATAAGCATTTGAATATCTCAGACAAAAGTTGGTAGTTGTTTCTACCTCATCTTTCTATTAAAACTAGTTTGTTCAGTATTCATGCAAAAAATCAGAGGATTATTTTCTATATGTGGTTTCATGAAGCAGAGTCGCGTATAGAAGCGAGTTTGTGTGTCGACGGTAGCGTATGTGTTTTTTTGACATAAAAAGCTGTGGGTCAGACTCAAAATTAGTTTCTATCATGCCTGTTTTGTCCGATGTTGATGGATAAAGTCTGCTGATATGATTTTCTCATTGATGTTGATTTGATTGATGAAGATGACTTGATGAATGAATTGTTGACAATGCACAGGTAGCACAGGTTCAGAGGGAGCATTAGCCTTCAAAATATTATGCATTGTTCGCATCATCATTGTTGAATTGAGGTATGGTCTTCGTTATTAATGTCATTTGATGAAAAGGTCATGTAAAGACCTATGGTGTAATAATATGTCTCTTTTTGTCATAGTCTATTATGGATGAGTCCTTTTGGACACATGATGGAATTTGTACCCCACTATCCATGGGAAGGATGATGTAACAATTGCAATTTTCAGTCATGTATGAATATTTGATGTATCCCCACTAAGTTGGGTGATTGATGTATGTATTAGTCATTGGTGATAGAAAGGTCATACCCACATAGTTGAGTTATAAAGTCATGTTATTCTTTTGAAGAATATTTTTGCAGACTCTGCATGTGCTCAGGGGGCGCATGCACAATATAGTGCATCTCAGCA
Organism: Pinus tabuliformis; assembly: GCA_031772625.1. Taxonomy (NCBI): domain Eukaryota; kingdom Viridiplantae; phylum Streptophyta; class Pinopsida; order Pinales; family Pinaceae; genus Pinus; species Pinus tabuliformis. The sequence continues at coordinate 1,967,207,199 of CM062817.1, read as the reverse complement.
TCTACTAAGGGGGAGAATTTCTTGGTCTGCCCTTGTCCCTTTATGTCAAAGTGGGAGAGTATATCGGTTTTGTTTGATACATCTAATAGGTTCCACAGCTTGAAGTGATAAATCATGGTTGCCATCAAGTCCAAAGGGGAGGATTGTTGGCATTATGGTACATGTGTTGTCCTTGAAGGAAACCCACATATATGATAACTAGATGTATCCACAGGTCAATTCAAATATGATAAAGTGATGTATGATAGAAACTAGCAATGTAACATTTCAATTTAGAGGTAAGAGAGTAATGGCACAAAAGAACGAGATGATGGGACAAGGTATTACAAATCAGAATCAATAAATTGAGGGAAGAGAATGTTTTAAGTTGTATATGTTGATTAACCTAGTCCACATTGCGTATACACATGGGTACACACAATAAAATGCATCTATATGTATGCATGCAGTTTCACAGTCGGAAAAGCATGTATGGGATGGAAAATTTAGGATAACGAATACCAATGGTCCACACCATGGTATTAGCCCACAATATTGAGCGAAATAACGGTTACTTGATCCCGTCTAAGAATACCATATGTTCTAAGTGTTGGTTTGGTGCATGGTAATGACAAAGGATCTAGGTGTATAAGGAGGAGAAGATTGAAGGGATAGGTGTGCAAGTGAAAATCTTTTTCATGAATACTTCTATATGAAGGCTATTTTGTGTTGTAAGGGATATAGTTATGATATAGATATGAAACATCGTGTGCACCCTTGTATATAATGTTGGATGAGGATCATGAGACCTAAAATGAATTATCATTGTATGATATGATAATGGATAGGTTAGATCTGATTGCTAACACATGTTTTATCATTTAAATGCTATGATCTGGGTATATCTAAAGACTTGAAAAGTTGTGAAGTTATAAGTTATTATTTTCAGATCTATACGCGGGATCACTTTGGTGAAGGTGTGTGTACACGCGGATTCAAAATGTCAAAGTAGCGTATGCAGAGTAAGGGCTTGTTGTTCATAAATGACTGATTTATCTGATCAGTGTCGTTGTTTTATTTTTATTTTTCAATGATGTCTTCATTAGATTTGAAGTTAAATTGATTGTATAAGGAGATTGAGTTTGGTTGACTAATTGATTAAGTAAGAAGCATGATATTTGCTGCCATATGTTTAGAAATTTGTAATATGTTTGTATATATTCATAATTTCTTTGGTTAGTACATTTTTTGGTTCATAAGTTTTATGATTCAATATCTTTAGAGGTATACACAAGTTGGGTTATAGAAAGTAGCATATACATGCATGTTGTCTTCATTGAAGTAGAATATACATTTTGATATATTATTTTTGAGGTTTCAGTTGGTTCTGGTTGTTGATGCAGTGTTCTAGGTTCCGTTTTGTGTTCTAGTGATAGTGATCAGACTGTTCTGATTGATTGATTGTGTTTTGCTTTAGAGTTGATGGGTTTCAGTGATTGGTTGATGTAGTTGGTTGATGGTTTTATGGAAGTGGTGATTGATTTTGAGTTTCAATGTAACTAATGGGTTGAGTGTAAAAATTTGATGAAACCGGTCCTACATATTGCATTGATGTGTACCAAGAGTATATAGTTTGAAAATTTATGAAACGTGGTCCATGGAGAATGAGTGAAGGTGGTAGCCTTTTATAGGCTAACGCCTACATACTGGTAATCATATCATCTAGTATAAAATCTAGGCATCTAGAGCTCCCTTCTAGTAGAAGCTGGAAAATGAGTGAAGGTGGTAGCATTCAACAGGTATATTCTTGTCTACTAGAAAGAGTCTGCACCAACAAAAAACTTGTAAAAACATTTAATAATAATAAGATTGAAGACTTAGACAATAACAACCTGGTCTTTTTTTCCATATTGTGTTTTCACCTTAAAAATCCTGGTGTTCATGTGTGCTTCTTATGCGTGTTGATTTATTTTGTTCTTACTACATTTGTTTACTGCTTAGTAAATGCATCACACTCTGATTTAAGTTCAATAGACAATGAATTAGTTGTTTTACAAGTTTATTATCTACACATTGGTTTCATTCATTAGAGTCGTGGAGATATGATGTTTGGTTTCTATAAAATCACGTATATTGTTTGAAACATAAAATTATTATTGTGAAAGTTTAAATACTTATTCACCCCCCCCCCGGCAGTATTTTTCCCAAAAAAGGAAATGTTGGACAAGGGATAAATTAGACCAAGTGTATCACCATGGGGCACACCGATATTGTTTCTAAAGAATAAATATGGTACACTCAGATTATGCATTAACTACAGGAAGTTGAACAGTGTAACCATCAAGAACATGTATCCTTTACCGAGGATTAATTACTTGTTCGATTAGGTGAAGGGAGAAGAAGTGTTCCCAAAGATTGATATAAGATCCGAATATCACCAGCTACGCATGAAAGAGGAGGAAATTTACAAGACTACGTTCAGGACCAAGTATGGGCACTATGAATTTGTTCTAGTTCCATTTGTCTTGACTAATGCTCCAAATAATTTTATGTGCTTGATGAATAGTGTGTTGCATCCATATTTAGATGTTTTTTCTATTGTTTTCATTGATGATATATTGGTATATTCTAAAAATGAGGAAGATCATGCAGAACATTTAGCAATAGTATTGAGGTTGTTGAGAGCACATCAATTGTATGCTAAACTCAACAAATGCAGCTTCTTTCATACTAAGGTACACTACTTGGGGCATGTTGTTGCTGTTAGCACCTAAATCTACCTTAGGCTGAAGGAAGGCAAATTTCAAGGTAACCACAAACCACGCTCAGTCTAGTAGCTAGCCCTACCAGAACAGGAGAGGGCTCTCTCGGAGTCACGCTCAACAAATAAGTAAACAGAATGGTCTAAGATGACTAACAGTGAAATAATGATCTTAGGCTAGTAAGTAAATATGGATACAAGAAGCAATTTTTTATGAATGACTGAGTTTCTGGGATGGTATGGGACCAACGGACAGCAATGAGCAGAGAATTTAATACAAAGGCACAGATTACTTCGCGAGGCAAGACAAGCAAAAAGTCTAGCAATTTAGTTTGAAATAACGAGGAATGGAGGAATTGCTTAGGAGAGTGAAAAGGGCATAAGTACATGAATCCTTTTCAACAGAAGAAGGACATTGAACATGAAATTTTCCCACAGGTAGAGCAATAAAAATGAATTCTACCTTATCTAACTTAGAAAATTTCACTAGAAATGAATATGAAATGAACTGTGAAACATTACAAAATGCATATGAAACATAAGAGACACATTTGTTACACTCACAACAACATGAATCTCATGAAACAGAGCTACTGCCTTTCATTAATCCTCTGTCAAAATATACAATGAAGAATTGAGTTTCTCTCCCACAGTCTCCCAGAAATTACAAGCCAACCAACCCTTTGCAAATGGTTTGCATACAATAAATAGACTATGCCATGAGGAAATAGAACGACCAAGAGTTGGGGAGTTTTTCAAATCATTACAAAGTGGAAGTGGAAAGCAAACCATTAGTTACAAGTGCAACGTTACAAAAATGACAAATGTCTTAGGTGACTGCTCGCCTTCCTTTGCCACTTAGATAGGAGCCCACCTTTAGTGAAAATGATTTTTAAACATTGCCTTAGTTGCCAAGAAAATTATAGTGTAAATGAATGGGCCCACTTGGAGAAAGTCGCGAATCGAAATTTCGCGAAGCAAGCACGATTTTGGCCTTTTTCTCTATATGCGTCGTGCCGAAATCTATACGTGCCGCGCCACTTTGGAGGCGATTTTGAGGTACCTGCTAGAGTCCAAATTGTGCCTAAGTGTGCTTATTGGAAAGCCTGGCCTATCTACTTTCCAACCTAGGTGGAATTTCTGAATTTGGTGCTCTGTTTCCTCTCCAAAAATTCATTCTCCCAAGACTACTTCTTGTGTGTCAAAATAGGGGCAGAGAGGTCATTTTTTGAGTGTTTTTGACCTCCTAGGGACTCAAATCATGCCAAAATTTCTTGTCCATGCACCATCAGGCATGATTTTTCATGCTAAATCCAAAAATACAAGCGATTTTTGATTTGGAGCTCCCAATCCTAAGCGCCACGCCAGTGGCACGACGCACAGGGAGAAAAAACCTGTGTTGTGACCAAAAATTTTCCATGTGACCAAAATTGCCACAAATTTCTTGAAATTTGGGTTGGAGCTTCCTTATCAAGTGTTATGCTGGGCCAAAGAGGTTTCAACCAATATCTGAAGTCGATCGAGCTCCATTTTCCTCTTTTTCTTCTTGATTGCCTTCCTCAATTTCGCCTTCAAATTCCTAATTCGGGCCTTTCATACTTTGTTTCGCGCCATGTAGTGGAAAGCCATGTGTCTCAGAAGTGCATGGTCCTTGTCAGCCTTGTCCAATAGCCTCTCCAAGTGCATGTTAACTCTCTCAAGGTTGGCCTCCCGATCCTCATTAATCTCTTGCTCCAATGACGTGAGCTCAACTCTTCTCCTTTGTGCAGCTTGGCGATGCTAACGAATGTTTTGTTGCACCATGATCACTTGCTGATTCTCAAGCTATTTGTTCCTTTTCTCTAGATATTTTATGTTCCACTTAGCCCTCTCCAAATCAAGGGATAAGGCTTCAATCTCTGATTGTTGCTCCTGGATGATCTCTTTGAGCTGTGCACTCCTTTGTTCTGTATCTGTATCATCATCATGAAGGAGAACGAATTCGGTCTCTCATTCACCTGATGGCTCACCTGAAGGCCCCTCATCATGCATTGGCTCCTTACCTCTGTCCTGTACCTGTAGTGCTGATGTCGGAAGCGAGGCCCCTTCCACCCCGGGTGGAGATAACACTCGCTTTGCTGCTGCAAACAAATGTCTAGCACCCCTCTGATATGTGATGAAAACCGGCACACTAGTAGTCTCATGGCACTCATACCGATGAGAAGGTTCACCCTCATGCTTAACCTATGATAATACCTGTGAAGTGCTAAAGAGGTCACGGGAGATGAAATCATCCCAAGTAATGCCCTGCAATCCTAGATGATGAACCACCAAAATCTTAATAAGAGCAAAGTGATAAACATTGTTAAGCTGCAGCTGAGGGGTCTTGTGCTGCATGAAGGTGTTCATCCTCTCTATGTTCCTACAAATTAAAAATGGGATGTTCATCATCCGTACCCTGGTAAAGTGCATGAGAAACCTGATGTGATAGGCATATAGACGAGAGAACCTCCCCTCACAACTGAAGTACTTCATGATCAACTTCATGAGTGGAGCATATTCATCTTTCAAATATCTGAATGGAAAGACTCTTGTGAGCTGCCTCAAGAAACTAGCCTTAATGTAAGGCTCATAATGCTGCCGATCAACGTTTTGTTTCTTGTGCCGTGGTTCTCCAACATTCGGTATACCGGTTGCTAATGAGACAGTTTCGGGTGTCAGTGTGAAGGTGACCCCGGCCAAGATAGAGTGATCTCCATGCCAGTGAAGCACAAAAAGATGGGCGAACTCATGATGAACTTGAACATTAGCCACTCTTTGACAAAATTCAAAAACATGATAGATGTTGGAAGCATGACATGACAAGAGGGCAGGCTTGCAATTCAGTAAGGGTGGTTGGCTCATCTCTAACATGTTTTCCACTCTTGTGATGTCTCCTGGGAGCCTGTTCTTCCGAGGATGAATCACTTTGTGTCTCCATCTCATACTTTGATGAATGCTCAGATGCCATGACTGTTGTGTGTACTGTACTTGGGCTGCCCTTTGATGATGGTGTGAAACTAGGTGTTGTTGTGATATCTGTCGATTTGAGGGGTTTCAAAGGCAACTTGAGGCAATTTGGCATGATTTCGGGCCTTTGTGGCTGTGAGCCGTGTGACAAACCTAGTGTGCCACACTCTTTATATGTGTCGCACCCTTGTAAACTTTGCACTGTGGGGTGGCTTTGTGTGCGCCGCGCCCCTCTGTGTGTGTGCCGTGCTCCTGAAAATGACTCCAACTCCCTCCAAACGCGTACTTTGCACTCTCAAACACTTTGCTATGTTTCTCAATAACCTTGATTTGCACAATGACCTTGTTTCCTTGTGGAAATTCTTATATAAAGACTTTGAAGTCATGGGTTAAATTTTTGTTTCTTCAAAAACCCACTTTGCTAATGTTTCCTTTTGACACTTTTCACTGACTTAAAGCAACACTGAATTTCTTTCTTCCCTTTTAATTTTTAGCTAGAATGATGAAATTTTTGGCACTTTTTGTAGGGGTTGCATGAAAAGGCATTTGGCCATGAAAACCATGACTGCATCTGAAGAAATCAATTGGCGACCTTTTGAAAATTTTATCACAAATGACACGATGTTTGACTTTTTCTTCAAAACAATGTTTTGAAGAACAGTCAAAATTTGTCCACATGACGATGAAACTCTCTGAATCATAACTTTGTAAGGGCCCCACTCTAGCCTGCATGGCTTTATTGGACATGGTTGAAGACCAAATTTATTAATCCCTAGACCTAATTATTGAAAATGAATTTTGTCCATTAACGGACCAAACCTTGACTGTCATGGACTTTAGTGATCATTGACAAAAGACCTAAGCCAGCAGGAGCCAGAAATGAGGGGAAATGACTAGCATGACCTTTTCTGTCAGATTATGGCATGCTCCTAGTGGAATGCAGCTGGGTAAATGGAGCGAGACTCCTAAAAATGAAATGCATAAAGAGTTTTGATCTCTGACGGAGGACTCACAAGACCGACTCTAACATTGGCTCCAATGGGGGATGGTAGCTCCTTGGAGGTGCCAAGAACAACAGATCTCTGGAAGAGCTATACAGTGCCTTCATCCATTGGGCTATGGAGTCCATTATTCTGACAAACCAACATGACTCAATTTATTGACTGAAACTTGACTCAAACTAACTCAATGCAAACTGAAATGACTGAAAAAACTGACTCAATGCAAAAGGAAATGACTCATGACTGACTTAACTAAAACAAGAACTGACAAAACTTATTCAATGGCAGCAATCCATCAAGATTCGAGGGTTTCAAATCATGATGACATCCACCTGCATACTAATTCAATATGTACAATCATGTTTAATGTGTCTTCCAATGTAACCAATCAAGTAGATGCCTCCTTGATTGATTCTCCGGATCAGATCTTCTGGTCAACAATAGATACTGGTAATTAGGCCTCCAAAAACATAGTTGACCATGATCCCCTTCATCACTGAATACTGCAATAATCACCTTCACTGCTGACTGCAACAAATCTGCCATTGGATCCTGAAAAACATGAAGTCCTTCCTCATGCTGAAAAACATGGTATCCTTTTCTCTTGATTCTGGTCTTTCTTCATAAATGAGAGTATGCTCCTAGTCTTCAAAAAATTCTGAACATATAGGTGAGCAGATTTCTTCTTCAAAGAACATTTCAAAACATGAGACATATGAGGAAGATTCTGAAAGGGAATCCTGAGTGGTCTTGTCTGCTTAAGTCTGAATATATTGTAGGTTATCTTCATATGATATGACAGCCAGATTGTCTTTGCATTCATCAATCATGAGAAAATAAACCTCAAATGATTCTTGAAACCCAACACAATCATTTATATCATCTACCATAAATTCATCCAGAGCTTTTTCACTTACTTGAACAAAGATCTCATCTTGTTGTTCATAAAGGGAATGAGCTACCTCCTCATGAAGGTCTAGTTCTGGTAAGATACGGTCAGTTAGGTCTGTACCTCTATTTTCTCCATTTGAGGCATCCTCAACCATGCAACTCTCTTTTTCCTCCTCACCATCTGTCTCTTGATTTGATTTATCATCCCCATTATCTGAGATTGGAATATCATTTTCTTGCATATCATCTTTTATTTCCACCAGATCTAGAAAAAAACTTCTTCTTTCATCATTTCCAGCCATATGGAAATCTTCGGCCTGCTGATCTATAAAGTTGCCCACAAGACTGTCGTCCTTCTCAGAAGAGGAAAAATTTCCACCATCACCTTCTTGACCGGGTGCACACTGCAGATCTATGTTAACTTGAGATGGAGCATGACTGTTCAAGAGTTGATCTATTTCATGTAATTATTGTTGACTGTCAAGATGCAAAATTCCTTCATCTTCCATCGTACTACAATCTTGATTTTGCTGCAAATTTTCATGATTTCCTTCATGTTGCTGAAATGGGTTTTCACACAGGGTTTCCATGATCTCTTCATCCATGAAATTGTCATCTTCATAATATTTTTCAAGGCTTTCAATAAAACCATCAACGTATTTGCAACAGTCAGGAACTAAATTTAATGCTAAATAAGAGTCTTCATACTTCTCAAAGAACATGGCATGAAAATCCTTTATACAGTAAATACAAGAAGGCGGTAAACTTTCATACCAAGATTGGGCTTCACCTTCTAGAGTGGCCAGGAATATCTTCATTAAGAAATCTTCAGGAAAATCAGCCTTCAACTTGCGAATATGCATGTGAAATCGAACTAGATGTAAAGCAGTGTCCTTCTTACCATCATCATTAAATGTAGGCAGATTCCTTGACCAATCTACCTTCGGAATTTTATTTGGAAAACCTGGGATGTGATCTCGGCTCATGGGAGCGTATCTTCTTGCAACCCGCTCCATTTTTAAAATCTCAAAGCTACTGATCTCTCTGCAGTGGAGTCACCATGAAGGATTGATTGCTGGATTCTTCAGTGAATGGAGTCGCTAGGTGAATGATTTCAACCTTCTTATGTCTGATCGCTGTTCACCATCAACAATCAGATCTGAACTTGAGATATGTACTGGGGCAAAACAATCTTCAAGCAAACCTTGTTCGTCCCCAGCGGAGTCACCACTATTTTAGCACCTAAATCTACCTTAGGCTAAAGGAAGGAAAATTTCAGGGTAACCACAAACCACGCTCAGTCTGGTAGCTAGCCCTACCAGAATAGGAGAGGGCTCTCTCCGAGTCACACTCAGTGAATAAGTAAACGAAATGGTTTGAGATGACTAACAGTGAAATAATGATCTTAGGCTAGTAAGTAAATATGGACACAAGAAGCAATTTTTTATGAATGACTGAGTTTCTGGGATGGTATGGGACCAACAGACATCAATGAGCAGAGAATTTAATACAAAGGCACAGATTACTTTGTAAGGAAAGACAGGTGGAAAGTCTAGCAATTTAGTTTGAAATAACGCGGAATGGAGGAATTGCTTAGGAGAGTGAAAAGGGCGTAAGTACATGAATCCTTTTCAACAGAAGAAGAACATTGAACATGAAATTTTCCCACAGGCAGAGCAATAAAAATAAATTCTACCTTATCTAACTTAGAAAATTTCACTGGAAATGAATACGAAATGAACTGTGAAACATTACGAAATGCATATGAAACATAAGAGACACATTTTCTACACTCACAACCACATGAATCTCATGAAACAGAGCCGCTGCCTTTCATTAATCCTCTGTCAAAATATACAATGAAGAACTGAGTTTCTCTCCCACAGTCTCCCAGAAATTACAAGCCAACCAACCCTTTGCAAATGGTTTGCATATAATAAATAGACTATGCCATGAGGAAATAGAATGACCAAGAGTTGGGGAGTTTTTCGAATCATTACAAAGTGGAAGTGGAAAGCCAACCATTAGTTATAAGTGCAGCATTACAAAAATGACAAATGGCTTGGGTGACTTCGCGCCTTCCTTTGCCACTTAGATAGGAGCCTAACTTTAGTGAAAATGCTTTTTAAACATTGCCTTAGTTTCCTAGAAAAATATAGTGTAAATGAGTGGGCCCACTTGGAGAAAGTCGCGAATCGAAATTTCGCGAAGCGGGTGCTATTTTGGCCTTTTTCTTTATATGCCCCGCGCCCAAATCTATACGCGCTGCGCCACTTTGGAGGCGATTTTGAGGTACCTGTTGGAGTCCACATTGTGCCCAAGTGTACTTGTTGGAAATCCTGGCCTGTCTACTTTCCAACCCAAGTGAAATTTCTGAATTTGGTGCTCATTTTCCCCTCCAAAACATCATTCTCCGAAGACTGCTTCCTCTGTGTCAAAATAGGGGCAGAGAGGTCATTTTTTGAGTGTTTTAGATGTCCTGGGGACTCAAATCATGCCCAAATTTCTTTTCCATACACTAGCAAGCATGATTTTTCATGCTGAATCCAAAAATGCAAGCCATTTGTGATTTGGAGCTCCCAATCCTAAGCGTCGCGCGCACAGGGAGAAAAAACCTGTGTTGTGACCAAAAATTTTCCATGTGACCAAAATTGCCCCAAATTTCTTGAAATTTGGGCTAGAGCTTCCTTATCAAGAGTTATGCTGGGCCAAAGAGGCTTCAGCCAATATCTGAAGTCGATCGAGCTCCCTTTGCCTCTTTTTATTCTTGATTGCCTTCCTCAATTTTTCCTTCAAATTCTTGATTCGGGCCTTGCATACTTTGATTCGCGCCATGTAGTGGAAAGCCATGTATCTCAGCAGTGCATGGTCCTTGTCGGCCTTTTCCAGTAGCTTCTCCAAGTGCATGTTAACTCTCTCGAGGTTGGCCTCCCGATCCTCATTAATCTCTTGCTCCAATGACGTGAGCTGAACTCTTCTCCTTTATGCAGCTTGGCGATGCTCACGAATGTTTTATAGCCCCATGATCGCTTGCTGATCCTCAAGCTGTTTGTTCCTCTGCTCTAGATATTTGATGTTCCACTTATCCCTCTCCATGTCAAGGGATAAGGCTTCGATCTCTCATTGCTGCTCCTGGACGATCTCTTTGAGCTGCGCACTTGTTGGTTCTGTATCTGTATCATCATCATGAAGGAGAACGAATTTGATCTCTCATTCACCTGATGGCTCACATGAAGGCCCCTCATCATGCATTGCCTCCTTACCTCTATCCTATACATGTAGTGCTGATGTCGGAAGAGAGGCCCCTTCCACCCCGGGTGGAGATAACACTCGCTTTGCTGCTGCAAACAAATGTCTAGCACCCCTATGATATGTGATGAAAACCGGCACACTAGCAGTCTCATGGTGCTCATACCGACGAGAAGGTTCACCCTCATGCTTAACCTCTGATAATATCTGTGAGGTGCTGAAGAGGTCACGGGAGATGAAATCATCCCAAGTAATGCCCTCCAATCCCAGCTGATGAACCACCAAAGTCTTAATAAGAGCAAAGTGATAAACACTGTTAAGTTGCTGCTAAGGGGTCTTATGCTGCATGAAGGTGTTCATCCTCTCTATGTTCCTACAAATGAACAATGGGATGTTCATCATCCATACCTTGGTAAAGTGCATGAGCAACCTAATGTGATAGGCATATAGGCAAGAGAACCTCCCCTCACAGCTGACATACTTCATGATCAACTTCATGAGTGGAGCATATTCATCTTTCAAATATCTGAATGGAAAGACTTTTGTGAGCTACCTCAAGCAACTGGTGTTAATGTAAGGCTCATAATGCTACCGATCAACTTTATGTTTCTTGTGCCATGGTTCTCCAACATTTGGTATACCAGTTGCTAATGAGACGGTTTCGGGTGTCAGTGTGAAGGTGACCCCGGCCAAGATAGAGTGATATCCATGTAGGTGAAGCACAAAAAGACAGGCCAACTCATGATGAACTCGAACGTTAGCCACTCTTTGACAAAATTCAAAACATGATAGATGCTGGAAGCATGACAGGGCAAGAGGACAAGCCTGCAATTTAGTAAGGGTGGTTGGCTCATCCCTGACATGTTCGCCACTCTTGTGATGTCTCCTGGGAGGCTTTTCTTCTGAGGATGAATCACTTTGTGTCTCCATCTCATACTCTAATGAATGATCAAATTCCATGACTGCTATGTGTACTGTACTTGGGCTACCCTTTGATGATGGTATGAAACTAGGTGTTGTTGTGATATCTGTCGATTTGAGGCGTTTCAAAGGCAACTTGAGGCAATTTGGCACGATTTCGGGCCTTTGTGGGTGTGCACCGTGCGACAAACCTAGTGTGCCGCGCTCTTTATATGTGTTGCAACCTTGTAAAATTTTCACTGTGGGGTGGCTCTGTGTGCGCCGCGCTCTGTATGTGCACCGCGCCCCTCTGTGTGTGTTCCGCACTCCTAAAAATGACTCCAACTCCCTCCAAACGCGTGCTTTTCACTCTCAAACACTTTGTTGTGTTTCTCAATAACCTTGATTTGCACAATGACCTTGTTTCCTTGTGGAAATTTTTATATAAAGACTTTGAAGTCATGGGTTAAATTTTTCCTTCTTCAAAAACCCACTTTGCTAATGTTTCCTTTTGACACTTTTCACTGACTTAAAGCAACACTGGATTTCTTTCTTCCCTTTGAATTTTTAGCTAGAATGATGAAATCTTCGACACTTTTTGCAAGGGCTGCATGACAAGGCATTTGGCCACGGAAACCATGACTGCATCTGAAGAAATCAATTGGCGACCTTTTGAAAATTTTATCACAAATGACAAACTGTTTGACTTTTTCTTCAAAACAAAGTTTTGAAGAACAGTCGAAATTTGTCCACATGACGATGAAACTCTCTGAATCATAATTTTGTAACGGCCCCACTCTGGCCTGCATGGCTTTATTGGACATGGTTGAAGACCAAATTGATTAATCCCTAGACCTAATTATCGAAAATGACTTTTGTCCATTAAAGGACCAGACCTTGAATGTCATGGACTTTAGTGATCATTGACAAAAGACCTAAGCCAGCAGGAGCCAGACATGAAGGGAAATGAATAGCATGACCTTTTATGTCAAATTATTGCATGCTCCTAGCAGAATGCAGCTGGGTAAATGGAGCAGGACTCCTAAAAATGAAATGCATAAAGAGTTTTTATATTTGACAGAGGACTGACAAGACCGACTCTAACAGTTGCCAAGGAAGGAATTGCAGTAGATCTAGAGACGATAATTGCCATCATGGAGTGGGTATCTCCTAAGAATGTGGATGAGGTGAGATATTTCATGGGTTTGGTAGGCTACTATGGGAGGTTCATCATAAACTTCTTATAGATTCTTTATCCTATCACATCGTTGTAAGGGAATGATAAGAAGTTTGAATGGACATAGGAGTGTGAGGCTAGTTCTTAGGAGCTTAAGTAGTTGTTGACACATGTACCAATTTCTTGGCGATAAAGGGTGCCTTTTAAAACTCCTAATTATCCTCACATTAATTATCAATCTGGGAAAGTCTTCTTCATTCAAGAGTGTACACAGTGTGTGGCTGCTATTTAACTCAGAGAGTAATGTTTCTAAATTGTAGTAAAGATGTTTTAAATACAAGAGTAAATAGATGCATCTAGTAAATTCCAATTGCAATTAAAGGAAAATCAATCATTTAACTAAATCAATTCTTACATTCATAAAAGTAACAACAATATCTGTTGAGAGTATAGTAATGATAACTCATCCCGCTTTAACTTATTTAATCTAAATCAAACCCAATCCTCAATAATTAATCTAAACAACAAATTAATATCAATCTGAGAGTTTCAACAACAATAGTTAATACTATTTACAGTTGATTATATAAAGCGTAATATTTATCTAAGAAACCTGATCGGAAATGAAAGAAAACCAAATCAATGACAATCCTGCAAATTATATAAAATAAAGAGATTCCGTCAATACTGGAAAATAATAAACAGCGTACCGATAAAATCATAGAAAGCAAGAATACTATCAAACCATAATACTTGCAAGAATTGGAAATGTATGACACAAGAAGAGCAGTTAAATCCACCAGAGGCCGGGCCCTTAGCTGCCAGAGAAACACTGCTAAGTTACTTTAGGAAACGCGAGGGCACAACAACTTTAGTTATATATTAATCATCAAACTGAATGAGCATTACAATACTTTCGTGTTCTTCTTGACAACGAGAGTCTGTGATTACAATTACAATTACAATAATACCAAAATCCCCCCCCCCCCCCCCCCCTTCTTCTTACAAAAACATCTCTTTTATAATCGAAAAGGGTACAAATATAAGTGATAAACGTGATCACTTAGGATCTCTCGATCCTGAGGGATTCACATAGATTTCCATCTTCAGACATTAATTCCTTTCTTTCACTGATCATGTTGATTTGATTTTGGATGTATCTGCAACTGCCACGTTCATTCCTTAGGTTGTCAATGTTTGTTGTTTCTTCAAAGGGAACAAAATTTATCCCTTTTGTTGTTTACCTGTAGAAGGGAAGGTAATAATTAGCCAAAGCATAGCTGCAGATAATTTCTATATTTCTTACTGTAATTCCTTAATAGATTAGCGCATTGAGATATAGAAAGTATAGAATAAAGGAAAAGGATAATAAGTTCATAGTAAATGCATACCTTTTCCATGATCCACACATACTCCCCTGCTTACCCTTTTTCATGTCCTCATGAAAACCATGTAGTTCATATGCACAGCAGTCAAGGAATAAGCTGGAGAAGGAATGTTGTAAAGTGGTCTGAAACCGTGATTCTTGGCCAAGAGCTCAAAGATGTGCCTTGTCTGTCCTTCAGGCAGTTCATATATAGCCTTGTACCCTTCATCAGGGTACCAAATAATAGGGTTGCGGAATCGACAGTGTAGCCAATAAGGACCTTCCCTTAAGATGAGATTACTATAAGTGACAAAGTGTTCTGCATCTAGTTTAAAATTTTTATAATTAAATGGCTCTCTATTCTGTACTTTCCATATGAACTTGGTTGCAGCCAAGGAGATTTCCATCTGAACTTGGTTGCAGCCAAGGAGCTTTCCTAAATGGAGAGGAAGTATTCTACTCCCTTCTGGACAATTTCTTTCTAAACATGCCCAAAAATTTTGATTACTCCTTCCCTCTTCATCAAACTTTTGTGATTGGCCAACATTTGTAACAGGTGTTTTGGTTCACCTCTGACCCAAAGGTCTAGTCCATTTTCCTGCCTCTGGAATGTGTTATGAGCCTTGAACCATTTCCTTTGATTAACAACGAATGAAATAAAAGCTTGAAATTGCACATCCCCCACAAAAGGATTGGGGTTCTTTTCAGTTTCTTCCTCTAATACAAAATTATGTAAATAATATTCAAACAGCAATCTCTGAACTTTTACCCCATGATGTTTGCAACAGTTTATGAAATCCTCACTTGTTTTTAATTCTATAGGTTTTCCAGCCTTCACGGCTTTGATTTTTAGCTGCAAGTATCTCTCTAGAAAAAATAAGGCATAATTGTTGGCAGGGGATTTGCATGCCAAGACATCAGTGTACAGTGAGAAAATAGTATCCATTTGACTCATGACCTTCTCTAATTTGAGCTTCATTTTCTCAATTATTTCCTCTACCTTCCAGTATTTATCGAAGGTCTCACTTTTTGAAGTATTCATGTCCCAAAGTTGCTTCTGTAATTCTTGGTATTTTTGCTGGGAGATAGTTTCCAGCTCAAGCCATTCTATGGTGAGCCGAGGCTTGGCTAAATATTCTCGAAGATTCACTATACTGGGTTCGCTGCTCATTATGATATCTTTGGCTTGAGTATTTTTCTGTGTACTCCTACTATGAGAATGGATGCTTATTGTTTGCGTTTATTTGTTGTGGGAGGCCCAAACCTCTATCTGGATAGTCATGCTGTAGGAGGATACCATCTCTGTCTGAATGGCTAAGTCATGAGAAAGTATAGCCTCTATTTGGGTAGCTACTTCTGCAAAAATTACATGTTATTCCCTAACAAGTTTAGTGAGTATGGGCTTAGTTTGAGTCACCAGAGCTTCTGTTTTATGTAATTTAGTTTGGATGGTTGCATTTATTGTTTCCGGGGTTTTGTTTGAAACCTTCCCCGCTGCTAACTTTCTTGTTTTTCGCTTGTGTCTTTTTACTAATTTCCACAGCCTCTGCTATTCCTTCCTAAGCTTTCTAATTTCTTTTCTGATTTCTAGGAGGAACGATTGTTCTGATAATGGTCTCTACTCCTAACAAGCCTGGTTTCTCATCTTGGTTTTGTTCTTCAAGAACTATGTCCATTCCCTGGTTTGTTTCTATTCCTCTTGTTTGGCCTACATTCTCTGCATCTAGGCCTTTCTAACTGGGTTCTTCTGGAGGCATATCACCAAGTTGGTTTATGTCTTCCTGAGTGGTCTCTGCCCTTGTTTCTACTTCACAGCTTATGTTTTCTGATATAATTCTATTGTGGCTAGAGTTTCCTGCAAATTGGGTTGCTCCAATGTTCAAATTGAGTGGGCTTTTGGGTTGTATGAAGTCATCCATATTGGCCAAAATCTAGGCCAATTTGATATCATGCAGTAAATCACCTGGGGGCTTGATGTTGAGGAGATTTCTGATTCATCTCTTTCTTCTTGTTCAGAATGCCTTGATTCTTCCTCGTTGTCCAACTCAAGGTTCTCCTAGCCTTCTATTTGTAATTAATGTTCACTTCCCAGGCTAAACAATTCTATGGGCTGGCTAATACTGCCCTGGAGGTTTTCAGCTACTTCTAGGTTTGTCCTCACCGTAACAGAATGTCTGCGCTTTTGAGGAGTGGTTTCTGTAAGGGTAGTCCTTTTCCTTTTCGGAACAGGGTTAGGCACAGGCAGAGCTAAGCCCCCTTCAATGGAAAATACTAATTCTTCCCAACTTGATTGCTGCTGGCTAAGGTTGTAACTCACTATCAGCCTAATCAAGTAGTGGTGGCTCACGACTATTTCTACATGCCGATACTTTTTTATGCTTCGACAAGTGTCATGCAACAAAAAATTCAAATACGCAGGAAAATTCACAGAACATTTTTGTTTTAGAACAACTAGGAGTTTAAGTTGATGTGGCCTTACCACGTCTTTTCACCCATCACATGTGATGTAGTTCTGGATGACTTTGGCTAGTTCTGCCCATAGTTCTCTAAGGGATGATGACCAAACTCCTTTGCCTTTGACGATCAGGTCTTGTCCCTCATCCTTGAAAACTGCAATAGAATCCTGCAATTTTAGTCTTTTATCAGCCCTTACGAGTACTTCTGCTGGTAATCTGGACACTTCAGCTATCACCGCATCTGTTACTGTGATTTTCCTTCCTCTTATCATAGATTTCCCATTCTATAAATTTTGTAGGTACTCAATAGAAATTGCTTCGTTGGGTTGTTGAAACTGTGTGAAATATGTTATCCACCCGTCTCTGGTGAGAATTTCTATAGCTGCATCAGAAATAGCTAGTATTAGTGGTTCCCTGCACACTGTTTTTCCTTCCATACTTCCTAGATTCTACAAATAGTTAGTATAGTAGAGATATCACAACAATAAATAGAGCCGAGCTATGGAACAACAAGTTGTTATAATGGTTATTTTTGGATGATACTTTAAAGCATGAATACTGTTAACTAGAACTTGCTATTCTACCACTTACTCCATAATTATGAAATGTTGTATTGCCCTACACAATTGAATAAAGGACTGACACACATACATAAATACATTGGAGGTTTCTCCTCTCCCCCCTTTAAAATGATTGGCCGCTTTCGACTGAATGAGTGAACGAATGACGTGCTGGCAGCGAAGTACAGGGGTGATAAAAGTGGCAAGATACACATATTAATGATAAGATCACAAAATATATTTGAATGCTTAAATCAATACATATAAATAAAATTATCAATAAGTGTGGAGATGCCGTGAGATGATTCGAAAAGGAAAAAGGACATCGGGAGTAGGAAAAATACTTTTCCATCATCGTTCCACTTAAACTACTATGATTGATTTTTTAAAGATATCTCATGCATAAAGGTTCAAAAATAGATTGGGAACATAATCTCTCTGTAGTAAAGGTAAAAAAATAAGAAAATGGAGTTATAATAACTATTGATGTTAAAAATAAGACTCCAATACCATCAGCAGTGCTTCTGTTGCCCGTAGGTTTTTATAACCTCGACATAGTTTCTTTTTCACCTTTTGGAACCATGATCTTCTATGTATAATTAGGAAAGACATAGTTTCTTTTTCACCTTTTGGAACCATGATCTTCTAGGTATAATTAGGAAAGTGCATTATGATGTATGAGTGGAGACCAATGTACTGGCTTGGTAACCAAATGAATATATTGCCATTCACTGGGAAAGAGTGAAAGGTGGGCAGGCCAGCTCGTGATGAGACCTCTTGTTCCAAGGACTTTATTCTTCTGATGCATCCATTGGATCATATCCATAGTGTGGTGGCCATAATGGAAATTCCACTTCGCTGCTTCCTTATGATCATGGTAGGCTGGCTCATGATGAGACCCCCTATCCTCCATCTGAAAAATCATAGAATTGTTAGTAAGCATATATCTATATATATATATATATATATATATATATATATATCTATATATATATATATATATATATATATATATCTATATATATATATATATATATATATATATATATATATATATATATATATAAGCAACACTTCCTATTTATATAAAAAGGGTGGCTCAACACTCCTTAAGAGTAGGAATGGTGGAAGAAGTCTGAACAGATCAATAGAAAAAAATTATGTCGTTAACATTATTTAATGATAATGAACTGAGAGAATTATTGGGGTTAGGGAAGAACCAACATGTTACAAATAATCAATCAATTTGATTTATAGTGAAAATAAGGACAATGAAGTGATATAGATGGTTGTGTCCTTCCTTCTTTGATCAATACAAAGCAATCTCATTAAAGATGATAATATTCGATTTGCTTGTTCTAGTGAACTTCAAATTTTGTATCCTTCCATATATATTTGTATACTTTTCCTATAGAGGATTATAAAGAGTGAGCAAAGGAAAGAGATGATATTCAAAAAGTTCTTATTTCCTAAAGGAAACAACAAGAAAACCTCACACCAAGAGTGATGTTCCTTATAGGGAACAAAAAGAAAAAACACACAAAAAGGTGTTGTTCCTTAGAGGGAAGAGCAGTTGTTCCTTGTAAGGAACAACAAATGAAAAATACACACAGATGGTGATGTCCCCTGTAGGGAACAACAAAAAGATATATATATATATATATATATATATATATATATATTGTTATGAAACTAGCTCAAAAAAAGATAGAAAGGATAGTTGAACACCTTAGAATTCAACCTCTTCGTGGGGGAAACCTCCTTTACATTACACAAATGAACAATTCTTCGATGATACAAATGAAAGGACCTCCTCTATATATATAGGAGTATAAGGGGTCATAATATAATCAAATCTAACATAACAATAATAATGTAAGGGCACAATAATAACAATAGTGGGCTTCTATGGGGCACAATAGCAACAATATGGGCACTACATGGATACATCAATATAATAAGGAGGTTGTACTAATAACAATAAGGGGTTACACTAGTAGTATAGGAACCTAACATGCCCCTCTCCTTCAAAAAGTGTTGTCATCAACGCTTGAGTAGTTCTTGATGCTTTTGTATAAAACTCTTGTCCTCCCATGTGGAATCTTCAGCAGGTAAGCTCTTCCACTTGATGAGATACTCTGAAATTGATCAATTTCGTAGCTGTCAGGTTCTTATTTCTATGACTGCTCCAGGTTCCAATATGATTTTTCCTTCCTCTTCAATTTCTGGTAATATTGTTTGAATTGGGATCTTTTGCAACTTTTGAATAAGTGTCCATACTTCTTCATCCTTCTTCCATTCAACCCTTCCTTCGTTTATCCAATCTGGTTGGATAATGGAAATAGAACAAAACAATGCTTCCACATCATCATCCTTTCTTGAGAGTGCATCTGTAACAAAATTTTGCTTCCATTTTCTATAGATGATGTCAAAGTCATAACCCAACATATTTGTGACACATTTTTTCTGTTCTTCTAAAGATAATAGTTGTTCTAAAAAGTATTTAAGACTATCATGATGCACTTTTACCATGAAGTGTCTTCCCATTCGGTAAGGTCGCCATTTCTTAAGTGCATGTAGTATTGCCAAAATTTCCTTCTCATATATAGCTTGCTTGAGATGTAGCAATAAAAATACCCAATCACCTACATCAAAATGTTTTTCGCTATGATGTTGATCTACCTGTTGTTTCATTCGATTTTGCACCAAAGTGGCATTATCCTTTAAAAGTTGGAGAACTTGTTGTTGATGCTCGATGTGATCTTTCACTGCTTGAACCTTTTTCTTCTTGATATGTCCTTCTATCTTTAGAGTTTGAGGAGTGGTAATTTCTTCCAATCCTTTACAAGGTATGGTCTAATTCATTTCTTGATGCTCGATGTGATCTTTCACTTCTTGAACATTTTTCTTCTTGATATGTACTTCTATCTTGATAGTTTGAGAAGTGGTAATTCCAACCAATGAATTACAAGATATGGTTGGATTCATTTCTTCTTTCTCGACGTGATCTTTCACTTCTTGCACCCTTTTCTTCTTGATATGTCCTTCTATCTTGAGAGTTTGAGGAGTGGTAATTCTTGTCAATCTTTTACAAGATATGGTTTGAATCATTTCTTCTTTCTCTAGGGTTGGGCCCTAGCGTATATCCTCTTCTTTTGATGTTTCTTGATCCTTTTGTTTCTCCTCTTCATACTCTATGTAAAATAATTTCTTCTCAGCACACTTATGACCTTTAGTGCATTTGCTATCACAATTGTAACAAAGGCCTTTTTCTCTTTTTTCTTCCAATTGTTGTGGTGTAACCCTTGTAGGTTGTGGAAGGCTAGGAAAAACAACACTTACATCTTTATAGTTGTCAGGGGTAGACTTCCTTGTTGCCATAATTTTACTTTCCACTATGTAACAAAGCCCTTTTACTCTTTCCAATTGTTGTGGTGTTTCTCTAAAGAAGGTGTTGCTCTTTGTATCCTCATAATGTGCTATCATTTCCTTCGTGAAAATTGACCCGTAACAAGTTGTTTACGAGAAAAAATCCCTTTATACCATAAAAATTGATCTGGTTCTAAATATGAAGATGTAATGCATACCTTTTGTAACAGTGGTACACCATGTAGATCAAAATATTGCTCCATCTGAAGTATCCAATTTACCAGATCCTTGCCATCAAACTTCATCATATCACCTTTTCTTGATTTTAGGAGCTTGATCTTGCAATGACTATAACTTTGTAATTCCGGTTCTTCCAGTTCTGAAATT
This sequence comes from Pinus tabuliformis, assembly GCA_031772625.1. Classification (NCBI taxonomy): domain Eukaryota; kingdom Viridiplantae; phylum Streptophyta; class Pinopsida; order Pinales; family Pinaceae; genus Pinus; species Pinus tabuliformis. The sequence goes on along the minus strand of CM062817.1, from coordinate 1,967,186,115 downwards.
GCAACCTACAGTAGCTCTCTGCATCCTCTTTCCAGTGCCACCAGTCTAATGAAATTTAGATTCTCCAAGAAAGAGTTATGAAAGTCTCCCAAGATGACCTAATTATATACCCTTTTAGAAGATAAAACGTGTATCAAGTGCCACGTGTCATTGTGTTAACCTTAGGATCTAAAAAATATATACATGAAGCTACAGTCTATTCTCTTTCTATAAATTCTTACAAAATTTCAATCTGATGCTCAAAACAAAAGTTATGATGATTTTCCCTAGGTCACCTGTTTGGAATGAAATTCAGGAGTCTGCAAAAAGACCAACTTCCTCAGATCGTAGCTCCACAAATATTGTGCGAAAAGCTCCGAAATTCGGACCTGAGGTTCAACACAATTTCGCCTTAAATGGTTTTTTTTTTCTCTTTTGAAACATCGCAGAAAAAAATTATAGCAAAAATGCCACGATGACCTATTTGGAGCAGTGAAACACTAGAATCCAAAACTTTGATACCAAATGTTATGAAAGTAGCTCACAAAAAGATAGAAAAGATAGTTGAACGCCTTAGAATTTGGCCTCTTCGAGAGGACAACCTCCTTTACATTACACAAATGAACAATTCTTCGATGATACAAATGAAAATACCTCCTTTCTATATATAGGAGTCTAAGGGGTTACACTAGTAGTATAGGGGCCTAACATATACGAAAGTGTTGTTCCTTATAGGGAACAACCGTTGTTCCTTAAGAGGAACAACAAGAAGAAAACTTCCACACCAAAATTGTTGTTCCTAAGAGGGAAAACAACTATTCCATGTAGGGAATAGCAAAGGAAATACATACCGAAAAAAATCGTTGTTCCTTATAGGGAACATCAACTGTTCCTTTAGAGGGAATAGTAGCTGTTCCTTATAAGGAACAACAAAAAGAAAAAATTGTATGCGAAATTGATGTTCCTTAGAGGGAATAGCAAGAAAAAAACACACACGAAATTGTTGTTCCCTAGAGGGAGCAACAGCTATTCCTTAGAGGGAATAGCAAAAAAAAACAGATACACACGGAATTTCTATTACTTAGAGGGAACAACAACTATTCCTTAAAGGGAACATCAGTTGTTCCTTAGAGGGAACAACAACTGTTCCTTAAAGGGAACAATGGAAAAATAAATCCATACGAAACTGTTGTTCCTTAGAGGGAACAGTAGCTGTTCCTTAGAGGGAACAACGACTATTCCTTAAGGGGAACAACAACTGTTCCTTAAAGGGAACAACGAAAAAAACAAATACACGCAAAATTGTTGTTCCTTAGAGGGAACATCAGTTGTTCCTTAGAGGGAATAGTACGAAAAGAAATACACACGAAACTATTGTTCCTTAGAGGGAACATCAGTTGTTCCTTAGAGGGAACAACAACTGTTCCTTAGAGGGAACAACAGTTGTTCCTTAAAGGGAACAACACAAAAACAAATACATGTGAAACTGTTGTTCCTTAAAGGGAACGACAGTAGTTCCTTAGAGGGAACAACAATTGTTCCTTAAAGGGGACAACAAAAAGAAAATGCACACGCAACTGTTGTTCCCTTGAGGGAACGACAACTGTTCCTTAGAGGGAACAACAACTATTCCTTAAAGGGAACAACAACAAAAAATGCACATGAAACTACTGTTGCTTAGAGGGAAAAGCAACTATTCCTTAGAGGGAACATCAACTGTTCCTTAAAGGGAACAAAAAAAAAAACAAATATACAGGGGGCTGTTGTTCCTTAGAGGGAATGGCAGTTGTTCCTTAGAGGGAACGACAGTTGTTCCTTAAAGGGAAAAATATGGAAGTCTGTACACAAAATTGTTGTTCCTTAGAGGGAACAACGACTGTTCTTTGGAGGGAACAACAATTGTTCCTTAAAGGGAACAACAAGAAGAAAATCCATACGAACATTGATGTTCCTTAGAAGGGACAACAATTTTTCCTTAAAGGGAACAACAACTATTCCTTAGAGGGAACAACAAGGGAAAAGTAGAAAAACAAGAGAACGTATATACAATTTATACAAGCAAATTCAATCAAAATAGAAAGAAACCTTTATGTACAAATTTCAAAAACAAATGAATTATTCACTGGACCGATGCTAAGGACAGGTTGCCCTCCTTAGGAAGAATTTGTATGGTAGAAGCTTCCCGTAATTGTTGGCAAAAGGACTCTCTAGTAAGTAGTTTGTGATAAAGTCGTACTTGATGTCCATTTTCTTTAAAAGAGTAGCTAGACCCATCAATGGTAGCTAATATGAGGGTGCCATTATCATGCACCTCTTGTATCTCGTAAGGCCCCAACCATCTGGTCTGGAGTTTTCCCAGAAAATCCTCGAACCTCGAATGATACAGGAGTGCCCAATCCCTTTCATGGAAGATCTTCTTTTTGACAAGGGCATCATGTCATTTCGCTCTTTGTTGTTGGATCAGTGCAGTGTGCTAAAGAGATGATAGCAATATTTCATCCAATTCATTTACTTGATGTAGCCTATTAAACTGTGCTTCATTTAAGTCCAAACCTACCTCCTGAGCTATCCTCAATGTCTGGATTTCAAATTCAATTGGGAAGAGAGGTTCTTTGCTAAACACTAGCAGATATGGGGAATATCCCCTGGTATTTCTCCATGTCATGTGGTATGCCCACAAGGGTTGTGGCAATCGGGTAGCCTAGTCACATCTATGTGATGCAACTGTCTTTGTGAGTATTTCCTCGATTACCTTATTGGTGCTTTCTACCTGGCCATTTTCCTACGGGTAGTATGGAGTCATGATTATGTGCATGATATGATGATTCTTTAATGTTGCAATGATCTTATAGCCTATGAATTGTGGCCCTCCATCCATAATTACCTCTCTAGGCAAGCCATATCACACGAATAGTTGGAAAAGAAGGTGGATTATTGAGTCCTATATTGCCCTTGGTAATGCTTTTGCCTCCACCCATTTATTCACATATTCTATTGCAACTAATATGTATGTATTTAGATTAGATGATGGGTTTATTGGACCAATGAAGTCTAACACCCATTGTTCAAAAGGTTCAATGACCAATTGCGGGTGCAGGGGCATCTCATCAGACTGCCTAGGGCATCCCATTCTTTGGCAACTGTCGCATGCCTAGATGAACTTCTTGGCATCTTTAAAAATGGTGGGACAATAATAGCCCATCTGCAAGACTTTGTGACTAGTCTTGCAGTCTACAAAATGACCACCATAAGGCCCATTGTGGCAAGCTTTTAGGATTTCAAATACTTCTTCTTACTTGAAATATCTTCGAATGTGCATATCGGCCCCTGTATGAAATAAATATCCTCTGATCTAGGAAAACTGAGTGCTACGCTGTACTATTTGTTTTCTTTCATTAGGCGTCAGGTGCTTCGGTAATTTTCTCACTGCTAGTTAGTTTGTGACATCCATGTACCATGGTGTTTTAATGGTGACAACGAATAAGTGTTCATCAAGGAACTGGTCTTCTACTGTTGTCGAGTCATCTATCTTTGGCATTCATGAAAGGAAGTCTGCTACTGGATTTTCTTTTCTTGGTCGATATTTAATAGTGATATCGAATTCCTGCAAAAGGATCAACCATCTTGTCACTCTTCCATTTGTAATTAGTTTATTAGCTAGATATTTAATAGCAGAGTGATCAATATACAAAACCATAGGGTATCCTGTTATATAATGTCTGAATTTATTGATAGCACAGATTGTCGCCAATTTTTTTTTTTAGTAACAGTATAATTTAATTCAGTAGGAGATAGATTTTTGTTGATATAGTATATTTCATATGGCTTTTTATCTTCCTCCTGGCCGAGAATTGCTCTAATGGCTGTGACTGAAGCGTCGGATGAAATCTAGAATGGAAAATCCCAGTTTGGGTCCCGTAATACTGGGGCTGTTGATACAAGCCGTTTTAAATCTTCAAAAGTGATGTAACATTTGCTAGTCTAGATGAAATCAATATTCCCTGTTAATGCATATAATGGTGCAGAAATTTGAGAAACATTCTTTATAAATATTCTATAATAGCCAGAAAATCCCAAGAAACTGTGTACCTCAGTCTGTGTGGAAGGGGTAGGTATTAGAAGAATTATCTAAATTTTTTATGGATCTACCTGGATTCCAGCTGCTGAGATATAATGACCCAAGATGAGGCCCTCAATAATCATCATGTGACATTTTTCATGGCTTAAATAGAGCCTGGTAGCAATGCATCTTTGCAAAAAAATTTCTAATGTTTGTAATGCCGGCTCAAAGTCATCTCTGTAAGGTGTAAAGTCATCCATGTACACCTCGAGCCCTTCATTTATCAGATCTAAAAAAATGTTGAGTATAGCCCTCTAGAATTTGGTAGGTGCATTGCACAATGCAAAAGGTAAGACCCTATAAGAAAATGTCCCCTAAGGGCAGGTAAAGGTAGTCTTGTCCTGGTCTTTAGGGGCAATTTGTATTTGATTATAGCTACTGAAGCCATCTAGAAAATAAAATAATTTTTTTCCTACCAATGTGTCCAAGACTTGGTTGATGAATGGAAGGGGAAACTGGTCTTTTTGGGTTGCTTTATTAAGCTCTCTATAGTCAGCACATATACGCCACTTTCCATTCCTTTTAGGCACCACTACTAAAGGAGAGACCCATTTGCTGTCAGATATAGGGTAGATGAAATTTACATCTAACAATTTTTGTAGTTCAGCTTTAACAATGTCTTTAAGGTGAGGGTTTAACCTTCGTTGAGGTTTTCGAATGGGCTCGGCATCTTTCTTTGTATAGAAGTCGTGCATGCATAATTGGGGATCAATCCCTTTCATTTTTGGGTAATCCCATGCGAAGGCCTCTTTATATTTTCTCAGAAGTTGAACAAGCTTTTGTTCCTATTCAACAGTCAGGTTTTTTGTTAATATTTAAAGTTTTTCCTGGTTCAATCTCTATGGTTTTGTTGTTATAAACAGATGTTGTTGGTATTGATTGGTCGTTAATATATTTTAAGGGATCTTCTTCTATTTTGTTATCGAGGGCTGCTTCGATCATGTGACATCTTAGATGGGATATGACAACTGGCTCGTTAATGTATGTGTTAATGATGTCATCTTCTATTTGACCCTTGAATTCGAGAGCATCTTCTATAGATAGCGGTGATCTAATGTTCTTAGTTAGATATGATACAGGTTGTTTTCTAGTTTTGATTATTGTTACACTTGGCTGGGCTGGAGGATATAAAGCTAAATTCTTCACATTGCTCCCTCTTGCTATCATCATGATGCCTGTTCGACAGCTTATGTAAGCATCGGCGGTTGCTAGCCAAGGTCTGCCTAAAATTAGGGGATGTCCATCGAGTTGGTTTCTAGGACTAATGGTCAGAAAGTCTGCAGGGTATTCCCAAGAGTCTATAGACACCATTACATCCTGTAATGTGCCTTCTGGTTTGACTACTGATCGGTCAGCTAGTTCCAACAAGGTCGTGGTTGGGTCCAAGGATGTAATGCCAAGCTTTTGACAAGTTGTTGTTGTAAGAATATTGATTGCTACTTCTAAATTGACTAATGCATTGGGGAAGGAGCATCCATTTATTTGCAGAGTGATGATAGAATTTCCTAGGTCCTCATATTTTACAGGTGTTTCTCTGCCTGATAGTAAATCAGATAAGGTACCAACTACATGGACAGTTGGGGTTGTTTTTATTTTCTTCTTTGGCTTTTTTGTACACAATTCCTTAATAGTTTTTGCATAAATTGGAATGTCTTGAATAGCCTGGAGGAGAGGTATCTTTACACAAAAAAATTTCGATTTTCCTAGAAGATCAAAATCGGGATATTCTATTGGATAGGGTATGATTAATATTTCTGGGAATGGTGGGGAAGAGGTGATCGTTTGATCGTGAGTTTTCTGTTTAACCATGTTCTCCACTTGTGGTGCTTGTTCTACAGGTCACAAATCTTCAATTTGTTTATTTTTATCCCCCTCTGATTCTATTATCCCCCTAGACCTTAATTGAAGTCATTGCAGTCCCTCAACTTAGTTTCTAGCTCAAATCCTTCAATAATTTTCATAGATTGAATCGATCTGTTGTTTGGGTTCGGGTTGGGTTGGGCTGGGAGTTGCGGTCATAGATTGTTCTGGGGGTTTTGTTGCAATGTGTAGGGTGCTGGAAGTGTAGGTTGAGGTAGGGGGATTGTTCCTGCTAGATGATTCATAGTTCCTTACCAGCTTGACTTCCTGTTCTGGTTCTGTGAGGTGGAGGGTGACCATTGAGATTGATATGCATTATTTTGCTAGAACAGTGGGAACTAAGAGGAATTTGGCCAATTGTTATTTTGATTTGGTTGGTTTGGCCAAGATATCATAGGGAATGGTTGTTGTGACCAATTGGAGAAAGGTGGATAGTTTTGCCACATAGCTCCTGGGTATTGTTGCGAATTATATTGCGAGGGTTGAAATAAAGGAGACAGATCAGTAGGCATACCTGTTTGTCGTGGTTGCCATTGGTGATGTTGATTTAGCAGGTAGTCTAGTTCTGTTTCCTCCTCTACCTCCTTATAGACTACTTTTAACCCTGGGAATGATGGGAAGCTTTATGTGATATGATCTTTAGTACATATGGCACAGGTTTGCACCATATCTAGTGGGCATTCTCTGTGACTATGCTTCTTCTTGCATCTAGGATAGAATATCACCAAGTTTTTTTCTGCTTCAGCTTGCTTTTGCTTGGCTTGCATAATGTACAATTGCGTTGTCAGAGTTCCCAAAATATCTATTTTGAAATCCTCTAGCAGGTTGCCAATTTCTACACAAGTTATACCTCCACTAGATATTTTGTTGTCCCTGGAGGTCATGTTGCGTTCTGCTGGTTTCAATCTCATATTGCCTCTTGAGGACTTGATACACAATTTAATAATGTCAGCATATTCTTCTTGATATATATCACCTTTACCCATAATATTTAATGTTTCTATCCATTGTCCTTTCATACCTTTAATTAGTGTAGTTTTTAGCACATTATCAGGCAAAGGCAGAGTTACATAGGGAGATCTCTGGAGGTTATATTGAAATCGTTCCACATATTCTTCTAATGTTTCACTGGGTCTTGCTACCATTTGGAGTATTTCGTATTTCAATTCCATAGATCTACAATAGTCCTGATATTTTTTTAGGAAAGCGGTTTTCATTTGATCCCAATCATTTATTGTGCCTCCACCTAATCCCATAAACCATCACAAGGCTACTCCTTTTAATGTAGAGGGAAACAACTTTAGTTTTTTGGGGTCGGTAGTATATTCATAACCCCGACATAATACATCAAACTCAAACAGGAATGCATCTGGATCCTCTGATGTTAGTCCATGAAAGGTGTGAATATTTTGGAGAGGGATAGCTTTCATGGGTGCATTGACTGTTATGTCAACGATGGGATACTGCAATGTAGAGGTTTGGGGTACTTGTGGGTTGTTGGCCATTTGATAAAATATATGCAAGTACCCTTCCGGGATATCTAGAGAGTTATTCCTAGGATGATTAGAAAGGGTGGGAATGATCTTAACAACACTCGCTCGATCTGGGATATTGGGTGTTCCTTGTTGAATTACTACCTAAGGGGATCTTGGTTCCTCTGTTTCCCCTGTTTCTCCTCCTCCTTCACGAATATTACAAGAATTCCCTTCTTGTGAGGAAATTGGGCGTGAATTTTCAATCTCTTGAAAACTCTGCTCAGTTCCCACTATTTTGCTATGGACCTCAGCATAGGCTACAGATGGTGAGCCTGTGGCTCGAAGGGAGATAGTAGGTTGTCTAGAAGAAATGTTTCTGGGACCTACTAATGGCTGAGATTCGGCTTTCTTTAAGATGTCATCTATGAATGTTGATCATCCAAGGGTCACTGGTCCCTTAGATCTGTCAGATTTGGGTAGTGGAATTGGATTGCTTTCGGGTTTTTTCTTTTTAGTAATTCATGCAAACAATTCAAATGTTTATCTCTACCCTAAGTTCCTTACAATTCTGTTGGAAAGTGGGTAGGGGAGTAGGCATTTTACGTGCTTTGTATGCAAGTTCTTACCTTTCGTTTTTAATACCCAATTCTCTCTCAATAGATAAGCAGTAAATACCTACTTCAAATTTATGTAATTGTGCTGAAAAGTAGGCGGAGGAGAAAGAACTTTACTTGCTCGTTATGTAGGTTCTTACCTTCCATTTTCAATACCCAATTTTTCTTCAACAAGAATCATTAGCTGTACATTACTCTTTAGAAATGGCTACACTCTGCCCACCAACGGTGCCAAAATGTTGGGCAATAAAAGGTGCCTTTTAAAACTCCTAATTATCCTCACATTAATTATCAATGCGGGCAAGTCTTCTTCTTTCAAGAGTGTACAGAGTGTGTGGTTGTTATTTAACTCATATAGTAATGTTTCTAAATTGTAGTAAAGATGTTTTAAATACAAGAGTAAATGGATGCATCTAGTAAATTCCAATTGCAATTAAAGAAAACTCAATCTCTTAACTAAATCAACTCTTACATTCATCAAAGTAACAACAACATAAGTTGAGAGTATAGTAATGATAACTCATCCCTCTTTAACTGATTTCATCTAAATCAAACTCAATCCTCAATAATTAATCTAAACATCAAATAAATATGAATCTGAGAGTTTCAACAGCAATAGTTAATACTCTTTATAGTTGATTATATAAAGCAAAATATTTATCTAAGAAACCTGATCGGAAATGAAAGAAAACTGAATCAATGACAATCGTGCAAATTATATAAAATAAAGAGATTCTATCAATACTGGAAAATAATAAATAGCGCAATGATAAAATCACAGAAAGTAGGAATACTATCAAACCATCACATTTGCGAGAATTGGAAATCTATGACACAAGAAGAGCAGTTGAATCCACCAGAAGCCGGCCCCTTAACTACCAGCGAAACACTGCTATGTTACTTCAAGAAACATGAGGGAACAAAAACTTATATATTAATCATCAAATTGAATGAGCATTACAATATTTTCATGTTATCCTCGATGGCGAGAGTCTGTGAATACAATTACAACTACAATAGTACCAAAATTCCTCCCCCTTTCTTCTTACAAAAACATCTCTTTCATAATCAGAAAGGGTACAAAGATAAGTGATAAATGCGATCCTTCAGGATCTCTTGATCCCGAGGGATTCACACAGTTCTCCATCTTCAGATATTATTTCCTTTCTTGCACTAATCCTCCTGATTTTCTTTTGGACATATCTGCAACCACTGTGTTCCTTCCTTATCTTGTCAATGTTTGTTGTTTCTTCGCAGGGAACAACATTTGTCCCTTTTGTTGTTTTCTTGCAAAAAGGAAGGTAATAATTAACCAAAGCGTAAATACAGATAATTTATGTATTTCTTACCGTAATTCCTTAATAGGTTAGCACATTGAGATATAGAAAGGATAGAATAAGGGAAAAGGTTGATAATAAATGCATACCTTTTCCATGATCCAACACCAATGTTGAAGATTGCAGTCTAGACAAAGAGTTTGTAGCATGCATAGATGCTTGCGAGAGAGGACTTGGTCAAGTCCTTATGCAAGATGGAAAAGTGGTATGGTATGAGTCACCAAGGTTGTAATGAGCATGAGAAGAACTACCCCATGCATGAACATGACTTGGAAGAAATTATACGTGCATTGAATATTTGGAGACATTATTTTCTGCACAGGAGGTTCACATTGATGGGTGATCACAGTGGTTTGCGATATCTGTTTGACCAACCAAATCTAAATGGTAGGAAGGCTTGGTGGTTGGCTATGATTAGTGAGTTTGATTTTGAGATCAGGTATATCAAAGGTAAACAGAACAAAGAGGCAGATTCTCTTAGTAGACAAATACAGGTAGGGAAATGTTTAGGGGATAATATTTGCAGGACAACTAATTTTCCATTTTTTTTCCAAAACAAAGATTCTCCAATTTCCATTTTTTCTAAAAATAATTTGCCCACATTTTATATTATAAAATTATTTTACCTAAAAATTGCCAAAATATTATATAGACTAATATAAAATCATTAGCAATATAAATATTTTTACAAAATATTACTAAACATTTTACAATTTGAATATTAGGGACTAGTAAGATTCGCCAAGGTTTCTAAACTTTAAGATAAACTTCCATCCTTAAAAAATTCATTGGATATAGGTAAATCACTTAGCATATATGAGTTCCTATGGGATAGACCTACATGATAGGATCTTGCAGGCAGGTCAGTAGGATGTCAGATATATGGATATTTTGCACAGATTGTAGCAAAGCACAGGAAAAGGTACAGGTGATGGTACAGGTGACGATACAACAATAAGTAGGGGTACAAGTTCAGGTATAGGTACAAGTAGTAGTATAGGTGCAGGTGCACAAGATGTTGACTATTTCCTTATATTAGATGGATTGGTCAAGTTTCGAGATAGGATATATGTGTTAGATAGTAGTGAGCTTAAGAAGGTGATCTTGAGGGAGTTTCATGCAAAACCTTATTCAAGTCACATATGTTATCAAAAGACACTGACAAAAATGAAGAGATTTTACTATTGGTTGAATCTTAAGATGGATGGAGCACAATTTGTGGCTAGATGCTTTGGTTTTCAAGATGTGAAGGCATAGTGTAAACATCTAGGTGGACTGCTACAACTGATTGCGATTCCAGAGTGGAAATACGAAGTCATTTCCATCGATTTTATCAAAGGTTTGTCAAGGACATTAAAACAACATGATTCCATCATAATTACTATGGACAGGTTGAGAAAGGTTGCACTGTTCATTCCGGTAAAGTCTACATTCTCAGCTAGCAATGTAGCACATGCATTCATCATATATGTGGTCAGATTGCATGGTTTTCCAAACAAGATCGTGTCAGATAGGGATACGAAGTTCACTTCCAAGTTTTCGAAGGAGTTGTTTACAAGTTTGGGCATAAATATGGTCTTCAGTACAACTTATCATCCACAAATAGATGAAGAAACAAAGAAGGTTAGCAGGATATTGGGGGACGTGTTGAGGATATATGGGATGCATCAACAATGAAAGTTGGAGGATTATATTCCCTTAGCTCAGTGTGCGTACACCAATGGTTATCAAGAGTCATTGATGAGTCCTTTTGAGGCATTGTATGGATGGAGTTGTAAGACTCCTATCAGTTGGAGTGATCTGGTTAACAAGGTATTGATTGGACCAGATATGTTTTCCAACATGGAAAAGGAAATGTAGGTAATCAAAATAATCTAAAGGCCACAGGATAGGAAGAAAATCTATGTAGATTGGAACAGGTTGTTCAAGGAGTTCTAGGTCGGGGAATAGGTGTATTTGCACATCAAGTCAAAGAAGATATCCTTGTGGATTGGATCATGTGCCAAGCTAGCACCACAGTTTTTTGTACCCTTTAATAAGATGTAAAATAGAAGTTATACTTCCTTCTGAAGCTTGAGATGGCACAAGATTTTCTACTGAAATAGAGATTTCTTATAATTTCTTTATTAAAGTTTGGACCTCAGGTGATTTGGGATTAGAATATAAAGAAGGTTCTTTAGGATATGTAGTAGGATATTTCAGAGGTGACTGCTCAAATTCTGATCTAGAAATAGGAGTTCTAGATGAGGATCTAGAAGTTGGAGGTGATCTTGAGGGGGAGTAACTCTTGGAATGGATTTTTAATTTATATTGAGTTCTCTTTTCCATTCATATTCATGGATCTCCTTCTAGTGCTAAAATGTTGAAGCCTCAAAAATTGCTGCAACAACATGCAGCAAAACCACTCGGTTAGGGACTTGAATATCGTCCCTTATCCATTTAGATGAGTGGCTCCAACTGGATATAATGGGACTAGTTTCCAAATGAAAATGTGATAGGATGGATAAGGCGTTGATTAGAAAAATTAAGTGATAGATGTGATGGTTTTGAGCTGAAATACATGTATATTTAACATATCTATTTATTACCTGAGATTTTACTTATACTTATGCAATCTACAATGATTATCTTTAGTGTATGATAATGAAGATTAATCAAACACTAATTGAAATGGAAAACCTTTAAAATAATTATTTTGATTAAATAGCTAATCAAAATAATTGATAAACATATATCGCATCAAATATTGTTCAAACGTTTGCTCATATATGTATTAAGAATAACAGTCCAAGCATTTTCAAAAGTGAATGGATACAAAACTGCATTAAAAGAGATACATATGACAAACAATATAAAGAGAAATGACTATCAATTCATAAACAAATAAATACACAATGATAGAGACACCCATTGAATATAACTCTGGTCATGAAGTAAATAGCTCTAGTTCAGTCTTTTTCTTTAATATGGTTTCCAAAAGTACAAAAATGCAAGCTTCCAAAAGCCTTCTTCATAAAACTTCATGACTCTAATCCACTTATTCTACTAATATGGACTTTAAACGTACAAAAGTGCAAGCTTTTAAAGAATTTATTTATAAAATTGGCTACCCTTTCTTCAAAGACATAAAAGGGCTCATATAATAAAAATAATGTACTAAAATAGATATTACATGAAAGTTCTGAGGAGGTTTAAACAAATCTCCTTAAAATAAGTGACATAAATAAATAAATAAATAGAAGTTCTTGCAATGACGAGCTCCAACATGTAATGGTGTCTACTCTTTCATTTTTTGTCTAAGCTCGTAGATATCCACCATCAGCTTGACTTCGGGAGGTGACCCATCCTCATGAGCATATTTCCTATATACAATGCATCTGAAAGAGTAGGAAGCATGCACATTGATGAGTCAGTGAGGCAGTGTAGTGTTAGCCACTGACTATGTGGCTTCACCAGATATCTCTAATATACTTCCAAGTCTACTTTTGTCAATTGTTTAATCGCCTCTTCCCTTGATTTTGATGTTTCTTTCCATTATGCTTCTAGTACTCTGATATTGAGGAGACTCCCAGATGGGCATTCCTGTATCATATTAGCATTGTAAAAATTATAATTGATGGTTTCAATGATATTATTTGTAGCATCTTTCACTCTGGAAATGACTCTTCTTCCTGCTTTAGTTGAATGTCGCAATCAATAATTAGGATGTCTTTATGAGATTCCTCTATCCTAGGAAGATCTACTTTTCTACCCTCTAGAGTGTCCTACCATGTTATATATCCTGAGATATTATCATCAATCTCATTAAAGTCACCCTTAGATTAGATGCTTGATTAATCGGTGAATCACTTGTCTTACACATTGGATTTCTGATAGACAACTTTTGACATAATGTTCGTTATTTCTTCGATAATAAAGAGTTGACCTCTAATGCATCCTTTATAAAATCCTCAACCTTAGGACTATCCTTCAACTAGTCCAGTGAAAAATGTAGCTGCTAAAATCATGGCTTCACTTGGTTATTCATTATCCATTAATATATCGCATTGTAAAAAAAATTTCAAATGGGAAACAAAAATTATTTTTAAGCACTATGCCGATATGCGATAGCAATATCACTACATTAGTTCATTAGGTATGAGAGATGTGAGATTACGATAATCGAAATATTGCAATATTGCAATAGAAGGTTTCCAGAGTAGTGAAGAATGGATATATCTAAGGGATTTGTGCGCTTGTAAAATCATGAGACATGACGTGGCGTTACAGTGGTCCCAATGGATTATTAATGAGCCCGACTTATGTTTTTAGTTATTCAGTCTTATGATTTTTTTTAACCACACCTTTTAAGAAATAACTTTATCATAATCTAGAGGAATCGGGAGTGGAATAAGTGGGGAGCTTTTTTTATAATATGTGATTTAACAGGACGCAATACATTTGTTATACTGCATTTATTATTTTATCAATTTTGGTTCCCTTATTGCATTTCGCAGTAGGAGTGTTACTTTGCCTTTTGGTATATCAATTTCGTTATAAGTTTGCGTTGTGCGCAATTTCTATTGTGAAGTAATTTTGTTAAAATCTAAGCCTTTTAAGGAACATATATACTAGGTTCTCGAGGGCTATCATTTATCGCATTGCAAGTTTCAAAAGGGTGAAAACAAAGTGTTGTTTCTTAGAGACTTTGCGATATGATATATCATTAGGATTTTCCTTAAGGAAGGCTTTATTCAAGTTATCTGGGGCCGATTGGACTTGTTTATTCAAAAATCAAATTTATTCTTTCAAAACCCTAAGTTATTTTATTTTCCTATATTTCTCAATTTTTAAGGGTCCCTATTTATTTATACAATAATTTCCTAAGAGATTTATATATAAATAAATGGTGGGGTTGTTGCATAGACCAAGGAGAAGGTTTGGAGCATGAATGATGAGAAGGAGAACACCAAGGGGGAAGGGATGCATTCTGATTGGGATTGTAATAGGAATATGATGCTCCTTGCATGCCCTGCTAGTTTGGTCAAGCTCCTTGAGGCCTCCTTCAATTAATATAAAAGATTTTTTCAGCCCCAGCCTTAGCCCCTCGGTGTATATCCTTCAATCCAGGAAGAGAAGGTCACTTATATATGGAATGGTTTTACTCATAGACTGAGCAGAGCTCTATAACATTCAATGGATATTCATTTATTGTGTGCCTTCTAGTGCATCTTGGGCAAAAGATAGCTAAGACTCTCCCTTCTTCCTCCTACTTCCTCTTGATCTTCATGGTTTCCATTTGTAGAGAAATGGTGTGCAACATTTCACTTGTAAAGTCTTCCAACATTTTTCCAATTTCACTCTTAATATGTGTTAGAGGAAGAGGAATTGCCTAAAGTTTTGACTAGCCCTACCCTTCTTTCTGGTAGCCCTAGAATGGTTTTTGAAAATGTCTTGATCTCATCATAATATATCTAATAAATGTCACCTCCAGAAAACATGTTTAGGGTTTCCACAATGTCCTCCCCAATTCTTCTACAAAGAACTAAATTGAGTGATTCAGGATCAAGGGTGCATCTGGCCCTTTTGTAACTGAGTTGGAACCTTTCGTCATAATCTTCTAAGGATTCATCATGTCCCAAGGCCATCCCAAAGATTTCCTCTTTGATTCCTTTTGACCTACAATATTTTGTGTACTTATTGTTGAAGGCTTGTTGCATTTGATCCCAGGTAGTGATATTGTGCCTAGGTAAACCCATGAACCAATGCAACGCTACATCCTTAAGGGTGGATGGGAATAACTTCCACTTATGGTCATCATAGGTATAAAATAAGTTATGCAGATGACAACAAACTCAAAAAAAAGGTATCATGGTCCTTTGAGGTTAAGCCATGGAAGTGAGGAAGGGCATAGGGTCTTATGTTTTTCATCCTAACATCTCCATTAGTCTCTCTATAGGGAAAAAACCCGTTATTTTTGTTTTCATCCATGATGTAAGTGTGTGGAATGGCTTCTTCTTCTTCTTCCCCAGTAGGCTCTTCAAAGATCTTTGGTTTTTCACCTAATCAATCCTCTAACTCCCCTGCAGTCAAAGAGGGAAGGTGACAGTCACCAAAGAAGAGGGAAGGATTATTATTTGATGGTGTGGGGGTATTTGGCAAGAATTTCCCTAAATTTTTTCTACTCCTATGAGGCACGAAATAAGTTTTTTCCTTTTATTTATTTTTTAGAATCAATTGTAAAATACGAAGGAAAGAAGAATAACATCTACATGCTAAATGCAAGTTAGAAATAAAATCATAAATTACATCTACCTAGACAACTCCCCGAAAATGGAACCAAAAAGTGATGATCATCTATATTGTAGCAAGATTGCTACAACACCTCGGGCTACCAACTTTACTTTATCAACCCAGGGTTTCAAAAAAACTTGGAGGTGATAGTGTTATATACACATAACATGCATCATTCTACTCACATCACTTTTCAACTGGGGCACTTGACCGTTAAGGTTCCCAACCAATCCTCTATTGAACTAAAGGGAGTGTGACTATTGATAGTGAATGTAAAGCTAGTTCTAGTTCAGGGAAAGTAAATGATTGTTTATTTAGGAAATGAAAGCTACCAAATGGTAAATGCTATGAAATTCCATAAATCATCTAGCTATGAAATGACACAAATGACCTTTAGAAAGGAAACAATGATAATATTTTAATTTATCATCTAGTTATGAGGACTGTTTGAAAATAGAAAGTTATTCTATCACCTCATAATTGAAACATGCATGCATTAACTATCTCATTCAAATTTGCAAAAAGTGCCTTAATTGTTAACCGCAGAGGTATAAAAGCTAACGCTATTTGATCTTGGAGGAGGGAAAGTAATGGGAAGGTTGGTCTATGTGGCACCTCTAGTCATGGAGTCGAAGTGGAGGGGTTAACCTACACCTATACTAGGCTATCCTATCATTTTATGTCAAAACGGGATCAAAACAAGCTGCTACACGTTTGCTATAGGAAACTACTACAGGATGTTCTGATCTGCTAAGGCATGTCCTGAGCTACTACAGGAAGTTAGTTGAGAGGTTTTGGAGGGTAATAATAGTGATATGAGGTGTTGGAGGAGTGCATTACAGAAGTAGAAGGCGTATGGAAGGTGAACATTGCACAAGAACAAGCCCAACGCCCCAAGGAGGTCAGATTTGCCTAAAGTAGCTTGCTCACGATGTTTGGAAAACAGAGGTTCAGACTATGGGCTGGTATTCCTTGACAGAAGGTAGAGAAGTCCTAGGTGAAGCTGGTTGGGGGAGTCCCTTCCTACAGATCAATAGTCCCTGCAATAAACCATATTTCTCTTTTAAGTTATAAATCATTACATGTACACATGGAAAATATGATTTGAATTTGAGGGAGTTGATCTATCTATAGTTAAGGACTATATATATGACATGGACTTCATTTTAAGCTACAACAGCATTAAGAAAATAAGATAACAACTACAGATGCTTCCAAAAAATTATAAACAATTATCTAGTTAAGAATGAAACGTAATATATGCAATAAGCAAAAGACAAACTTTGTTATTGGGGTTGTGAGAGTGGGTTCCTCTAATCATGATCCCATGAGGGGAATGATATAGGGGCTATTGTCATAAGATTTTCTAGTATAATTTTGTTCACTAAATAGTAGCACTAAGCTACCTCTTTAAACTAATGGAAACAAGGTTAAGAAACAATTTAAGTAACTTTCTAAGCTAATAGAAAGACATAAATAAACTTCAGAAACTAACTACTATTCTAAGCTAAGAATACAACTACAAAAGATGAACTTCTGCTACTAGGGTTCATCCCTAACCCAAGATCTTCAGCCCTCTGAGTAAACTCAGTGCTGGATCAAAATGGAATTTCTCATTATCATAAAAATGTCAAGTACATCATAACAATAAGAGTCAAAATGTTTCAACTCAAATGGCCTCTTGGCTACAACAAAAAATTGAATCCTAGGGAGTGCCTAATCCATAATCCATATTCCTCTCCACATTTTGTGTACAGAGTCCAATTTTACAGAGAGTAAGACTAATATATGACCAATGCACACAGTCAAAATACTTGTGCAGGTCAATTTTCATCACCAAATCCTCCTTCTTACAGGAATGGGTAGAGTGGATGCATTCTTGTATAGCTACAATAGCGTCATTTATTTGGTGGTTGCTTAAAAAACCAGATTGTTACCTGGAAATGTGTGGGGACAATGCCTTCTTGATACACCTCACTATAACATTTGAGATTACCTTGTATATGATATTTCATAGGGAAACAGGTATGTAATCCCAAAAATTATTTGGGGAAGAGGTCTTTGGGAATAGGGCTAAAAAATTCAAATTGATGGAACTAATGATCATTCGGCTGGTCCTGACCTCTTCCACCATCTCCAGAAGGTTTTTTCCCATCAACTCAAAGAAATGTATAAATAGTTCTACATCCCATCCATCTGGACCCAGTATATTATCTGTGGAAAAGGACCCCAGTGTCTAAGATATTTCCTTTAGGATAATAGGACTATAAAGTTCATCATTTGCATTGTCATCAAACATAATTGGATATTGGTTAAGAGCCTAGATTTGATCATCAAAGTCTACTTCCTCCCCATCCTTATAGAAGTGTTTGAAGAATTTCACTACTTCTTCTTGTATCTTAGGAGTGGTGTGTTTCATTTTCCCATTAGACGATTCAATGTGTCAGATTGCATTGAGATGTTTCTAGTACTTTGCATACTTGTGAAAAATATTTTTATTACGATCTCCCTCACACAACCATGTTACTTTTCTCTTGAGTCTCCATGTAGTGTCATATATATTAAGGATTTCATTTTTCCTGTCTTCTCTTAATACAAAATTTTTTCATAGGGTTTATAATATTAGTCATCAAGATTAATATAAATGCCTTGGGTTTATAATCAAGGTTAACCACATTCCAATGGCACATTGTGACAAAGATTGTCTCAATATGAAAATCAAGCATTATCAACCATTGTCAACTATGATTAGTCATCACATCGTGACAAAGTTGGTTTCATTATGAAAATCGACCATGGTCCAACATCGCATTGTGATAAATATTGTCTCAATATGAAAATAAACTATGGTAAACTATGGCCAACCATGTTTATTTAAGGGTTTATAATATTTATCTTACAGTTTATAACATTTATCGCTTGGGTTTTTAGTATCCATTTGGTCTATTATTCGCTTGGATTAATAATATTAATCTAAGGGTTCTTATTCCTACGTTTTAATATTATTCATAGGGTTTATAATATTTATCCTTTGGTATAATATAAATCCCCTTGGTTTATAATCATGGTCAACCATGGTTCAATGTTGCATTGTGAAAAAGATTTTATGCATATGAAAATCAACAATGGTCAACCATGGTGCAACATCACATTGTCACAAAGATTGTCTTAATATGAAAATCAACCATGATCAGCAATGATAATTCTAGTGTTTACATTATTTATCTTATGGCTTATATACCTTTGGTTTATAATATTAATTCCTTGGACATAATATTATTCCCTTTGGTTTATAATACCTTGGCTTTGTTATTCTCATGAGTTTAATATCAATCTATTATGTTTATTAATCTAAGCATTCATATTCTTATGGTGTAATATTATTAATTAGTTATTTTTAATATTTAAATATATGAATTGATTTTTTTTGTAAGCTTGGCATGCCTACATCTTCAAGATGTCCAATATATCACCCCAATCAGGTCAGGGAATTGAACCGGTGACTTGACATCAAGGAGTGCCTTAACAAAGCATCTAATCACCATCTATCCAAGACTCTATGGAGAATTATATTAATTAATTGATTACTTTTGTATTCATGCTTTTGTGATCCATAATGAATTAAGATAAGTCTTTTAGTAGAAATCACATAAGATAAATTTTTGGCCGGCGTATTTCAAACTAACAAGTGTGGTTCATCATCAGGACCAGATGAAGAGGTAGACCATGGAAAAGGCTTAAATAAAGAGCAATGTAGAGACATAATTTCAGGTAACGATTATATTTGAACAAAAATATTTAAATTATGATTTTAATTTATTAATATATTAAAAACAAATATTTTTAAGTAATGGCTATATCAAACAGCTAGTTTTTGAAAAAATAATATTTAAATAATGATATTAGTTTATTAATTTATTAAGAAATATTAATAAGTAACGACTATATAAAATGGCTAGTTTTTGAAAAATAATATTTAAATTATGATATCAGTTTATTAGATTAGAAAAAAATATTAATAAGTAATCGTTATATTAAACAATTAGTTTTTCAAAAATAATATTTAAATTAATTTATTAAAAAAAATCAAAGTCAAAATCTAAACAATGAGGGAAGTCAAAAATTATAAAAACGAGTCAAGACCCTAATCGAGACAAGACCATTTAATAAAAAACAAAATTTCTAAATAAAATAAACTAAATAAAAATTAATTAATGGAAAAATAAATAAATATATGTATATGTATATGTATATAACAGGGTCAACAACAAAATATGAGGTTGGGGCCCATTAAACAAATAACAAAAATACTAAAAGGATTTAGAATGAATAGGATGATAAAATACATAGAAAACAAAGGATCCAGAAAATAAACCCTAATGAAGAATAAATCAACAACAAATACTATAAAAAGGACACAAATACCTATATAGATAAGCAAACAAACAAAATAAATTGCAAAAACAAGCCTTAAAAACTAGGAGGATGGGAGAGACCCCACTTCTACTAATATTCCAACCATCATCTCTATTCAAATTATTAGGTCTTTTTTCAATTTCTAGGGTCTCCCTCAATTTACGATGATGGAAATGACTAACCCGAGCAACGACTTAGGCCTCCTTAATGCAGATGTGATGCTTAGATTTATCTACACACTTAGATTTAATAATGATATTAAATTTGATTAAACAACAAAAATAATAATATTAGCCAATAATAGTAGTAAAATTAATAGATAATAATAATAAGAATAGAAATAAAAATTTCTATTATGTGATTTCTACCGAAAGAATTTGCTTAATCTTAATAATAATAATAATAAAATAAATTATTAGTAAAACTAAAAATAATTATTTTAAAAGTATTATAATAATAATTCATTAACATTATGAAAGCGGGAAACCACTGTTGCATGTGGCATACGATTATGTTCGGAGCAGGAAGAGCAGAAGATCGAAAAAACAGGGTTGAGGGTTCCTGCATGTGTTTTTCTCCATGGACGGTGGACGAGGAGGGAGCTCCACTCCCTCCTTCAAAGAGGTAGTGGCTAACAAGGGCAAGACTCCCCTAGAATCAGGCAGAGGTAGCAAGATGGAAGGAGGAAAAAATAGGGAAGAGGATACAGAATGTAACAAAAAGAAGGAGAATGAAGGCACAAAAGACAAGGAGGAAAATGACAAAAAACAGGGCACAAAAGACAGGAAACAAAAGGGACCGTGCAAACCTAAAGCTAAAATCACTCCTAGAGTAATCTTAAATAAACCAGAGCTGCAGGTCCACAGGGAGCACATGCAGACTTATGCAATCATATGAAAATTCATGGGACTATGGCCCACCGAAAAGGCTTTACAAACATGGATCAGATACCACTAGAAGCCTAAGGGAAGCTTCGATCTTCATCTAGGATCCAAGGGTGTTTTCACTATGGTGTTTGCAAACATTGAGGAAAAATACAGAGTGTTTGAAGGTGGACCCTACTTCTATGCAGTAGCAGGACTCTACATGTGGTCGTGGATGATGAACTTCGTGCCGGAGCGGGAAACCTTTACCTCAGTCCCGGTTTGGGTAAGACTCTGTTCGCTACCTCTGGATTACTGGCAAATAGAATCACTAACAACTATAGGAAATAAACTAGGGAGGTATGTCAAAACTTCTGAAGCTACAAGAAGGGGTAAATACACCTCCTTTGCCAGGATTTCTGTAGAGATGGACCTATCTAGAGCACTTGCGGACGAGGTCGTATTGGAGGTTCATGATGAGGAATGGGTGCAGACTGTCAACTACGAGCATATTCCATTTAGATGCCAAAAATGTCATAAGCACGGACACCTTCTTAGAGACTGCCCTCTCAACAAGGTAGAGATCAATAGCAAACGAAACAAAATGAAAGAAACAGACGGATTTCACAAGGTAGCTCACAAAGGAAAAAATGAAAAAAAAGGGCGAAATCAACACCCAAAAGTTGACCAAAAAGGGAGGCCGAATTAATTCCAGGTTCTTGAAGAGGAGGAAGATACGGTAGGTGAAAATCAAGTAACGAAGGAGGGATATGATAAGAAGGAAAAGGAAGAAGAATAGGATCAGGAATAGGTAAAGGAAAAATAGAAAGGGATAATGATGAGTGAATCAGAGATGGATATGGATCAAGAAATTACTCAGAGCGAGATGGAACTGGAAGACAATGAGTTACAAGAGATTATTGACAGAGAAAACCTAGATCTAGAAGGGTTCTTGAGTAAGGGAACAACGGGTGGGGTAGAATCTCTACCACAACAAGAATGGAATTGAATAAAGTAGTTATTCCTTATGGAAAACACAGGCAAAGAGCTTGGTAGAAAATAACAGCGCTGAAAGACCAGGTAATCATGGAAGAAAAGCAGTAAAATCAACCCCAGAATTAGCTCCAAGAAACCCAGGGAAAAAAGGGGTAGAAAAAAGCAGAACGAGCTTTTAATGGAATGTGGAAAGCTCATGATAGACTTAGGTAAGATGAAATATCTAACTAGTTACTCCTTTACCAATCTATAATTATGAAGTTTACAACTTGGAACGTAAGAGGTCTAGGAAGAAAAAGAAAATAGAGATTGCTGAATAATAGAATGAAACAGGTAGCTCTGGACATAATTTTTGTCCAAGAAACAAAATGCTCTGTTCAAAAGATAAGACAAATCCATAGTAGATGGCTCAGTAGATATGAGTTTATAGAAGTCAAAGAAAAAAATACAGTAGGGGGTATCCTCATCCTCTTGAACCCCCAAAAAATAGGGATTATTGATGTGGAGGCATCAAGAAATTATTTATCAGTTGTTATCCAGCCAGTAGGAGACAGGGACTCATATCTTGTAACGAATTTTTATGGCCCTCAAATGTTAGAGGAAACATCAATTTCATTGATTCCTTAGTGGACCTTCGGAGCAGATTCGTAGGGTTACCGTGTGTTATAGGAGGAGATTTCAACGTGATTAGATCTCTATGAGAGAAAAAAGGAGGGACAACAGCACTAAACAAAGATTCCTCAGCTTTCCATTGTTTTCCAGAAAACATGAAGCTTGTGGACATTGAGACAAGTAATGGTCTATGCACATGGAACAAAAAAAGAGGAGGAGATTCCCAGGTAGCTTCCAAGCTAGACAGATTCATGATCTCTAAAGAGCTCCTGCTTCTAAACAAGGAAATAATAGCGGATATTCTTCCTTTTGGAGGCTTAGATCACCGGACTATTCAAATGGAGATCAAGGGCTTATGCACCCCAAGAAACACGTTGTTCAGGTTTGAAAATATGTGGCTTTACCACCCAGATTTCATCAGAAACATTGAAAAATGGTGGGTTGAAGACCTGTAGATTCAGGGATCATCGATGTTCCTGCTACATAAAAGATTAAAACACATCAAGCAGAAGCTAAGGGAATGGAACCAGAAGGAATTTGGCAATATTTTCACAAGTAACAAAATTGTGGAAATCAAAATCCTAGAACTCAATCAAGCTTTGATCATGTATGGCTTTGACAAAAACAAAAATGATTAAGCAGAGAAATACCACCAAGAATGGGAAAGGTTGTGCAAACAAGAATAGATTTTTTGGAAACAAAAATCTAGAGTTCTATGGCTAAAAGAAGGAGAACACAATACTAAATTTTTCCACAGATCTAGCATTGCCAACAGAACTCACGATAGAATCTCTTCTATCAAGGAGGAGAATGGCCAAATTCATCAAGCCATGAGGAGATAGAAGCAGTTTTAGAAAAGCACTTTCGGGACATTGCCAAGGAAAACGTTTCAAGAAGAGAATTTTTCATCGAGAAATTAATTAAACACATATCTAGATTGGTATCCAGAGAGGATAATGGTAACTTCAACAAACCTGTAACTGAAAAGGAGATCAGTGAGGTCCTCAAGGAAATGAAAAATGGCAAGGCACCAAGCCCAGATGGATTTAATGTGGATTTCTTCAAAACCTACTAGAATATTGTTAAAAGGGATATTGTAGAGATAGTAGAAGACTCCAGGCGGAACAAAACCATTTTGAAAGCTCTCAATACTTCCTTTATTGCCCTTATTCCAAAATAGGATAATGCTCAAACACCAGAGAAATTTAGGCCCATCGCCTTATGCAATTTTGTCTATAAAATTATCTCCAAGGTGGTGGCCAATAGACTGAAACCCCTGTTGCCCACGCTTATCTCCGGGGAATAAACATGGTATGTTGAAGGAAGACAAATTATGGACAATATAATTCAAGCTCATGAGGTGGTTCACTCGTTTACGGGCAACAAGAAAGCGGGAATGATCATGCAACTAGATATAGCCAAAGCTTATGACAAAGTGAATTGGATATACATCAAAAAAGTGCTCACAGTGTTTGGTTTTGATCATAATTGGGTTAGATGGGTCATGGCACTAGTAACTTCATCCACCTTTTCAATTTTAGTGAATGACACTCTTTCTGAGCTTTTTCTCACTTCCAGGGGTCTAAGACATGGAGATCCACTCTCTCCCTTTCTCTTCATCCTCATGATGGAAGGGCTAGGGCGGTCCATCAAGCATGCAAGAGTAAGGGGAAGAATTCGAGGTCTCCAACTTACGGAGAATGGGCAAGTTCTAACTCATCAACAGTTTGTAGATGATACCATGTTACAGGGAATTCCCACAGTCAAAGAAGCACTTGCGTAGAAGCAGATTTTGAATGACTTCACAAAAGCCACAGGTATGGAAGTTAACCTTACCAAATCAAAAGTCTTCTTTTCTAACACTCATATTGCCATCTAGAGAAATGTCTCTATAATTTTAGGCTTTCAAAGAGAATATCTTCCCTCCAAGTATTTGGGAGTTCCACTTACAGCTAAACCCCAACACAAGAGTATATGGGATCCAATAATAACTAAAATGCAAGATAAGGTCAGGAAATGGACAAACAGATCAATAAATTTAGCTGGTAGATTGGTTCTTACTAAATCAATTCTCCAAGCTATTCCAATCTTCATGCTATCAGCCCTCCTAGCTCCTATAGGAGTTTTGCAACAATTTCAGAATATTCAATGAGACTTTCTGTGGGGAAAAGAGGATACAAGGAAAAAATGGGCTCTAGTCTCTTGGGAAAAGGTCTGCAGAGCCAAGAACCAAGGAGGCCTAGGTTTAGAGAACCCAGACATTCTCAACAAGGCTCTAGGAGCCAAACTCTGGTGGAGGTGGGTTAAGGATCCTACAGCCCAATGGGCAAGCATCTGGAAGGAAAAATATGCCAATGCCTAGTCAAATTTGGATCTGGTACGTATGATAGGGATAGTGAAAGGCTCCCCCATATGGAACAAGGCCTGGGAGAATAGAGAAGTGGTGCAAAAAAATAGTTTCTGGGAAATCAGAGAGGGAGATCAAGAACTTTTCTGGGAAGACAAATGGCAACAGGAACCAAATCTACTAAAGGAGGAATTTTAAGGCCTCAAGTAAGAGACTGACAGTCAAGGATTAGTAAGAGTGAAAGACTTTTGGGAGAACTCTCATAATGCAGGAAAGTGGAGAATCTGGAAAAAAATTGAGAGCAGAGAGGACAGAACCCTCAATAGTAAAGCAGAATCCCTCAAGAGACTGCTAGATCAGAGAATAATTTTAGTAATGGAAGGGAAGGACCATTTAAGATGGGGTAACAATAAAGAGGGAAACTTTAATATCAAGGAAGTTAAAGGTTTTCTCCTTGATATGGAACCCCAAGCTCCTAATAAAACCTGGCAGAAGCTTTGGAAGCACAAAGGATGGATGAAAATCAAACTTTTCATGTGGTTAGTTCACCACAGAAAAATTTTAACCTGGGACAACCTTAAAAAAGGGGCATGCTGGGACCCTCCAGATGTCATCTCTGTGAGACTGAGGAGATTATAGAGCATCTTGTCAACAACAATGTTTTCACCGACAGGATATGGGAATTTGTTACCAACATCTTCAAAGAGTCTTATAGAGACAAAGAAAGTATTGCCAACACTCTAAACAACTGGAGGAATAATTTTTCAGATAATGAAATTCTCAACTGGGCTTGGAATCTACTACTAAGTTTCATCATTTGGAATGTCTGGAAGGAAGGGAACAAAAGAATTTTCAAAGAGGAAAAGTCTGCCTCTCTTAGCCTAGTGGAGCTGATAGTAAAACAAATAAAGGAGACAGTGGGCACCACAATCAGGAATCTCCCCAAAAATTCTCCCTCAGCTGGAGAGTTGAGAATCCTCTAGCTGTTAGACTTACAGGGGCTTATTCCTCAAGGTCTATATAGGATATCATCTATGAGAGAAAAGGTGGAGGAATTTTGGCATCCCCCCGTAAAGGTTTTTTAAAGTACAACATTGATGGAGCTTCCAAAGCCAACCCGAGTGATGCTGGTTTTGGGGGAGTTCTAAGGGATAATACAGGCAGCATTATCTCCCTCTTCCATGGTCACTTAGGAAAAGCCACTAACAACATGGAAGAACTAATGGCCTTGGAACAATGCTTAGAATTTTTGATATAGAGCAATTGCCAAAATGTCATAATAGAAGCAGATTCAGAGTTAGTCATAAACGCTGCAAAGGGAATCAGTAATGGAACAGGGCCAGAAAAGGTCACTAAACATTGGAGGTTAAATAGAGTCCTTCAGAGAATTCAAGTGCATCTATAGGAACTGCATACTCTCAGATTTATTCATGTGAGGAGAAAGGCCAACAAATTGGCTGACATTCTAGCCAACCAAGGTGTTAGCAACGAGGACAGTGCAATCTTAAGGAAGTGGAATACAATGGTATAGAGTAACCTGAAAAAACTCTGCCATAACCAGGCAGAGGAGGACAAAGAAGAGCACAGATGCAAAATGACAGATCCCAGTTAGTTATGGTCAGCAATCAGAGGGCTACGCCAAGTGGGACAAAAACGTGCACAATGATAGGTAAATCAAGGTTAGAGGTAAAGTGGACCATGTTTAGGACCATTCTAAGTGATGGGCGTAAGAGTCTCCCGGACTGTAGAAAGCAGCTTTAGAAACTTCCGCATCATCCCATTTTTCAGTGTTGCAAGTCAATACCGCCATTAGGCGGTTTCGCAGCAATCGCACCGCTCCCAGGTTAAGAGTGGTTTCTGTTTTTTGGCAGCGATACCATAAAAATCATGCCACGTGGCAGAAGGCCCAATACAAAAATGACTTTCCCCATGCCATAAAAGTCGATTACAATAGGTGCGCGATTTTCAGCTCTCTCGTCTGATGGTGCAAGGTAAATCAACAGGCTGGATCCATCGAGCAGTTTGGTAGGGCCCAAGGGTTTGGTGGGGTAGGCGGTTTCATTGCTATCGCACCGCTTTTTTGTAGAGAGCGGTTTTCTATTTATTGGCAGCGATGCCATAGGTATCTTGACACGTGGAGGAGGGCCCGGTCCTTAAACCACCCTCCCCGTGCCCTAAAGATCGACAACTTCAGGTGTGCGATATCCTGCTCAGCCGTCCGATCGCGCTTGGTTTTTCAACACTCTAGATTCATTGTGCAGTTTGGTGGGGCCGTGGGTTTGGTGGGGTCCGCGGTTTCTCCGAGCAGTTTTGGTGGTGAGATGCTTCGGGGTGTTGTCCGTTTGCGTGGGGTTGTGGGTACAGTCAGACCGATTGGTGCTTTCTGATGGGGCCACGTGTCCTGGGGGCTTTTCTCTTGAGTTACTTGGATGTTTGTTTGTCGGTGATCAGGCCTTTGTTTTGATTGGTTCAGCCAAATGTATGTAACGAAAGATTTTGCTGTTTGTTGTAGCGGGGGGAAGCTTAATTTTGGCTTCATGCCATTTGTTTCCCTGTCACCTCTTGGAGCACAAGGCTCTTGTATATTATGTAAATTTTTTCTCGATATTATGAAATAGAAGGAACTACTCTTGCATTAGAAAAATAATTCATTAACATTATAATTTGTTCTAATATAAATTAATAATTATTATTAATTTTAATAGTAATAATTTTTTTATTATAATAGTTAAATTTTAATATATCTTATTATTATTATTATTATTATTATATATTTATCAATATGAATATTAATTTTATAATTAATATTTGATTTATATCATTAATGTTTATTGGAATTTTTTAACCACATTTACTAATGCAGTTGAGTTTATAATATTAATAATTTTATGGGTTTATCAATCCTTTGGGTTTAAAATATCAATCCCTTGGGTTTGAAATATTAATTCCTCGGTTTACAATTAATTCCTCGAGTTTATAAAATTAATAATTCCTTGGGTTGATAATTTAATCCCTTGGATTTATAATATTAATAGTCCCATCAGTTCATTAATCCCTTGAGTTTATACATTCAATTTATATAGGTTTAGTTTAAATTATTAAATAGGGTTTAATATTGTTCCCTTGGGTTAAATATTTTTCCTGTGCATTTATAATCCATTCGGTTTCCATGATTGATATTTATTTTTGGGTTTATAATATTTATCCCTTGGTTTTAATATTATTCCCTTGGATTTTTAGTATTAATCCTTTCGTTTTATTATTCCATTGGGTTTATATTGTCAATCCATTAAGTTTATTAATATAAGGGTTGGTATTCCTAAAGTGTAATATTATTCATAGGGTTTATAATATTAATCTTTAAGTCTAATATAAACCCCCTTGGTTTATAATCATGGTCAAGCAAGCCCCAAGAGTTAGCTCAATCGGTCAAATCAAGTGCCTTACCAATGGGAGGTCACAGGGTCGAATCCCGAAAGCTCTTGGGGTTAGGTCAGTAAATAGGCCGACGGGTGTTGATGCCTTCGGGTGCGTCCACTCAGTGTTGAACCACCCTGGATGTAGCGGCTACCCATTGACCCGGGTATCCGTGAACCAGAAGTGAAAAAAAAAAAAATCATGGTCAAGCATGGTCGAATGTCACATCTTGAGAACGATTTTCTCAATATGAAAATCAATCATGGTCCAACATTGCATTATGAAAAATATTGTCTTCATATAAAAATTAATCATAGTCAACCATAGTGCAATGTCACACTGTGACAAAGATTGCCTCAATATGAAAATCAACCATAGTCAACCATGGTCCAATGTCGCATTCTAACAATGATTGTCTCAATAGGAAATATTATTCATAGGGTTTCTAATATTGATCTTATGGTTAAATATAAATACCTTGGGTTTATAATCATGTTAACCATGGTCAACCATGTTCCAATGTCACATTGTGACAAAAATTTTCTCAATATCAAAATCAAGCATTGTCAACCATGGTCCAATGTTGCAATATGGCAAAGATTGTTTCAATATGAAAATCAACCATTGTCAACCATGGTCCAACATCTCATTATGACAAAGATTGTCTTAATATGAAAATCAACCACGGTAAACAATGGTCAACCACATTTATTTAAGGGTTTATAATATTTATATTAGGGTTGAAATACCTTTGGTTTATAATATTTATCCCTTGGGTTTATATTCCATTAGATTTTTAGTATGAATCCCTTTGGTTGATTATTCCCTCGGGTTTATAATATCAATCTTTTCGGTTTATTAATCTAAGGGTTCTTATTCCCAAGGTTCAATATTATTCATAGGGATATAATAATAATCCTTGGTTCTAATATGAATCCCCTTGTTTTATAATCATGGTCAACCATGGTCTAACATCAGATTATGACAATGATTTTTTCAGTATGAAAATCAACCATGGTCCAACATTTCATTGTGACAAAGATTTTTTGCATATGAAAATCAACATTGGTCAACCATGATAATTCTAGGGTTTACAGTATTTATCCTAGGGTTTAGATGCCTTGGTTTTATAATATTACTCCCTTAGATGTAATATTATTCATAAAGTTTAGAATATTAATCATTGAGTACAATATAAATTCCTTGGGTTAAATTAATTAATAATAATGAATATAAACTAAAAACAAAATCAATGTTTTCCTAATCATTATTATTATTATTGTTAATTTATTAATATTAATATTTCTTAATTAATAGTAATATGTAATTTAATTAATAATAATAATAATAATAATAATAATAATAATAATAATAATAATAATAATAAGAAATATTATTATTAATAATAACAATAGTATTAGATAATTACTAATAACAATAGTTATTTTAAAATGACTATAATAATACTCTATCAACACTATAATTAATTATTAGTATAAAATAATAATTATTGTTAATTATGATAATAATAATAATAATATTATTATTATTATTATTATTATATATTTATCAATATGAATATTAATTCTATGATTAATATTAGATTTATATTATTAATGCTTATTGCAATTTTTGAACTACATTTGGGTTTATAATATCAATGATTCCTAGGATTTATTAATCCCTTAGTTTTATAATGTTAATAGTCGAACTAGTTTTTCAATCCCTTAGGTTTAAAATATAATTTGGTTGGGTTTAAAGTATCATTCCCTTGGGTTCAAAATATTAATTATTGGGTTTATATATCCTTTGTGATTTTAATATTGATCCCTTAGGTTTGTTGATCACTTAGGTTTATAATATTTGTCCCCTGGGTTTACTAGTTCCTTGGGTTTATCGTATTTAACTTTTGGGTTTGTTGTTCCGTTTGGGTTTATAATTTAACCTCTTGTTTTTATAATATTAATAGTACATGCTATTTATTAATACTCATAGTTTATCAATCTCTTGAGTTTAAAATATTGGTTCCTAAGGTTTATTAGACTCTTTGGTTTAAAATGTTATTTTTTAGGGTTTATTAATCCCACGTGTTTTTAATATTGATTCCTTGGGTTCATTGATCCTTTAGGTTTATAATATTTATCCTTTTAGGTTACTAATTGATTGGGTTTATAGAATATTTATCTCTCCCCACACTCCCTCGAATGATAGAATTTGTCACATTCGTGATACTAAGAAGATGGAAGATGAAAAGTGCTTCCTTTTATACTACCTGGCTCTTCGCGACATCTCTCTCAATTCCCTATCATCAATTACACCTCCAATCTTCTAGAATTATTAAGCCAACCCAACTATAGCAGCCTTAGAATGCTTCTTTCCCTGCTCTTTGATCACAGAAAGAATATTTTGAAGAATGAAAATTACGCTTCCTTTTCTTAAGGTCTGATAGACCACATTGGTCTTACTGGACGTTAAGCATCATCATTATAATATTAAACCTTTGGTTTTATTAGTCTCTTTGGTTTATAAAATTATTAATTCCTTGGGTTTATAGTTTAATTCCTTTGGTATTTGATGTATAAGAAGAATTTGTACAACATGGAAGCTAAGAGGCTCCCAAAATGTCCTTCTAACTCTAATCAAAACTACCTTTGGCTCAAGAGATGGTGGCACAAGCATGTGAATTCCTCACTCAACAATTGGGACATAAGGGAGGTGATCCTCTTGGGGAACAAAGATAATATTAAAAACATTATTACTTCCAAATTTAAGGATATGTTGTGGAGTGATGAGGAGTTAGAGGGGAAAATAAAGTTAAGATACTATAATGAGGTAATCAACCCCACACCTGCAAACTAGAATTACCTTTATATATTAACTAATGTTAAGAAGTTAATGAATATTGCAAGGATAAGAACTAATTTTCATGAGCTCTAGAGTGAAACCCGTAGTTTGTATATTCCCAAGATTCCTTTGGACGAAACAATATGCCTCCTTTGCGATACTAAAAGAGTCAGCTATGAAAAAAAACTCTATCTTTGATTTCTTGACCCTTAATCCAATCTGTTCTCATTTCCATAACATTTCCCCATTACTAACCTCATTGACTTGTTGAGTCAGGAAAACTACAGTGACCTCAGAACATTTATTTCCCTCATTTTTTATCACAAAACTAAATTCTTAAATAACCTCAATTAACCACCTCTTTCGTAAGGTCTAATAGACCATATTGGTCTCAGTGGACGTTATTCATCATCATCATCCCATCATCAATATCTTGGGACCAATATTTAAAACATGAGGAATTAATATACCCTAAGAAGCAATAAACCCTAGGGTTTAAATTTTATAATATATTGTTATTAAAAATTATATTATTAAATTATGTATTATTATATATAATATTCATATACATATAGATATATATATATATATATATATATATATATATATATATATATAGATATTCTAGGATATATTATTATAATATACTCCAAGTAAATATATAAATATTGACAATTATATTAATAAATCTATAATAATTATTGATAATAACATAATGGTTAAGATAAATACATATTATTAATAATCACTAAATGCTTTTTTACAGAAACGGATAGTGGATATATTAGATACTTGGCCTTAATGCCAAAAAATGGATTACAAAGGTGAGTCTAATTCCACAAGTCCCGCTCAACCATGCAAGGCCATGGCATTTATGCTTAGCTCATATCTCTTTTTGACTGCTACTATGTAGTCTATTTCAAATATTTTCCAAACTTTATGGATACATACAAACTGATTTAACAAAAGGCAGTAAAACATGGCAGTTATCTAAATTAAGGAATTGGTTCCCATGTTTCCTTTCGTCCTCTGAGTAAGGCTCTAGCCATAAGGAGGGCTGCTTTGTTGGCTTCGATGTCAGCCTCCTTATTATTAGCTCTCAGCACATGATAGAAATTCAAATTCTAGAAAGAGTCTCCAAGATCTGTTACTCTAAATATCAACCTTGCAAGCCTTAGATCCATTGGCTTAGAATGTGTTACTATAACGTTAATGATAACCTGAGAATACCCAATTACATTAGCCTCCCGGATTTTCAACATTTTCAAAATCTTGAGACCTTGGAAAAGAGCCAACGCCTCAGCTTGAATGCTAGAAGCTATGCCCAAGCCCCAGGCAAAACTGTGTATCCTTATGCCATCGGGATTCAAGATGATTCCTCTAGTGCTAGCTCTTCCTAGATTGGCCTTTACAGCCCCATCAAAAAATAGGGAGTATCTCTGCTGTTTTGTGGCCCAACCCTTGAATTCATTTGTTGAAAGTCTTATTTGCCAATCTTTGGGGAGGGAGATACTATTTGCACTATTTTGGAACTGAAGATCGAGAGAGGAGCCCCAATTTATATCTTACTGGCTGAGATTTAAATCATCTTTAAGTTCTCTCAGACTCTCTTTAAGTTGGCTTTTAATCTTAACTACCACAAGCTTGGCCTCCTATTCATAGCTTCTAAAGATCTTTTTATTTCTCTCAAGCCAAAGTTGCCAACAAATTATTTTAAGGAGAGCAGTCCAAGCAGCTCTGATAATTTTGTTTTTTTGGGGGAGGCCCAAGATACCTTTGTAGCCATTTATCAAAAATATTGGGGATGGAGGAAGGAAACATGATGTTGGAACTCAAAGTTCGTAACGATTTTGTCCAAATCTACAAAGTAAAGGTGCATTCAAGCATCAAATGAATTACGCTTTCTTGGTTTACCTTACAAAGGCTGCACCTTGAAGGATCATGGAAACCACGTTTCTGGAGATTATCATCTGTCAAGATTTTGGAGTGACAAAGCAGCCAGTTGAAGAAGTTGATTTTAGGATAATGCAATATCCCTTTCCAAGGGTCAGGGTTCGTGGCCACATGGGGGCCCTCACACAGCTTGGCATAACCTTGAGCAACAGTGTATCCACCAATCACTACATGTTATTATTATGTTAAATGTGAATTATATTATAGTTTTAAATATAACTATAAATATATTAGAAAAATTTTAAGTAATTAATAATATTATATTAATATACAAAATGATGCTAATATAATAAGTATAATTATATAAATAATAAGTAATCTTCCTATTATTATTTATATAGTTATTGATAATGAGAAATAGTTAGCCTTTAACAAAATACACCTATCACTTATTAATGAGGTCGGGGGTTGATATATGCCTATAAGCATATATCAACCATATTAGTAAATGTGATTATGCTAGTATATATTTGATTGATCAAATTCTATAATAAAGAAAAAGATTCTACAAATCTTTTACGTCACAACTTGTTGATATGGATTTCTCGTATTATATATTCGTTGATGTAGGTTTACAAATATTTGAATTGAAATGTTGATTGATCAATTATGATTGAGCTTTTGCATATCCAATTTTACAATGTTAAGAAGAAACCTTTGTTTTTGGTATTCAACATTCTGAAGAAATCAACTTCTGACTTTCAATCTTTGATTTTGTGACTAAAATAAATTTTGATGTTGAATTTGTAACTGTCTCCAGAAATCAATTTCTGACTTTGTTGCTGACATCCAATGACTGGAATATATGTGCGTAGTCTCGCTCTTCTATGTTTTTGTTGTTTTTATTTTTAATGAATTTTATTTAAATGTAAAGATATGTGGAATTGTCATATGCAAGTTTTGTATTTTTTTTGTATTTTGTAAAATGAGAATGTCTTAAAATTTGATTCAATTATGTTTAACTCTTTTTTCTGAGAAGAAAAAAAAATGGCTTTATTACTATAGCTAAAGTCCAGTACATATTTTAGAAAATAAAAATCTAAGGATGGTTATAGTTTGGTCATTATGTAAGCTTCATCTACCATGATGGACTAATTTTTAGTTACTCAACATCTAACCATACAAAATGCTATCCATATCCAAAATAACATTTTACAAAAAACAAAAGAAGTAGTGCTAAATATACTAAATATTCTACAATGAGTTCATCGTAAATTAAACAAGATAAAGAGAAAAGAAGCAGGATTAAATTTTGTTATGACAAGTATATCACTCCTTCTTGTTTGATGTTCTTGTCCATTGAAAGTTTGTAGTTCATGACCCCGTATTGTCCATCTAGGCCTACTTTTGACAGTTTATCTCCCTCCTTATTTGCATCCCTCTAAATATGATTTATGGTGTAGGATGTTAGGGAGCCCAACATTTGTTTTATCTTATTGACCTATGTTTCTAATAGAGGCTAGTCATATTTAGTCAATCCCTGTATCCCTTCTATGAGAGATTTGAAGTCACCATAGATGTTGATGTTGTGCAATTGTTTCTCTTTTCCAAACTAGAGTAATCTGCATAGTGTAATTATTTCTTCTCTGGTGTTAGTGCCAGGGCCACCATGCCAAGAGAGGTTGTATTATGAATTTATGTCTAGCTTAAGCACCCTTCCACATCCACACAATCCCACTTGTGTTGCTCCATCGAACCATCTAGCAGGCAGGTTTATATTGAGATGTTCCCTTTTCATCGTTGTGTTCCTATGAGATTTTGCATCATGTGGTATGGTGTTCATCCAAGATATAGCTCTCAAAATGATTATGTTTTTATCGATAGGATGGACCTAAAATATATGCTAATTCTTAGCATTCCATATCTCCCAAATTATATATATATGCATCTCTTTGGTATTTATTATATTATTGGACCAAAGTGACATGTTATGTTCTAAGTGAGATTCCATGCTAAATGGAATGTTTAATAATTGAGTGATACTTCTCCAAACCTGTGTAGTTGAAGGAAAAGAGAAGAAAATATGTTGTGTAGTTTCTATGGAGTCTTTATAGAAGATGTAAATACGAGGTCCTTGGAATCCTCTTGTTAGTAAGCTGTCTCATGTAAGAACTTTATTATTCCATACAAGCCAAGAAAATAAATTTAATTTTAATGGGATCTTCAACTTTCATACCATGTAGAAATAATATGTATGCTATAGATTGTGTATCTATATAATGTAAAATATGTATGATTCAGCAACAATGGGAATCTTCTTGTACAATTTCCCACTCCATGTGACGTTTTTGTTGAGATCATTGTGTAATAGGCCTATCTGGCTGAGGTGAGTGGTGAGTTATTTCCATTCAATGGCACATTACCCTACTAGCCCCATGTCTACAACTTCTTTCCAAATAGGACAATCATTTTAATATCTTCTTATTTCTTGTCCTAGCAATATATATCCATTTTTGTTCATGATTTCTTATGTGTGACCATGTATGTTCATCTCTCTCTTCATACCTTTGATGTAGTTTGTACCAAAAAGAATTTTCCAACCATTGCCAAACTCTCACTCCATCCTCATGCATCACCAGAGGATGATTTTCATGAGACTTCTCCAAATTAAAGACCCATTTGTTATGATGTTGATATTATTCCTAAAAAACCCTTCTTATTATATTATCTCAAGTATTTTGAGTGAATGATATCCTTCCAGATCCAAAGACCATTTATAGCTCTCCAAAACTATTTTATCAGTACAACTTGTCCAAAAAAAATATTTTCCAGGAATCCCCAAACACAGAATTCCTTAGAAATTGCCAGGTCAACCAATTTGCAAAAAATAGGTTTTGCAGGAGTCCCTACGTCGCTCAAGATAAAATTGGTCACATAGAAAATATTTTGTTTGCAATGGATTTTGGGATCATGAATAGATGTTCTAAGAAGACATTAATATATTATAGAGCTGCATGTACAAGTATGTATCTTCCTCTGAGTGTGAGTTATATGTGTTTCCAACTACTAGGTTTCCTTTTATATTTGTCCAACAACCAAAGCCATTCCGTTGTCCTGTAGTTATTGGGCTTGAGATTATATCCCAAGTAGGTGAATCCATCCTACAAGGGTGCAGTCAGAACTCCGAAAATACCTGCAATGTAGTTTATTTCCAATATGTTTCCAAAAGAGAAGCATATATTTTGCCATTTTTTTACAGCCCAAAAGCTACACCATATATGAGGAAAATGTAATGCGTAGTAGAAGCATTGTGCTCTAGACATAATGAAAAAAGTTAAGTATGACCTACAAAGAATAAGTGAGTAATATTGAACTATCTAGTAACTTGTAGCCCATGAAATAAACCATAGGATTGTACTTCTTTAATTTTTGAACTGATCCCATCCATCACAAGTACAAAGATAGGAGGGGAAAGAGAGCATCCTTGTTTGAGACCTTGACCTACTCAAAAAAACGATGGGGCAAGTCCATTGATCACTACAACGAAGAAAACCAAAGTGATACAAGTTGTAATCCACTCCACATTTTGTGGATGGAGTCCAATATTATAGAGAATAATCCCAATATATGACTAATCCACATAGTCAAAAGCCTTGTGCAGGTCGATTTTTATCACCACAGACTCCTTCTTACAAGAATAGATATAGTGTATACATTCTTGTGCAAATGCAATAGTATCATGTATATGGTGGTTGCATAAAATACCAAATTATTCCATGAAGATGTGTGAGGACAGTACTTTGTTGATACGCCTTTTGATAACTTTTTAGATCAACTTGTATAAGATGTTACATAGGGAAATAGGCCTGTAATCCAAAAAATTGTTTGCAGAAAAGGTCTTGAGGATGAGGGCTAAAAAGGTTGAATTGATGGCACTAGTGATCATTCTACTGGTCCTAGCTTCTTCCACCATATCTAGAAGGTTTTTTCCCATCAACTCAAATAAATGTATAAATAATTGTACAACCCTTCCAACCGGACCTGGGTTTTTATCCTTAGTAAAGGACCCTAACGTCTAAGGTATTTCCTCCATGCTAATAGGACTATAACGTTCATAATTTTCATTGTCATAAAACAAAATTCGATACTAATTAAGAGCCTATATTTGATCATCAATGTGTACTTCCTCCCCATCCTTGTAGAAGTGTTAAAAAAAATTCACTACTTCTTTTTGTATCTTAGGAGTGTTGTGTTTCATTTTACCATTAGATGATTCAATCTGCTATATTGCCTTGATATGTTTCTGGTTGTTTGCATAATTGTGAAAGCTCTTTGTATTACAGTCTCCCTCGTGCAACCATGTGCTCTGATCTTGACTCTCCAGGTAGTGTCATGTATACTAAGGATCTCATCTTTCCTATATTCCAACGATTTAAGGTTATCCAGATCCTCCAGAGTGAGATTTTTTTCCTCCATAATCCTACCAAAAACAGAAATGTCATGCTCTGAAATTCCACAATCCGCTGTTGTTTTTTGTTTCTTTCCCATTTTCTAGTTGTGAATTCAATTATGTTGAGATTTTTAACCAGAGATCTCATCGTTGATTCTTCTCTTATGTCAGTCCTCTCATACCAAAGGGAATGTGATAGGTCAGTATACCTAGAATCATCCAACCATGTTTTGTTAAATTTAAAAGGAATCCCCTTGTACATTATCCATCCTCCACATGATAATAATTGGAGTGTGTTGAGTCATCGAAAAGGTATGCATATATTATTTATTTTACTATCCTTTTCCTTACTTATATCCCTTCTACACCCTAAAGTGTTAATATATCAAGGGATTAGGGTAAAAATAAGGAAATTATCTATCATCATGATTTAGCTAACTATCATCACTCTTCATGCAGGAAAATGACAAAATGGAACAACTGTTGTTCCCTAGCCAGGAAACAGTGGACAAACAGCAAGCCAAGGATGGAGCACGCAGTTATGGATAAGAACAAAGAAGATCATAGCATCAGCGTAAAAGACAAAGAGCTAACTGAGGATGGAAGATTGAGCGGATCCCTCGGGATCTCTTGATCTTGACGGATCGTTGTTACTATTTTACCCTTATTATCGCTTGACCATTATAAAAGGCAGCGATTGTAAAGAGAACGAGAGGAGAGATTATTCAGAAATTACTATTGTATTGTTACTTTGATCATCGACTCTCGTTGTTGAAATAGAGTACGAACTGTTGTAACTATTTTGCAAATGATTAATACATAATACAGTTGTTGTTCCTTCTCTCATACTGAAGTAATCCGGTGGTGTTCACTAGCAACTAAGGGCCCGGCCCTGGTGGATTCACTTATTGTTCCTGTATCATTCGTTTACAGTTTCTACTGTGTGATGGTTTGGTTTGATTTCCATTTGTTGTAATCACATCACTTTGCTATTTCATATTCTCAGAATTACTCTATTTTACATGTTGGGGAAGTATTGGTTCAAGTTGTTATCCAATTACCTGTTTCAGTATTTCTTTATTATTTCATATTGAGTCATTTGAGTTCAGCATTCTATTTCCAATCTAGTAATTAGTTTAGCGTGTTGTCATGAGATTCTCCATTGTAAGAACATTGACTACTGTTGTCTACACTCTCAGACCGAGATACCTGCTGTTACGATTAGAAAATACTTTTGGAATATCAAATTAGTTAAAAGAGAAATGAGTTCTTGCTATTGTATTCTTGATTGATACTTGAATGAATGTTTGATTTGGTTTTATTAGCAAGATTTAGCATTATTTTAATTGTAATTTGAGTGCACTAGAAGTATCCATTTACTTTTATGTTTGAAAGAACTATACTGCAATTTAGAAACATTACTCTTGAGTAAATAGCAACCACATACTATGTACACTCTTGAAACAAAAAATCTTGCCTAGATTGATAACTAATGTGAAGATAATCAGGAGTTAAAAAGATACCTTTTATACCTCAACATTTTAGTGCCGTTTCCAGGGAGAGTGTAGCCATTTATAAGGAGTAGTGTGCATCTGATGAGTGCCTGTTAGGAGAGAATTGGGTATTAAAAACAGAAGGTAAGAACTTGCGTACGAAGCATGTAAAAGCCCTGCTCCCCCACCCGCTTTCCAGCAGAATTGTTAAGAACTTAGGGTAGAAATAAATACTTGAGTTGTGTGTATGACTAAGAAGAAAAAACTTGAAAACAATCCAAATCCACTACCCAAACCTGATAAAGCTAAGGGATTGGTGACCCTTGGTCGATCAACCTTCATAAACGACATCATTAAGAAAGCAGAATCTTAGCCATCAGTAGGCCCTAGGAAAGTTGCTTCCAAACAACCTACTGGCTCCCTTCGGGCCACAAATTCACCATTTGTAGCCTTTGCTGAGGAACATAGAAAAATAGAAGAGATTGAGCAAAACTTTCAAGAAATTGAGAATTCTCGCCCAATTTCTTTACAAGAAGGGAATTCTAGTAATCTCCGTGAAGGAGGAGGAGAAATAGGGGAAACAGAGGAGCCAAGATCCCCTCTCGAAATAATTCAAACACTCAACAGCCCAGATAAGGGGAGTGTTGTTAAGTTTATCCAAAAAGAAGCAAGAGAACCTGAGGAGCCAAGATCCCCCCAGGTAGTAGTTCAACAAGGAACACTCATTGTCCCAGACCAGGGAAGTGTTGTTAAGCTCATTCCTATTCCTTCTAGTCATCCTAGGAATAACTCTCTAGAAATCCCAGAAGGGTATTGGCACATATTTGATCAAATGGCCCAGAACCAGCAAACACCTCAAACCTCCACACTACAGTATCCCATCATGGACACAACAGTTAACGCACCTATGAAAGCCATTCCTCTCCAGAATATTCCTACCTTCCATGGGCTAACATCAGAGGATCCAGATGCATTTCTATTTGAGTTTGATGTATTATGCCGGGGGTATGACTATACCACTGATCCCCAAAAACTAAAGTTATTTCCCTCCACATTAAAAGGAGCAACTTTACGATGGTTTATGGGATTAGGTGGGGGCATTATAAACGACTGGGATCAGATGAAAACTACTTTTCTAAAGAAATATCAGGACTATTGCAGATCCAGAGAATTAAAGGATGAGATATTTCAAATGACAGTAAGACCTAGTGAAACACTGGAGGAATATGTATAATGCTTTCAATACAATCTCCAGAGATCTCCTTATCCCTCTTTACCCTTTCTTTACCCTTGCCTGACAACATGTTAAAAACTACACTAATTAATGGAATGAAAGAACAATGGATTGAAACATTAAACATTATATGTAAAGGTGACATATATCAGGAAAATTTTGCTCACATAATTAATTTGTGTATCAGGTGTTCAAGAGGTAGCATAAGACTGAAGCCAGTAGAACGTGACTTGATTAGATGGGATAACAATGTCTATGGTGGAGGAATAACTCATGCAGAAATTGGAAATCTACTAGAACATTTCAAAACTGATATTCCAAGGACTCTGACAATGCAGTTGGATGTTATGTAGGCCAAACAAAAGCAAGCAGAAGCAGAACAAAACTTAGCGATATTCTTCCCTAGATGCAGAAAGAAAGATAGGCACAAAGAGTGCACGCTGGATATGGTCAAAATCTATGCTATTTGTATGAAAGATCATGCCATGGAAAGCTGCCCATCACTCCCAAGACTGAAAGAAGTCTACAAAGAAGTAGAAGAAGAAACAGAACCGGTTTACCTACTAAATCAGTGTTGCCACTGGTAGTCGCGACAAACATGTATGCCCATTGATCCATCCTCTTCTTTTCAGCCTCCTCAGTATAATGCTCAATAGTATAATGGAATGTGGCAGAATCAGCCACCTTTCTCCAGGTGGTCACAAAAACCATTCCCCATATCACCATGGCCAAATCAAACAAATCAAACCAATTGGCCAAACTTTCCTTACTGTCAACCATTTTGGCAAAATAATGCATATTCAACACAATGGTCACCCTCCACCTCACAGAGTCAAAACTGGCAGACGAACTATCAAAGAACCATAAATCAGCCAGTTGGAATGATCCCTCTCCCTTAATCCACACTGCCAGCACCTTATACATTGCAACAAAACCCCCAGACAAACTTAAGACTGCAGCTCCCAGCCCAACCCAACCCGAACCCCAACAACAGACCAGTTTAATCTGTGCAAATAGTTGAAGGACCAGAACCAGAAACCAAGTTAAGGGAGTGCAATAACCTTCATTTAAGATCTTGGTGTATAATAGAATTAGAGGGAGATAAAAATGTTCAAACTGAAAATCTGTTACCTATAGAACAAACACTACAAGAAGAGAATCTGGTTAGACAGAAAACCCATGAACAAGCAACCACCTCTTCTCCACCATTCGCAGAACGAATAATCATACCTTGCCCAATAGAACATCCTGATTTTGATCTTTTCGGAGAACTAAAAAAATTGTGCATAAAAATACCACTCCTCCAAGCTATTCAAGATATCCCAATTTATGCAAAAACCATCAAGGAACTATGTATGAAAAATCCAAAGAGGAAAATAACAACAAATCCAACTATCCATGTAGTCGGTATCCTATCTGACTTACTATTAGGAAGAGCAACACCTATGAAATATGAGGACCTAGGAAATCCTATAGTCATGGTGCAAATCAATGGATGCTCCTTTCCCAATGCCTTAGTTGATTTAGGAACAACAATCAATATTCTTACAACCACCACTTGTCAAAAACTTGGCATTACATCATTAGATCCAACTACAACCTTATTGGAGTTGGCTAATCAATTAGCAGTTAGACCAGAAGGCACACTACATGATGTAATGGTGTCTGTAGACTCTTGGGAATACCCCAGAAACCGACTGGATGAACACTCCTTAATTCTAGGCAAACCTTGGCTAGCAACTGCGGATGCTTACATTAGCTGTCAAACAGGGAGCATGACTATAGCGAGAGGAAGAAATGTAAAGAACTTAGCCTTATACCCTCGAGCGTAGCCATGTTTAACAGTATTCAAAACCAGAAAACAACTTGTATCATACCTAACTGAAAACATTAGATCACCACTAACCATAGATGCTCTCGAATTTAAAGACCAAACAGAGGACGACATCATTAGCAGCTTCATTAACCATCTAGAAACCAGATCCCATCTAAAATGTCACATGATCGAAGTAGCATTCGATAGTGAAGTAGAAGAAGATCCCTTAAAAGATACTAACGATCAATCAATACCAACCACCTTTGTTTACAAGAGCAAAACCATAGAGATTGATCCAGGAAAAACTTTGAACATTAACAAAAACCTGACTACTTTTGAGCTCCTAAGAAAATATAAAGAAGCCTTTGCAAGGGATTACCCAGACAAGAAAGGAATTGATGCCCAGTTGTGTACGCACCACATCTATATAGAAAATGATGCTAGACCCATTTGCCAACCCCAACGGAGATTAAATCCTCATCTTAAGGGTATTTTGAACGCTGAATTGCAAAAAAATTTTGATGTAAAATTCATCTACCCAATATCTGATAGCAAGTGGGTCCCTCCATTAGTAGTGGTGCCAAAAAAGAATGGAAAGTGGAAGATATGTGTTGACTATAGAGAATTGAATAAAGCAACCCAGAAATACCACTTCCCCCTTCCATTCATTGATCAGGTCTTGGACACATTAGCAGGAAGGAAATTATTTTCTTTCCTAGATGGCTTCAGTGGATACAATCAGATTCAGATTACCCCTGAAGATCAGGATAAAACTACCTTTACTTGCCCTTGGGGAACATTTGCTTACAGGGTCTTACCCTTTGGGCTGTGCAATGCACCTGCCACATTTTATAGGGTTGTACTCAGCATTTTTTCAGATTTGATAAATGAAGGGCTCAAACTATATATGGATGACTTCACACCTTATGGGGATGACTTTGAGCCAACATTACAAACATTAGAAAAAGTGTTGCAAAGATGCATTGCCACCAAGCTCTGTTTAAGCCATGAAAATTGTCATATGATGATGAACGAGGGAATCATCTTAGGTCATTATATCTTAACAACTAGAAAACAGGTAGATCCGAATATAATTCAGATAATTCTATTAATACCTACCCCTACCACACAAACAGAGGTACATAGTTTTTTGGGATTTTCTGGTTATTATAGAAGATTTATAAAGAATTTTTCTCAGATTGTTGCACCTTTATATGCACTAACAGGAAATATTGATTTCATTTGGACAGATAAGTGTGATACTGCTTTTGAGGATCTATAAAAGCTTGTATCAACAGCCCTAGTGCTAAGGGGTCCAAACTAGGATTTTCCATTCCAAATTTCATCTGATTCTTCAGACATAGAAATCGAAGCACTTCTTGGATAGGAAGAAGATAAAAAGCCATATGCAATATATTATATCAAAAAAAATCTATATCCTACTGAATTAAACTATACTATGACTAAAAAAGAATTTTTAGCTATAACATATGCTGTAAATAAATTTAGACATTATATAACTAGATATTGTGTAGTTTTATATACAGATCACTCTGCCATTGAATATTTAGCAGATAAACCTATTACAAATGCAAGAGTGGCAAGATGGTTGATTGTCTTGCAGGAATTTGACATCACAATAAAGGATCAACCTGGAAAAGAAAACCTGGTAGCTGATTCTCTCTCACGGATGCCAAAGCCAGCTGACGCAGTAGCAGTTGAGGATCAATTTCCTAATGAAAATTTATTCGTTGTTACTGTCAGAACACCATGGTATGCGGATGTTGCAAATTACTTGGCAGTAGGAAAATTACCTAAGCATCTAATTCCTAATGAAATAAAACAAATAGTGTAGCGTAGTACTTGATTCTCTTGGATTGGGGGCTATCTATTGCACACAGGGGCAAATATGCACATTGGAAGATGCGTACGGGAAGATGAAGTGTTTGACATTCTAAAAGCATGCCACAAGGGGCCGTGCAGCAAACAGGATATTACAAAGTCAAAAAGTCTTACGAACAGGCTATTACTGGCCCACTATCTTGAAAGATGCTAAAAAGTTTGTTCAAGCCTGTCATAGCTGCCAAAGGGAAGGACGCCCTGGACAATTTGATGAGATGCCTCTGAACCTGAAATTAGTAATCGATCCATTTGAGTAGTGGGTGCTATATTTTATTGGTCTTATTAACGCATCATCCAATAAAAAAGCATACATACTGGTGGCAACAGAATATGTTACTAAATGGGTTGAGGCAGAGGCGCTACCAAGAGCTACTAAGGATTCAGTGATACATTTTCTTTTCCAATTATTTGTGCGATATGGCCTGCCAAGAGACATAATTATAGATGGAGGACCACAATTCGTAGGTAACAAGATTGCTGCAACATTGAGAAATTACCATATTCTGCACAAAATTACAACTCCATACCACCCACAGGCAAATGGCCAAGTAGAAAATACTAATAAGGTAATTGAGGCAATACTTACAAAAGTAGTTGCAT
This sequence comes from Pinus tabuliformis, assembly GCA_031772625.1. NCBI lineage: Eukaryota > Viridiplantae > Streptophyta > Pinopsida > Pinales > Pinaceae > Pinus > Pinus tabuliformis. Next base: position 1,967,141,574 of record CM062817.1, on the reverse strand, counting down.
CGCATAGACGTGACTGGGCCTCTAGATTGCCAGAAGCCTTGTGGGCATACCACACAACATGGAGAAATACCACGGGATATTCACCTTATCAATTAGTCTTTGGTAAAGAACCCATCTTCCCAATTGAATTCAAGATTCAAACATTAAGAACAGCCCAGGAAGTGGGTTTGAATTTAAATGAAGCTCAGATCAATAGATTACAACAAATCAATGAATTAGATGAAATCAGGCTATCTGCTCTTCAACACACTGCACTAATCCAATAGCAGAGAGCGAAATGGCATGATGCCCTTATTAAAAAGAAGATCTTCCATGAAGGAGATTGGGCACTCCTATACGATTCCAGGTTCCAGGATTTCCCCAGAAAACTCTAGACCAGATGGTTAGGACCTTATGAGATACAAAAAGTGTATGATAATGGCACCATTACATTGGCAACCATTGATGGATCTAGCTATTCTTTTAAAGTGAATGGTCATCGAGTGCGACTTTATCATAAAATTCTTACCAGGGAGTCTTTTTTCCAATAATTACGGGAAGATTACACCATGCAAATTCTCACTGAAGAGGATAACCCATCCTCAGCATCAATCCAGTAAACAACTCATTGGTTCTTTTGAATTTTGTATATAGACTGTTCTTTCTATTTTTCTTGTATAAACTGCATTTTTTGTATAGATTTTTGTGCTATTCCATTTAAGAAACCGTTGTTGTTCCCCTTAAGGAACAATAGTTGTTCCATTTAAGGAATGATAGTTTTCTCTTTATTTAATTTTCATGTTGTTCCATTTAAGGAACAACTGTTTTTCCTTCTAAGGAACAACTGTCATTCCATTTATGGAATAGCAGGCCAATGTATATATGATGTTTTTTGTTGTTCCTCTTAAGGAATAGCTATTGTCCCTCTTAAGGAACAACAACCATTCCATATAAGGAAAAACATTGTTCCATGTGCTTTCTTTTTGTTGTTCCTCTTAAAGTACCACTGTTGTCACTCTTAAGGAACAACAACCATTCCATTTAAGGAACATCGGTTTTCCGTGTTCTTTCTTTCTGCTATTTCTCTTAAGGAACAATAGACATTCCATTTAAGGAACAACAGTTTTTTGTGAGCTTTCTTTTTTGTTGTTCCTCTTAAGGAACAACTGTTGTCCATCTTAAGCAACAACAGCCATTCCATTTAAGGAACAACAATTTTCTGTGTGTTTTCTTTTTGTTGTTCCACTTAAGGAACAACTACTACCCTCTTAAGGAATAGTAGTCGTTCCATTTAAGGAACAACAATTTTGCGTGTGTTTTGTTTTTACTTTTCCTCTTAAGGAAGAGTTGTTGTTCCTCTTATGGAACAGTAGTCGTTCCATTTAAGGAACAACAGTTTCGTGGGAATTTATTTTTGTTGTTCCATTTAAGGAACAACTATTGCCCCTCTTAAGGAACAGTAGTCCTTCCATTTAAGGAACAACAGAATTGCATGTGATGTTCCTATTAAGGAACAACAATTTTGAGTGTTTGTATTTTTGTTGTTCCATTTAAGGAACAGTTGCTATTCCTCTTAAGAAACAACAATCATTCCATTTAAGGAACAACAATCTTATGTGTTTGTATTTCCATTGTTCCATTTAAGGAATAGATGTTGTTCCTCTTAAGGAACAACAACTGTTCCTTTTAAGGAATAACAGCTTCACGTGTGTTTCTTCCTGCTATTCAATCTAAGGAAAAACTGATGTTCCCTCTAAGGAACATCAATCATTGCATTTAAGGAATAGCAGTTCTATTGCATTTGTTTTTGTTGTTCCGTTTAAGGAACAATTGTTGTTCCCTTTAAAAGGAACAACAGTCATTCCATGTAAGGAACAATATTTTGGTATGTGAGTGCTTTATGCAGTTCCATTTAAGGAAAAACCGATGTTCCTTCTAAGGAACAGCGGTTTCATCATTTTTTTGCTTGTTGTGTTCCTTTTAAGGAACAATAATTTCACTTCGGTCTGTTTTAATGTTGTTCCCCAGAAGGATCAACACTTTTGCTTGCTTCCATTTTCCTATTGTTCCTCTTAAGGAACAACTACTGTTCCTTTTAAGGAACAACAGTTTTGTGTGCGAGTTGTCTTTCTGTTGTTCCTCTTAAGGAACAATGATTGTTCCTCTTAAGGAATAGTGGAGGTTCCTTTGTTGGCATTATGATTCAGGTTTGGTGCTATGGCACAGGTGTTGTACTTTATGGAAACTCACTCAAGTGGAAAATCTCTGATCAGGATCTCAAAATGATGGAAAATAAGGGGTTCGCAGGTACACCGTTCAAAAGGTGCGGGCCCGCAGGCACGCCATTCACAAAGTGTGGCCATGTCCGCAGGTTATCCAAACAGAAGGTGCGGACCCCAATTCACTCACTCCAATGCAGAGAAAGTGTGCACACGTGGAAATTCTTATGTCTGGCCCATGGTATTTAGCCCGACGTTCATGATCCTATGGTTTTAGCCTGTGGTATAGGATCTAAATTATTGAACCCTGGTTTGGATCCCTTGTATTGGTTTTTGATGGTTTTGTCCCATGGTGTGAATAAGGGCTTGACTATAAAAAGGAAAGGAGATCACTTGGCTAGACACTTGTGAAATTTGAATATCTTAAGATCTGAAATTTTGGGTAATCGGTTTTAAAAGTGAGATCTAAATCAAGGTTAAATCTGTAAAGAGTAAGGCGGATCTGTTGATAGGTTGTGATCTCTTGGGCGCGTGATCAGATCTATGGATCTGACAGTCTGTGGTACATTGGAGGACTTTTAATTTGGCTCTATTTGAAGGTCCACACGCGATCCACAACTCAGGTGCGGAGGTACACAGCACAGCAGAAGGCGCAGGTGTGGAGGTACGAAGAGAGGCAGAAGGCGCAGGTGCGCAGGTACGCAGTGCAGTAGAAAGTGCAGGTGCGGAGGTACGTAGTGCAGTAGAAGGCACAGGTGCGAAGGTACGCAGCATGGTAGAAAGTGCAGGTGCGAGGGTACGCATAGAAAGAGAAGGATCAGGTGCGGAGGTTCCCTGTTGGGCAGACAGTGCAGGTGCGGATCTAGGCAGAGGTGTGCAGTTGAGCAGAAGGGATAGATGCGGAGGTACGTAGAGCATAAGAAGGATCAGGTGCAGATGTGCGCAGTCTAGACACATAAGACCTACGGATATTCGCAGGCTTCTATTGCTGAAGTTATGGACCCCTTTTGAAATAATTATTGGCTGCCTTTTATCTATTACTGCAAAGTTCTGGGTTTAGATTACTGTTATTGCTTTTCTGTTTACAACATTTTGAGAAGTTGGGTGATTCATTGGTTGATTGTATAAGGAGATTGGTTGATTCACATGTACTTGATGATTATTTTATGTTCTTGGATCCAGTCTGAAAATTAATGAAACATGGTCCTTAAAGAAGTAGAAGAGCTAAGGGGGTTGTAGGTCCCTTCCAGGAGAGACTGGAAAATGAGAGAGGGTTGTAGCTCTCTGCAGGTTGCAGCCTACGTACTGGTAAAGGACTGCACCAATACAAAATCATTGTAAAAGAAGTTTCTAATTGAATGAAGATAGAGACATATTGCAGAAGGTGGTTTTCACCCACATTGGGTTTCCACCTTATATCTGGTGTTCCTTGGTGTGATTATCTGTTTTTCTTGTTCTTGCTCATTATTATATGGTACTGACATACAAACTAATGATCAATATTTGAAGAATAAATTAAAGTATAAATCTGGAAGATATATTGAAAAGAATTTGATAATACTGATTCACCCCCCCTCTCAGTATTATTTCCAACAATTGGTGTCAGAGAAAGTCCTTCTGAAGAAGCTTGATCACTTGGAGGAAGATCCTTCATCATGAGCAACTACGAGAGAGAAGCATCTATCAGGCCACCAATTTTTGATGGGACAAACTTCGTATATTGGAAGGTAAGAGTTATTGCCTATCTTCAATCACTTGGTACAGAAGTCTGGGATATCATAGATACAGGGTACACTTTTCCTTTAGCAACTCCTACAGATCTGGCTGAGAAGAAGAAATATGAAACAAATGCAAAAGCAGTCAATACCCTATTAGGATGCCTATCTCAATCAAAATTTGTGAAGGTAATGCAGTATAAATCCGCAAAAGAAATATGGGACAAGATTGTTCTGAGCTATGAAGGAGATGAACAGGTAAAACGAGCAAAACTTCAAACCCTCAGGATTGAGTATGAAAATCTCAGAATGCACAATGATGAAAGTGTGGCTAACTATTTCCTTCATGTAGACGAGATTGTTAATTGTATGAAAAACTTGGGTGAAGAAACAAAAGAGGCTGTTGTGGTTGAAAAAGTTCTAAGATCTTTGTCCCCTAGGTTTGAATCTAAAGTTTCTGCAATAGAAGAAAAGGAGAATCTTCGAAACCTTACCATGTCATAGCTACATAGGATTTTAACTGCTTATGAAATGAGAAAAGGAGGACCATCAGACAGGAGAGAAGCAGCTTTCAAGGCTTCAGGCAAAGGAGACTACTATGAGTTAGGACATGCATTAGAAGAAGAAGAAGAATCAAATTTTGTCAAAAACCTTCAACGGGGTACTGGAAGATTCAGAGGTAAGTTACCTTTGAAATGTTTTGCTTGTGGAAGAGTCGGTCACTATGCTGCCAGATGTCCTCATAAGGATAAACCTGACAAAGGGAAGGAACCTGTTAGATGGAACAAGAAACAGAACGTAACTAAGAAAAGTTACTCCACTCATGAAGATAGTGATGGTCTTTCAAATAGTGATGAAGATGAACGAGGTAATAACTATAAACTTTTAATGGCTTTTGAAGATGATTATTACATGGATGTTATATATGTGGATGGCTTTCATGAAGAGATTTCTAGACTCAAAACATGTTTAGAATAAAAGAACGTGATCATTGATACTCTGCAATTCCAACTTGATGAAAAAGAAAAATTTCTTGAGAAGTTAGAATGTGAAATTGTTGCCCTTAGAAAAGAAATTAAGAAAACAAAGGCTCTTAATATTAAAATTGTTAAACGATCTGAAACTCTGGATGAGATTATCAATGTACAACATTCTCCATTAATCAAGATAGGTCTGGGGTATAATGGAGAAGCATCTCAAGCATCAACCTCAAAGAGTTATCTCAACGCAGCAAGGAGGAATGAGCAAAAGCCCAATGAATATCACCAGGTAAAACAGGGACGAATTACATCAAGAATAAACAAAGACTACCAGGTAAATCAGGGGTAATCCACCTTAAGGATGAACAAAAGCTACAACCAGCCACAGGTAAAATCTTCTCAATTTGCCTCAAGAATGGATGACAATAGAAACTACAATTATTTGGCAGGTGGATTTGATAATCGCAGATGTTTCCTCAATGGCCAATGTTTCTCTTGCCATAACTTTGGCCACAAAGCAGCTCAATGTGTTGCCTATAAAACAATCATGACTAGAGAAGCTCAAAAACAAAGAAGTATGACTGGGATCACCAAAAGAACCTATAACAACTCTTCAGCTCTTGAAAAAGAAATTGAATGTTCTATTTGTAATAACATTGGTCATGAAGATTCTGAATGCAGGAGTAGGTTTTGACAGACAAAGGAACAGGCCTCAAATACCAGAACATGGAGAATAAAGGAACCACAACCAGAAAGATGTGGGATAGCTTTTTATGCAGAAGGACAGGAAAATCAATGGTACATCGGTAGTGGATGTTCGAAGCATATGACAGGTGATAAAGAAAAACTTGAACCATATAGTGCTTTAGAAAAGGGAAAGAAAGTTTCTTTTGGAAATGAGACCCTTGCAGTCATAAAAGGAAGAGGCACTGCTCAGTTGAAAGTAAAGGTCAAAGCTGGAAATGTTTTGTATGTTGATGGCTTGAAGCATAATCTACTGAGTGTTAGTCAGATGTGCGATCAAGGAACCAAGGTAATATTTCGATCAAATGGATTTAGTATTCGTGATCTTGATACAGGAAAAACAGTGATCAAAGGTAGAAGAACTCCAAATAATTTATACATATTTGAAGAACGACAACAACAAAGTTATTTGAGCAAGGATGATGAACATTGGTTATGGCACCGGAGGTTGGGGCATCTAAGCTTTTCACAAATAAGGAAAGCATACAAATACCAGGCAGTTTGTGGTCTTCTAGATATCAAAATTCCAGACAACACCATATGCAAATCATGTCAGTTTGGTAAGAAAACCAGAACTAAATTCCCTAAGAAGGAAGGATCAGCCAGCAGGCCTCTTGAACTAGTCCATATAGATGTATGTGGTCCATTTAGGACAAGGTCACCTCAAGGAGAAGAATACTTTATATTATTCATTGACGACTTCTCCAGGATGGTTTGGTTAGGACTCAATTAAACACAAGGATGAAGCATTCGAAAAATTCAAATCTTTCAAAGCCTTGGCTGAAAACGAATCATATCACAAAATTAAGTGCCTCAGGTTTGACAGAGGTGGGGAGTTTACCTCAAATGAATTTTTCGATTTCTGTGAAGAACATGGAATAAGAAGGTAATTCTCTACAGCTAGGACTCCTCAACAAAATGGAGTGGTGGAAAGGATGAACAGAACGGTTCAACAAATGGCTCGTGCTATGCTTGATGAGTCTAGAACTCCCGCAAACTTCTGGGGGTGAAGCTGCATTTGCTACGGCTGTTATTCTCAACAAAACAAATGTCTGAGTGAACAGCACTCAAACTCCTCATGAGCTCTGGTATGGTAAGACTCCTTCGGTAAAGCATTTCAAAATCTTTGGAAGAAAATGCTATATTAAGAATAATGATGAACAACTTGGCAAACTTGAACCTAGAGCAGATGAAGGCATTCTCCTTGGTTATTCTCCCCACAGCAAAGCATATAAGTGTTACAATAAAAGACTTGGAAGAATTGTTGCCAGCATTGATATGGTGGTTGATGAAAAAGGAAACATTCCTAGGCAAGTAAATTATGAAAATATCGAAGAGGATGAAGACTACCCTCCAAATCAGACTGAAGACTAAGAAGAACCTCAAGAGGAACCAGAGGAGTAGACAAGGATAGAAGAGAAGACTCCATCCAGGTATGTTCAAAAGAATCATCCAGAATCTCAAATCTTGGGGCAAAAGGAGGCAGGCGTACAAACAAGAAGAACAATTACAGAATTTTCAAGCTATTTGGTATTACTCTCCTCCACTGAACCACAAAATCTAAGAGAGGCATGCAAAGATGAATGTTGGGTCAAGGCAATGGATGAAGAACTTGAGCAGATTGAAAAGAACAACACTTGGGAGTTGGTTCCTAGACCAAAAGGTAAGAATGTCATAGGGACAAAATGGGTCTTCAAAAATAAGTTGAATGAAAATGGGGAAGTAATTAGAAACAAGGCCAGACTTGTTTGTAAAGGGTATGCTCAACAAGAAGGAATAGACTTTGAAGAACCTTTTGCTCCTGTTGCAAGACTTGAGGCCATCCGAATGTTCCTTGCTCTCTCAAGCTTTCAGAAGTTCAAAGTATTTCAAATGGATGTGAAATCAACCATTATGAATGGAGTCTTAGAAGAAGAAGTATACATTGAGCAGCCAGATGGTTTCATTCTTGGGAATGATCCAAATATTGTATGCAGACTGAAAAGGGCTCTCTATGGTCTTACACAGGCTCCAAGGGCTTGGTACTACCATTTGGACAAATATCTTCATCAACAAGGTTTTTCAAAAGGATCAACAGATAACAATCTTTATATAAAAATTGAAAATGACAAATTGCTAATACTTGTTGTGTATGTAGATGATATTATCTTTGGTAGCAATGAAGAAGCTATGAGTCAAATCTTTGCCTTGGTGATGCAGAAAGAATTCGAAATGTCTTTGCTTGGAGAACTAACATATTTTCTTGGATTGCAAATCCAACAAAATGAAGACAGTATCTTTTTGTCTCAAACCAAGTATCTCGAGCAGATGTTGAATAAATATGGCATGGAAGATGCAAAACCAGTATGTACCCCCATGGCTACAGGATGCAGCCTCAGCACAAACGATGAATCAGCAGCAGTGCATCAACCAACCTATAGATCTATGATTGGAAGTCTACTTTATTTGACATTTACCCGACCAGACATCATGCATGCAGTGAGAATAGTTGCAAGATTTCAGGCAAATCCAAAGGAAACTCATCTTGAGGGAGTGAAGATAATTTTCAAGTATCTTCAAGGAACTCAAAACTATGGCTTATGGTATCCTAGAAATACATATCTCACACTTCATGCTTATACAGATGCAGATTGGGCTGGAAGCATGGATGATAGGAAGAGCACAAGTGGTGGTGCATTCTTTATGGGTTCCAGATTAGTATCTTGGTTCAGCAAGAAACAGCGTTCGATTGCTTTATCTACAGTTGAAGCGGAATATGTGGCTGCTGCATCTTGTCGCACTACACTCCTTTGGATGATGCAGACCTTGCAGGATTTTCAAATCACTTGTACACCACCTATCTCCATCCTATGTGATAATACAAGTGCTATCAGCATTTCAAAGAACCCAGTCATGCATTCAAAGACCAAACATATACCTATCAAATTTCATTTTCTTCGGGAACAAGTGCTTGAACAAAAGGTCAAGTTGGAGTATGTTCCTTCTAAGGAAAAAGTTGCTGATATACTCACCAAACCTCTACCCAGGGAGACCTTCGAATACCTCAAGCAAAAGCTGGGGGTTGTTGATGCATCATCTTGTTGTTGAATCTCATCTGTTTCAGAGATGGTTGGTTGTATGCGAGTTTCATATGGGGTAGAAGCATACATTCGCTGGTTCATGGATTGGTCAAAGATCGAATGGCACAGGTTCAGGGGGAGCATATATTCTTCTAATAATGCATTTTTGGCATTATGGTAGAAGATCTTGGAGGAGAAAGTACAGAAGGAGAACATGGATGCTGATCTGAATATTGTTGCTAATATGTCTCTATCTCTTTTGTCAAGGTCATTTATGGTGTATGGTGGATTATGGTTCTTCTTGAAGAAAGTTTCTTTTGCAGATCTGGTTTATAGTCAGGGGGAGCGTGATCAGTAGCGCAGAGACTTCAGCATGTTCTCAGGGGGAGCATAACCCTTTGCCCTTGATGTCAAAGGGGGAGAATGACTTTGAGGATCTTGGGGTTGCCATCAAGTCCAAAGGGGGAGATTGTTGGCATTATGATTCAAGTTTGGCGCTATGGCACAAGTGTTGTACTTGATGGAAACTCACTCAAGTGGCAAATCTCTGATCAAGATCTCAAAATGATGGAAAATAAGGGGTTCGAAGGTACACCATTCAAAAGGTGTGGGCCCGCAGGCACGCCATTCACAAAGTGAGGTCATGTTCGCAGGTTATCCGAACAGAAGGTGCGGACCCCAATTCACTCACTCCAATGCAGAGAAAGTGCGAACACATGGGAATTCTTATGTGTGGCCCATGGTATTTAGCCCAACATTCATGATCCTATGGTTTTGGCCCGTGGTATAGGATCTAAATTATTGAACCCCAGTTTGGATCCCTTGTATTGGTTTTTGATGGTTTCGTCCCATGGTGTGAATAAGGGCTTGACTATAAAAAGGAAAGGAGATCACTTGGCTAGACACTTGTGAAATTTGAATATCTTAAGATCTGATATTTTGGGTAATCGGTTTAAAAAGCGAGATCTAAATCAAGGTGAAATCTGTAAAGGGTAAGGCAGATCTGTTGATAGGTTGTGATCTCTTGGGCACATGATCAGATCTATGGATCTAACAGTCTGTGGTACATTGGAGGAATGTTAATTTGGCTCTATTTGGAGGTCCGCAGGCGACCCATAGCTCAGGTGCGAAGGTATGCAGCACAGAAGAAGGCGTAGGTGTTGAGGTATGGAGAGAGGCAGAAGGCGCAAGTGCAGAGGTACGCAGTGCGGCAGAAAGTGCAAGTGCAGAGGTACGCAGTGCAGTAGAAGGCGTAGGTGCAGAGGTATGCAATGCAGCAGAAAGTGCATGCACGGGGGTACGCAAAGAAACAGAAGGATTAGGTGCGGAGGTTTGCTATTGGGCAGACAGTGCAGGTGCGGATCTGGGCAGAGGTATGCAGTTGAGCAGAAGGCCTAGATGTGGAGGTACGCATAGCACAAGAAGGATGACGTGCAAATCTACGCAGTCTAGACACAGAAGAACTGCGGATATTCGCAGGCTTCTATTGGTGAAGTTGCGGACCCCTTTTGAAATAATTATTGGCTACCTTTTATCTATTACTACAGAGTTCTGGGTTTAGATTACTGTTATTGCTTTTCTGTTTACATCATTCTGAGAAGTTGGGTGATTCATTGGTTGATTGTATAAGCAGATTGGTTGATTCACATGTACTTGATGATTATTTGATGTTCTTGGATCCAGTCTGAAAATTAATGAAACATGGTCCTTAAAGAAGTAGAAGAGCTAAGGGGGTTGTAGCTCCCTTCCAGGAGGGACTGGAAAACGAGAGAGGGTTGTAGCTCTCTGCAGGTTGCAGCCTGCGTACTGGTAAAGGACTGCACCAGTACAACATCATTGTAAAAGAAGTTTCTAATTGAAAGAAGATAGAGACATATTGCAGCAGGTGGTTTTCACCCACATTGGCTTTCCACCTTATATCTGGTGTTCCCTGGTGTGATTATCTGTTTTTCTTGCTATTGCTCATTATTATATGGTACTAACATACAAACTAATGATCAATATCTGAAGAATAAATTAAAGTATAAATATGGAACATATATTGAAAAGAATTTGATAATACTCATTCACCCCCTCCTCTTAGTACTATTTCCAACAATTGGTATCAGAGCAGGTCCTTCTGAAGAAGCTTGATCACTTGGAGGAAGATCCATCATCATGAGCAACTACAAGAGAGAAGCATCTATCAGGCCACCGATTTTTGATGGGACAAACTTCGTATATTGGAAGGTAAGAGTTACTGCCTATCTTCAATCACTTGGTACAGAAGTCTGGGATATCATAGATACAGGGTACACTTTTCCTTCAGCAACTCCTACAGATCCGACTGAGAAGAAGAAATATGAAACAAATGAAAAAGTAGTCAATACCCTATTAGGATGACTATCTCAATTAGAATTTGTCAAGGTAATGCAGTATAAATCCGCAAAAGAAATATGGGACAAGATTGTTCTGAGCTATGAAGGAGATGAACAGGTAAAACGAGCAAAACTTCAAACCCTCAGGATTCAGTATGAAAATCTCAGAATGCACAATGATGAAAGTGTGGCTAACTATTTCCTTTGTGTAGATGAGATTGTTAATTGTATGAAAAACTTGGGTGAAGAAATAAAAGAGGCTGTTGTGGTTGAAAAAGTTCTAAGATCTTTGTCCCCTAGGTTTGAATCTAAAGTTTCTGCAATAGAAGAAAAGGAGAATCTTTGAAACCTTACCATGTCACAGCTACACAGGATTCTAATTGCTTATGAAATGTGAAAAGGAGGACCATCAGACAGGAGAGAAGCAACTTTCAAGGCTTCAGGAAAAGGAGACTACTATGAGTTAGGACATGCATCAAAAGAAGAAGAAGAATCAAATTTTGTCAAAAACCTTCAACGGGGTACTGGAAGATTCAGAGGTAAGTTACCTTTGAAATGTTTTGCTTGTGGAAGAGTCGGTCACTATGCTGCCAAATGTCCTCATAAGGATAAAACTGACAAAGGGAAGGAACCTATTAGATGGAACAAGAAATAGAATGTAACTAAGAAAAGTTACTACACTCATGAAGATAGTGATGGTCTTTCAAATAGTGATGAAGATGAACGAGGTAATAACTATAAACTTTTAATGGCTTTTGAAGATGATGATTACATGGATGCTATAGATATGGATGGCTTTTATGAAGAGATTTCTAGACTCAAAACATGTTTAGAAGAAAAGAACGTGATCATTGATACTCTGCAATTCCAACTTGATGAAAAAAAAAAAAATCTTGAGAAGTTAGAATGTGAAATTGTTGGCCTTAGAAAAGAAATTGAGAAAACGAAGGCTCTTAATCTTAAATTTGTTAAAGGATCTGAAACTCTGGATGAGATTATCAATGTACAGCATTCTCCACTAACCAAGAGAGGTCTAGGGTATAATGGAGAAGCATCTCAAGCATCCACCTCAAAAAGTTATCTCAATGCAGCAAGGAGGAATGAGCAAAGGTCCAATTAATATCACCAGGTAAAACAGAAACGAATTACATCAAGAATAATCAAAGACTACCAGGTAAATCAGGGGCAATCCACCTTAAGGATGAACAAAAGCTACAACTAGCCATAGGTAAAATCTTCTCAATTTGCCTCAAGAATGGATGACAATAGAAAATACAATCATTTGGCAGGTAGATTTGATAATCGCAGAAGTTTCTTCAATGGCCAATGTTTCTCTTGCCATAACTTTGGCCACAAAGCAGCTCAATGTGTTGCCTATAAAACAATCATGACTAGAGAAGCTCAAAAACAAAGAAGTATGACTGGGATCATGAAAAGAACCTATAACAAATTTTCTGCTCTTGAAAATGAAATTGAATGTTCTATTTGTAATAACTTTGGTCATGAAGATTCTGAAAGTAGGAGTAGGTTTTAGCAGACAAAGGAACAAGCCTCAAATACCAGAAAATGGAGAATAAAGGAACCATAACCAGAAAGATGTGGGATAGCTTTTTATGCATAAGGACAGGAAAATCAATGGTACATCGACAGTGGATGTGCAAAGCATATGACAGGTGATAAAGAAAAACTTGAATCATATAGTGCCTTAGAAAAGGG